>VWPW01016609.1:0-168725 GCA_013389825.1 Crypturellus undulatus
CATACAAATTCACCCCTGGATTGCTTCAGAAGAGACTCATGCTAAAGGATTCAGTAGCTGGGTAATTGTCTTATCCTGGCAAAGGAGGGAAGCAATATTTTTCTCTGTCATCATTTAGTATTTGTGTGCATTCTGGACAGAAAGTTCTAGCTGTTCATAAAAAAACAGAAAATTAAGCAAAAAAAGGTGTCATATTTTATAAAATGGAGCACTTGTCAAGTTGCATCATTCAGTTATTCATTATTATAGCTACCTCAAGCAGAAGCCAGCACTTTGCAATCTAGGGCAACCATGCTTTCTTTGCTACTTAATACTACAGGCACTGCCTCATACCATAAACCTACTATTCATTATATAGATGAACTGACAGCTTCTTCCCCTAAGGAGGCCAAGATTACTTACGTCTCAAGTCTGAAATGCCATACCCTGTCAACACAGGTGTACAAAAAACCTCACTGAATAGTGGCTCTTTTTATGGATTTCCAAGCCCCATGTCCAAAGTCTGTGACTGGGGGAGAAAGAGAGAAAGGTTTGATGCTCAGCTGATAAGTTAATAATTCTCCATTTATTTCCATTTATTTCAGAGGAGTACAACTTTTCAGACGCCCTAGGGATAAACATCCTTGCACATGGCTTAGAGACCATTTAGCATGTGGGCTCTATAGCAGTAGATAATCATTTGTGGTTGCTCTGGCCATACTGTTGCAGTCTCTGCTCTTCTGTAGCGAGGACTGAAGCAGAGCCCCAGGCAGGGACGCAGCGACACGAGACCCAACGTGCAGCACGCATCGGAAATGACTGATTTCACTTACACAAAGGTTTGACGCAGACCACTGAACTCAGCCTAATTACGTGCATTTATTCTGCATGCTAACAGACCCTTTTCATATAGCCCTTTTCGAGTGCTGGTGTCAGGCCCATCATTTATAAGACGGGATCTGTTGACAGACAGGTTTATTATATAATGCCACACCATACTACGGAAAAGTGAAGATGCAGCTAGAAATACTTACAGTAGCATATGCTGCCTTTCATCCCTGCTCAAGTCCTATTTAGCTTTCCTGTTTTTTTTGCTCCACACAAGTAAATGTCAGAAGTATCCAAGCTACCTGTTCAGATACCCACATGGCCATTTGAGTCAGAAAAAGGAACCGTTTGCTGACCCAGGCACATAAATTGCACCGTAGCTAATGAACTGCTGCAGAACTCATTTGAATGTAGCTGACTTTGTGAAGAGCGTGAATCTTGCAGCAATTTAGACAGGAGTACTTCAGGGTAGACAATATTAATTTAGGGATGAGTCATTATGTTCAGTACCAGTCTGGAGCTTAATGATTTGATTCAAATTAATTTAAATCACTAGGGAGAAAAAAAAAATGCTAAAATTACACATTCTCCATAATATCAAAATAATCTTTTCTAAGATCTGAAGCACCTGGGGGCTTGGCATTGCTTGGCTGAAACTTTATTTTTTGCACTGCATTAAATGCGCACTATCTTGCTCCAGTGTAAAGGCAGCAAGTGTGTTGGCTGGATTCAGAGCTGCCCCCGAGGCAGAAGCGTCTGTGCTTCAGCGTGTGCTTATGCCAAATGGAGAAGGGTTTCTGTTGTCATCCGCTGGTGCGGGTGATAGGTTAGAGTAGGCAAGGAGAGAGAAAGAAGCTACAGGAGAGGATTGCCAGTGAGAGTGAGATTCTACCTAATCCCTGATGCCGGGCAGATTACAAACAGGATTGGAAGAAAAAAAAAAAAAGCAAGAAAAAAGGAACAAAACTACACACACACACAATGTTTTTCTTTTCCTTGACTAATATGATAGANGGAGGACTGCCAGTGAGAGTGAGATTTTACCTAATCCCTGATGCCAGGCAGATTACAAACAGGACTGGAAGAAAAAAAGAATATATATATATATATGTGCAACAAAAAAGGAACAAAACTACACACACGCTGGTTTTCTTTTCCTTGACTAATATGATAGAGAATTTTTTTTTAAACACTTTGCTGTTAAAACAGGACAGCTGTGAGTTGTCTTCATGTACTCCAGTCCAGCTGGGCTCAAAGCATCCGGGACCTGCTACCTGGATATAAGTGCTCCATCTATGTGCTTATAGGGAACTCATGCAGTGGTCTGCCAACCTTCCAATGCCAGCAAGCTAAGCCAAAGCCAGCCTCTTATTTATTTGCAGAGACAGCCCTAGGTTAGGCAAACAGAAAGAAAGTGCTGTTTAATACTTCTTTATAATGTTTTATTCATTGCATCGCTTCCCACACCTGCCCTAGGGACAAATTCACCCATATATTTCAAGCCCAGCAAAAGAGAGAGAAACCCAGATTCAAAGCAGTGTGATGGCACCAGGAGCAAGGGCAATTTAACCCTTGTGAAACAACTACTGTAAGTCATGGCCAGCAGTGCTCATGTATAGCCTACATCCATCCATAAAGGGCTGCGCATGTTATTTTTTCCCCACTGTTGCTGAAGATAAAGCAGAGATACCTTCACAGATCCTTCTTCACCAGCAGTCGTTTGTCTCCTCAGTGCTCTGAACTGCTGAAGTATACTCTATTCTCCTCTCCTTCAGGATACCTTGAAGGGGGATTACTGCTCTATGAACCTCTGAAGAGATCACGGATAACTTGGATGGAGGTGCAACGGATAAATTTCTTATTTCTTTTGCAAATTATAAAATTTTTAATTAGGTGATTGCTCGCTTGCATTTTAAGTATAGATAAAATCAATAACAACCCAGTGTGCAAAAGACTCAGTTTACTAAGCGACATAGCCTGCCACTCTTGTGACCTGGTGATACATAGATAGAGCCTTTGCACCTGATGCCACAGCAACCTGGGCTCAAATCCTAAAATAACACGATGAAAAAAATGAACTGCAGCTCTATAAATTGAACTGGTCTAGAGAAAGCAATACAGGGTTCTGATGAAGAGATTTGGTGGGGAGGACTAATTTGATCACTTTGCTGCGTCTCAGTTTCCCTCTCTGTACACTGAAGCTTATAATACTATTCTCTTTGGTCAAGTGCTGCAGAGAAGTGCTGTGCAAAATCTTTCTGACTAAGTGTAGACAAGAAACAATTTAAGGTTAGGATGCATTCCAGGCTGACTTGTAACCACAAATAGTGTTTTAACAGAAGTCTCAAAAGAGACACCCACAGAAGAAAGTTATTGCAGCACATATTCCCCTACAATAAGCTCACTTCAAAATGTTTGCACTTCATTGACCACACTGGCTCCTCCGCTTGGTAAAAAATCAGATTTTACACTGGCTATGCTGCATGATTTGCAACTCCTTCAGCTTTCTTCACCATCATAGCCTAGTCAGGGCATTCAGTCATAGCTTGTGCAATTCACAAATTACTTGCAAGCTTCATTATATTCAGTGAGAGTGCACAGCTCTGTCTGCAACCTTTGCACCATTTCCCATAAAAAGATGAAACATCTATGCCTCAAACTCAGGATTTGCCCACTTCCACATAGACAAATGCTACTGCACACTTACTGTTGGTAGCTCTGTGAAGCACGGCCATCAGTTGATGAGATTTTACAGCCACCTGACTTTTGTTTTGAGCAGCCTATATCCATTTCACTAGGAGAAGCTGGTAAGTGTCAGCTCTACAAACAGGACAAAAAAAATGATCCAGTCCTCTCTGTATCATCTGTCTCATAAATTCAATAGGTGTCACTTCTGCGGAAGGGTCTATATACCTCAGCAGTAATTTGTCACCCAGAAACAGTTTCAGGGCGTTTCAGAGTTGTGTGTCACTGTTTATTTCAGGCCTTATCTTCAATGAACATTTCTTGCTAAGAGAAATTAATTCCTTGCATCTGTCACTGCAGGAACAAAGCAAATGCACTTTATGCAAAAGGCCCATTATTCAGTACATTAGGCACTGATATGACAGTCCTCCTCATCCCACAGTTGCACAGAACAATAAGTAACCTCACTCATCCTGAGATTTGCAAAATTTAATCCTATGTGGGCAGAATGATGCAAGGTATTTTATTTTTTATTTTCGGTAGTACTTCTACATATTCTAACCCCAATTAAAAAAGAAATATATCAGTAACCACAGCATCACCATTTGAATTCAGCATGACAGATATAGGAAATTTGAAAAGTATAGGTATAAGGAAAAAAAATGTAGAATGCTTTAAGGGAATAGGCTTTCTAACCTACACAGATATGTGCTAGGAGTTATTTGGTATAAGACAAAGCTACCTGCACCAAGATTTCTGCCCAACCTGACTAATCCCATCTTCAAACACAGTCACCTAAATAAATGTAAAATCAAGACAAATAATTGTGGACAATTTTTGAAAGGAAGCAATTATATATTAAAAAAAGGGAACCTCTGGAAAGAGTGTTATAATTAGGAAAAAGGTTTTTCAAGGGAAGGAAAAGAAAGGAAATCCTAAACACGCCACCAAAGAAAGGCAGAGTGATCTGCCTGTAGATAGTAGATAGATAGTGTGCAGCAATGAGGAAGAATAAGGTGAATAAGGGAGACTCCTATGCAGGGACTTTTCAAATCAACTGGAGGAAAGAATAAAAAAAAAAAAAAAAGGGAGGAAAAATAATTACATGTATTCTTTGAGATCCAAGTTACTCATTTCCTGACATATGACTATATGTTAAATTGCTAAATAGACAGTACAATTACTATATGATATATTAATTATTTGAAAGAAAATTATGCACCAGTCCCCAGAATAAAAGGGACATCTCATTCTAGCTACACGTTTCATTCATTTTCCTCTGTTAAGCCAACATATATTAATTCTGAAAGCCTGCGTGCTAATCACTTTAAGCAAATACTGGAGAAAACTCAGCTGGGATGCAGTTAAGCAGGAAGCGCATTCAGGGACTACTTTACAGACAGTTAAAGAATTATTTTGATGCAGTTTTAAATAGGAGCAATACCACGTGTCTTATAATCCTCCAGTCAGAGCTAGCCAACATCACATGGCAGATCATCAAAATGCCAATGATATCCTTGCAATAAAGACATTAGCTGCTAGAGTCATTAATGAAATGGAGAAACAAGGTGCTCTACATGTCTCAGAATTAATGATCCCTAACATTTGGAACTTGTCTGAAAGAGCCTCCTTCTCCTGGATGCCTCTTTTCCCTCACTGCATGTCTTCGAATCTCTCCATAATTCCACCGTCCTTAAATTATTGCTTACTCTTAGGTATAATACATTGTGACCAGCTCTGGACTGCATTTGCAATGGTTGGGCAGTAGGCTGAAAGTGGAACATATTATTGAACTTCTAATATTTTTCCTCTCTTTATTAGGCACTAATAAGGCCTTTTACTGTCGCTTGCCACCACATTTCACCAGGCACCTAGGAGACTAAGATTTCTAAGACATCCTTTCCTTTATTAAAGCTGGTGAAAATTAGCAGATAGTTCAGGAAGAATCTGATGGTTCATAGGCTAAAAATGAGTTACAAAAAAAAAATATTTTCTTCCTATCCTATTCTAATCCTTAAGTCAATAGAAAGTTTAAGTCAAATTTATCATTAATTTCATCTTAGTACTGGTAATCAGCCTGCAATGGATTTTGCAATGCACACAACTTAAACCATTCCCCAGTTCCCAAGAATTCTACCAGCTACGTTTTCCCTAATATAACTTCTTAGAAGAGCCAGAAGTTGTTCTGCCTCCTTATGGCTTCCAAGAAAGCAATTTTGGCAGCCTCAGGTGACTGCAAGGACCAGCCCCACCACAGGGTCATGGGGCACCCTGCCCCATGACCACAGAGGACAGGAGCCCCTGCAAGAAAGGAAATCTCAATTTGCCTACTGTAAACCAAACAAAAAGTATAAAGTAGCTCTAATCTTTCACTAAGAAAACTGCTCAGTGTTGGTTTTAATCAGTAATACTCCCCTTATCTACCTGAAACCTAACACCTAAATCACACCTATTAGATACAATTTTTTTGTGCACCATAGCATTTTTCAATAATATGCATTCTTTTAATTAGAGAAGGCTACTGAATGTTCTCTTAATGACTAGCATGTAATCCCTGAAGCTTTGTGCAGCTGTTTTTCTCCCTTCTCTCTAAATTTCTAAGTAGCTTGGGGTTTCCTGATTTAAAAAAAAAAAAAAGAAAAAAAAAAAGTCAGTTTCTTTAGCTAGCTTCTGAACCATTCTGAAAAGTTTCTAGCAGGTTCTATCCTAAGGGTCCTTCTGACCGCCTAATCTCACTTGTGAAGAGAGGCTTTTCCAATTCTCGGGTGATTTTCACCCACTCCACTGTAAGGAACTGTTATTTCCCCTTTACCCTTAATAAAGGCTTCCCCTTCCTTCCTGCAAGGATATTATTTTTTTACTTTTCTTATTACCTTGCTGTCATATTGCATGATAAATCATTCTTCCAGCTCCAAGTATATGAAAAACTAGAAAGCGACTCGGAGCAATGGAAGAAGGGAGCAGCTCAACTTTCCTGCGACTTCTCCTTGGTGGAAACCCTGGTTTGTCATAGAGCTTCCAGTTGGTAACATGGTTAATTCTGCAGGGAAGAGAGCCCAAAACTAATTTAGCCCACGGTGACAAAGAACTGCAGATGCCTTTGTTTACTGTGACTAGTGATTTTGGCATGTGACCATACTGGTATAAAACCAGACACATGAAGGATTTAACTGAGCTGATAGAGGGCTCTTGGGTGATGAGGCCAAGACTGTATCTGCAAAAATACTTTTTTTCCCCCCATGCAGAAAATCAGTGGTCCCCAGATGAGGGGCAACTGCCTGCTCGGACACCAGAGCCAAGCTATCAGCCCCATTCTGCAGCAGCATTCCAGCTATAAATCCCAGGGATTTCTTCATTTTTCCGGCTCTTGTTGCTCTTGCCCTATTTTCAACAAGCTTTTCCTGCACACCCTCTGTCTCCTGTTAGGCACAAGGCCAGCATTTCCTGTGACAAGAACCTAACTCTGCTGGTATCCTGCGGTGTTACTGTCACATAAGCAACCCAAACACACAAGAAAACAGAAGGGGCAGCCAGGCTTGTTTAAAGAAGAAATTTTGGAGAGCAGAGAATACCATGCCATTTAAACTGCTTGGAAATCAATATATATATATATATATTAATGAATATACTAGTTTAAATGTCTGAAAGAAGATTGTTTTCTAAGTCAGCAAAAAATATTTCTATCCATCACTTTAACCCATAGTTTCTTTGCTAGTTTAATCTTTTATCACTTTTAAATGCTCAAAATTTTAAAAATTCATTTATCCCCCTCTGACTGATATCAAATGAAATTTCTAGTAGCTTAAAAACCCAGAAACATGCTGTTGGTTCAACTCCTTTATTGCCTATTGTTTAAATCCAATTATTTGTTATTACTGGAATAATAATGGATTATATACAGTGATCATTATATATTTATCTCCCTAAACTTTATTTTCTGATAATCACCGTGGTGTTCACCAATCTGCCAAGCCATTATCGAGTCACAGCTTCATAACACAATTTAAGTTTATTACAAAAAAACTGAAAAGGATTTTCTCCATCACACTTTCTAGAACAATGAAGAGATGCCATGCACAACAATTCCCTCCTCCACAACAATTCTCACATAAGTGTTCTTTGTTTGCAAAGCTGCTTTGTTCTTTGTCCTGTGATGCTTAGTTAAGGATACAATGGAGAATATTATAGTCATTTTAGACTAGTTTGGAAGTAATGATGCCTGAGGCGGAGCATAGCTCTATTTAACTTAATATACAAGCATTGGTAATGGCTTTTACAAATGGATCTTATTGCTACCACAATTTTTAAGAATTTGTAGGTTTTTTCCTCCCCTCCCTGCCTAATCCTTTTTAATTTCTGAGTGTCTTGACCCCAAGCAGGATGAAGCTGCATTTTCTAAAAGCTTATCTTTCTCCCTTAATAAACAGGATTCCTTGAAATCATTTTACAGCGGCATAAAGTTTTCTTCCTAGAGGCATGCAGTTCTATTGCTGGTTGTGTGCCACATCTATCACGTTAGTCACACGGATCGAAGAAGTCCAAGAGCTAGTCAACCTAAGTACAGAAGATCTAGAGGAAAAATTCATCCAGAAATCAACCAACTCATTTCCATTAATAACTCACTGCAGTTGGACAGCTGTGGGAGAAGGGAACATTTTCCAGGACAGGAACAAAGAGGTTTAACCCCCTTCACTGGGGGTTCAGCAAGAGTGAGGTGATGCGCACTTGTCCGAGCGCAACACACAGGAGTGCTGGACCATGGGGTAAAGCACAGAGCAAAACAGGGAAGCAGCCAGGGCCTAAACGTCGGTCTGGCAGCCCTGGATGGCACAGGGGTGTTTTGTCCCTAACCTTCTCTCCTCACTTGTGAAACCCTTGCCTTCCCTCTCGTCCCCTTGAGCTCTACAGAGAATGAGAGAGGAATTTATTCTGATCTCCACAGCATTATTATAAAGAGCACCAAAATTGACATTTGTTAATTAAGGAAAGCTTTCATAAAAATCTATTTGGACTACAGTAAAATAGTGAGCTTTAATGAAAATTCTACAGAAAAAAAAATATACACCAGGGGCTAGTGAGATTAGCTACTTAGGTTAAGGGAAGCTTCAGATTTGTCTCAAACCATTTTATGAGCGTTTTTAAACACTACAAGAGGCATCAAAACAAAGACCCTCCATTCTCACACAGAGCACCTTAAATGTAGAGAACTGCATCCCCTGCAAGATGAACTGTGGCCTTTACATTTTTCTGCCTGCTCCTATCAATCAGCTTGAAAATACTCCCCCTTAAAGCAGGGGCATGTATTTTGGAATACTTATTCAGTCTGGATTATTACTTCCCAGACTAAAGAAATAAAATTAAATTTTGGAGTCATGCACTCCAGGGCACTCGACATTAAATGTTAGATACTGCAGGCAACTAGATAGCACTCATAACACCTGCAGCAATTTCCTATGCTTCTTCCCCATTGCCAGCTGGAAACTGGACTAAAAATAGCCTTGCCATGACAGTGTAATGAATCCAAGCAATAACCATATTCAGCAGCAACACATTGAGATCATTAGTGATGCGTTATTGGATGAACCGGGCGGTAGGGGCAGGGAAACTGTTATTGGGTGATACAAGAGAAGTGTGGAACGCAAGAGTTATTCAAGACGTTCTGAAAAGTCAGAGCCGGCTTTCCTGTTTATGTCACCGTAGGAATAATTTATATGATATTAATAATTGAAAACATCCATACGAAATTTTTCATAACCAGCAATTCTTCCACACGAGCAATCACCGCTTTCTGGCTCTGCAGAGTTACTCTGCCGCATCGATGGGGCCGAGTTGATTTAGGGACGAGATGAATGTAAAGAGTTACATTACTAAAAAAAAAAGTATTATTGCGGCTATAATTCTTAATATTGTTGCACCTGAAATCACTCTTTTTAACCCCAAACCTGTTGATTATCATCATTTGATATAACTTTCCTAGTGGCAGTTTCATCATTTTTCCTCTACAGAGGCCAGTGAACACACCCTCTCTCCATGACTTTTAAACACACTTCTAAAGAAGAAGAAATAAATTTTGATATTTGCATTTAAAGTCAACTCTGCTCTTTCCTGACCAAACAGCGCAGAAGCTTCCGTGACAGCAAAGGATCCTGTTTCTAGCTTTGAAGATACGTGGAGACAGTGCTCAGGTGGGATAAAACCCCATACGGATGAAGAGGACACCCTAAGGAGCCAGAAGGCTAACAAGAGCCCTTAATGAATGAGGCTGTTAGCTCAGCAGGTGCACGAGGGGAGCAGAGGCCGTGCAGGGCACCTCTGACCCCAAAGCACAGAGCCTGCTGAATCCCAACTGAGCTGCCTGCCTGCACCCAGCAGCGAAGCTCGATTGCTTATTGTGCACCACTATTAGAGGGCAGATTTTCTTGTTTAGAACATTTAATATAATGCAACTTATGTCCAGGACCCTCATGCATTAGCAGAGAATAGCACAAAGATTAGGTCTTGCTACATGCACAACACATCCCCCCCAAAAAAGGCAGAAAAAAAAACTTCTACAGCAGACCAATTATCAGGAAGGAACATAACAACACTTCAGATTAAAGAACAGAGGCAGCCCCAGTTGCTGCAAGCACTTGTTTATCGTCCTGCACTTCGCTACCATGAGTGATCTCCTTGAGATTCAAATAAAAATTTGCATAACAGTGAAAATTAAACTATGTATCATCATTTGGAGGGCACAGTTCTGAAACAAATACCACCTAGTCTCCATTTTAATTGCTAAACAGGAGGGAAAGAAGTATATTTTATATCTACCTATAGGTAGAGTTCCTCTGAAAATTTATCTGATAAGAGGCCAATCTGGCTTTTCTCTCCCGCTGAGGAGAAAAATTAAACATGCTCACCAGAGCAATTGCTACAAACACAAGCTTTCCAACAGTATAGCTAACAGGATATCTTCGAGTTAAACAGATTGTCATAGGCTAAACTATCAGATCAGATCGGTGTGAGTTCATCCCATTCCTGTATCAGTTTCCTCTCTATCCCCTCTGAAAGGGGGAGAGTCTTATTTGAGTGATGCAGTTAAATGCCTGAAGTTAAAACTGAAAACAGTTATTTTTGTACCCTTAATGGACACTCACAGCCATCAGGCAAGTCTCTTATGCACTGTGTAAGTCTACATATTCCCATTCCCCACGTCTTCCTGTCTATATACTTGGACAATCTGTATTTTTAGAAACCTCCATCTATAGAATTTTTTTTTAAAAGGCAAAGAATTTGTGCTGAGTGAATAAAGAAATCATGCAACTAGAGAAGCATGCAAGTGCGGAGAATGAACTAGGATGAAGATTCACCACATTGCTTGTGATTTCTTGTTTTCAAGCTACTTATAAAAAGTCTAGCTTTGCGTTTTGCTGTAAATTGCAACTCCAACTTTTAAAGCATGAGTTTTATCTCTGGGAAGGCTGGATGTGCTATTTCCATAGCTTCAGAGAATAAGGAATGCATGGACAAGATGTGCTGTATATCAATGCTAGAAGATACGTCGAAGGGCCATATAATTGGCTATGAAATGTAATTGTGACAGAAATTAATATTCTTCTATTCCCTGCATAGAGCCAGTCTCAAAAGATCCACAGTCATATGTCTCTCTCCAGTCTTCCCAACGTTCCCAGCTAAGCAAAGATTTTAATGCGGCTTTTCTATCAGTGACCTTAGGTTTCTTACTTGTTACTGCATTTTTTCACCTGTAGTCTTGGGTTACTGCAAATACTAACATGATTATGAGAAAAGAATCAATATCTTAACCAGAAAACATTACCGTAGCTTGATGCTACATATTCTTTCTTCACATGCAAAGCTCATTTTAAAATAGTTGATACGGCAGCAATACGTCATTTACCCACACAAAACCATGCTATCAGCAAGAACAGAAGTTCATTGGTATGTGTTGTGAATAGGTGTTTATAAACTGTGCTAGAAACAAGGCCTGAGATGATAACCTTTAACACCACTAATTAAGTCTTCATGCATCTAAACACAAATCAATCATTTATTAACTCTTTACAAATGTTTGTTTAGCATAAAGAGCCTCTCCAAACCAGCCCAATTTTTAAGTAGTGTAGTGGAAAACAAGAGGAACTTGTCAAAAAGCCAGAGAATACAAACAATAAAACAAAAACTTCAAGAAATTTAGAGGAGCAAAACCAGGCTTAATTAAAGATTTTTTTAAGTACTTCATTTAGTAACCCTAAAATAGTTATGAGCTGGAGAAAAGCTCTTTGAAAAAAAGGACTATCACAGACTGTAGTAGTAAGTTATTCTGGCTGAATGAAGGTTTTGAGTCAAAGACAACTCTTGCAACTGGAGTTCTGGAGAATTAGGGCAGATGAGGCCTCTCCTCATAAGAGAAACAGAGGATGAACTTGATGGGAATTAAGTTGAAAAAGTGAACTGAATACTGAAGACAATTAAAATTGCAGCCTGCAAGTAACTGTTGAATAAGTTTTGAATTAGTGAGAGCCGAGAAATGGTGAAGTAGAAGTTTATTCTAACATTGTTGAACTGATGCAACCAACTCAGTCTGAATGCAGAAACAGAGATGAAGGAAGCATATCAAGCAATTAAGAGTTTCCATTAGAGGCTCATATCAGTATATATCAAACATTTTTCATCCTTCAGAGATTTTGCTTCCAAGCATATTCACATCCTGGGATATAAAATGTTCTGAAAATACTTAGCTTAGTATTCTGCCCTCCTCACACATACCTCATTCAACACATTCAATGTATATTCAGTTATATATGTCTAGCACAGCAAAGGCATTACATATCGAAATATCACGGCTACTAAATACCTATTGGAAAAAAAGTCTTATTCTTGCTCTCCCATACACTTTTCCCAAGATTCTGGTACATGCAGAATCCTCGGTAATCCTAGGCTTGCCCAACTGTGGTGCAATTCCTCGTGCCAGTTTAACTGTGGCAAGGGAAACGTGTTACTGCCTCGGTAGCTGTGTGCAAGCCACTGGTTCAAATTAATGCTCTACAACCACACGTTGTAGGATATTTTAAACCCTAGGTGCAATTAGTAAGACAAGTCGAGGTCTTAACTTGGTCACATCTAGGTGTGCATTTCTAAATATCTCACAGATGTGAAATATATGGATGTTCTGTTTCTCTTCACTAAGCTCAGTAACTCTTCCAAAACTCAGGAATATTCCTTTCACTATGGGGCTATCTTGAGTAAATCAGGAAGTCAAAGAGCATAACATGGAAAGAGAAGCCACAATATTCCTAACATTAGGAGCATTAATCACAGGGCACGAAAC
This sequence comes from Crypturellus undulatus, assembly GCA_013389825.1. Taxonomy (NCBI): domain Eukaryota; kingdom Metazoa; phylum Chordata; class Aves; order Tinamiformes; family Tinamidae; genus Crypturellus; species Crypturellus undulatus. The sequence goes on from VWPW01016609.1 coordinate 12,818, forward strand.
CCACCTGTAGGAAATGAGCATATCCCCAAGGGAAGCCCCCTGAACATAAGTTTCTTAACCAAAACAAATGCAGCACATCTAAAAGCCATTTGTAAATGGAGTCAAATCAGAATATAAAAGTACATTCATCCAGCAGCAAGTAATATCACTCTCAATTTAAGTATTGCATCCCTCCTGATGGAATTTTCTGATTCAAACTACTTGATTAAAATTCTGTGACTAATATTTGCTTTAGATTAACAGCTCAGCTGTATGGAAAGTATCCTCCAGTACAGATTCAGAAAGCTTACTCCATACTCTGTTACAGATATCTCTTCATCAATAGCCTTCATTTTAAGCTTGTGCATCACTCAAGCCCTTATTAAAAGGTGATTCTGGGAAGTTTTTCCTCAGTGACAACAGAAAACAGCACACATTTCTCTAAATACATTTATTTCCCACTTAAGCTCCCTGGCTTTATTGCTTCAGAAAATGCAATATTCTGCAGTGCCTCCATCCGAGGCACCCGATGCCCTGCCTTCTCCCACGCGCGCTGGAGCTGACGCACGGATCAGCTCAGAAACGTCAGAGGAGCAAGTCCAGCTGAAGAGATCCCACGTCACACCTGGATATGACCGTATTAAAATTCATTGCCATGACAAAAGGGTGACCCTGTTCACATGCGATTATTTGTGTGCCTTATACTTCCCTGCAATGCCAAATCCTCATAGTTATATAGGCTACTTAAAACAGCCCCTATACCCAGGGAGAAAAATACAGACACAGATTTTAGCATAAGATTAGATGAACAAGAGGAAAACCTGTGCAAGCAGTTGCATTGCCTCTCTATTGCTCCTATACCAATTTCTTCCCTCCCTCTAACATTAATAAAAGCTTCAAGAATTAGTGCAGCTTTGGAGGTAGACCCGCTCCTGGCATGCAGCCTCATGGAGAGGACAGCATTCCTGCTTCCCTGGCAAGCTCTCATCCTGTTTAATATGCATGTATTTCCAAAAAAAAAAAAAAAAAAAAAAAAATCCACTCTTTATCGAAAGAATCACGTAAGGGCAATTTTCCTTAGTCCCCGCAGATGATGGTGTAAATGCCATGACTGTTTCTCCAGTTCAAGCTGTGACCATTGCTCCAATGTATCTTTCCACACTATGAACTTGTTTTTCAACACCATTTCAAGAAACAAAATGTTTTGACCCAAAAGCTTCAGTTAGAACCTGGGCTTCGTGCCACACAGGCTTCACAAACCATATCAAAAACTCGAAATAAGGCTGACCAAACTTTAGTCCAGCATAGCCAGACTCAGGGTTAGTTACTACAATTCATTTCAGCCAACAGAGATGCTGTTTGCGCATCTGCTTCTCCGCTGCTTGGGTAAACACCACGGTTCATAGAAATAGAAAACACATGGAAAAAGGTCTTTATACTATCTAAGTAAATATATATATAAGTGAATGGAAGAGAAAGATGCCTTGTACGATCATGGAAGGATTATGAATCCATATCAACTGTCATTTTGGGAATATCTGATTAAAAATGAAGTCTATTACAGCAGCCATTCTTTCAACACAAAAATTAGGGATATTGCTAATTCTTTCCACACGGTATTAGATCCCTTCTAATTGGATCTGCATTCATTACTGCAACTGAATTTAGGAACAGCTATGAAGCGTTTTTGATCTCAGCTGTATATATCATGCCATGAATTAAGTTACAAAAATGGTTAACGCATTCTGTGGATCTTTAAGTACCTATTTCATTGCCTAATACAGCAAGGCGGTGGGCAACAGAGTCCCCTCCATTTGAATTGCTGCAAAATGCATAGATCATACCACCAAACCTCCCCCAAATCTGCTGCTTTAGAATTGATTTGTCTGCCAGGTGCAAGAGCTGCTCAGTAAATAAGGTACAGGACAAGAAAGAAATAGACCTTTTGAGTTACTGCCCATCAGAAATGCCACAAGAATACAAAATAAAAGCTGACTTGGATGAATATACTACTTCTCAACCAGACATACACCTTTTTTTCCTCCCCGCGCCACCTGCATTAAACAGAATATACTTAAGGACAAGTTTGTGTTCAGTTTCAAGAAACATTTATCACAACTTTTCTTTTTCTCCCCCACCTCATGCTTCACTTTGCTCAGGCTTCCAGAGAAGAGGTGGACAAGCCATCCAGGTTTTATTTGTCCAGAACAAACCTTGAAGTAATTAACACAAAGCAGAAAAAAAAGGATACCTGACTAAAGAAACAGTGCATTCCATTTAGGCCAATTATCCTGGTTATAGTTCGCCAGTTTGCAGTGATAAAAAGCCATTAATGAGCTTTGTCACTGATAGCATTACTTTCTAATCTTAATTCTTTTAGGATTATTACCTTTAAAGCCACTTGCATGAAGATAAGTTCATTTATACTAAAATTAAATTGAAAAGTAATGTGAAGATACTGCTGCATCCAAGCAATAAAGCCACACTACATTCACTTGAATAAAACCCACTAATTCACTCGGTGTTCTTCACAGCCTGTACAATATGTGTCCTACAGGGGCTTTTTTTGATAAATCACAGCGATCTGCACAGAAGGAAAACAAAAGTCTTTAATCACAGCCTCTAACTGACAAAGTTTGGGTGAAATCTGTTTGCTTTCTGCAAAGAGCATAGAGCTGAGATAAAGAGTTTGATTTTTTTTCCCCCTCTAAAGAGTTTGATTTTTTTTTCCCCTCCTCACCAAGTCACCATGCTTCTCATATGACCCAACAGACACCAAGGTTGTAGACCATTATACCCCTTTTCCTAAGGCAGCAATGCTCCCTTGAGCCAGGGACCCCCAGGAAACAATATTTTTTCTCCTCTTCAAATACTTTACAACAGAAGACGAGGTTACAGACATAAAGCGAGTTACCACTGCAGACACTGGGGCAAGCTATTTTAGTCAGGTATGTTTTTCACTGATGGCCAGATACTTTAATTAAATAGGAAACCACATTACTCCAAACAACACTTGCTTCACTAGAGTATACCTGATGGATTTTGCAGATATAATACCCTTATTAGGAACAATACCTTAAGTGGTAGATGCAATTACAGTTACATTCCTGACCTGCCCTTGCCTGATTCAGCACTTAGACTGAGTTAGATACATAAAAATAAGATTTAAACACAGACAGGCCAAGATATTAAGTAGAATCCCAAGAAGAAAAACTGAATACAGGGCACACCTACATCCCCTTATGAGGCAAAACACTTACATTAGGCTTTAACATCTCCATGTGTCCATTACCAAACAGCCATACAGCAACTTCACCCGGGGTTCCCCCAGCTGACTGACTCCCAAGGCAGGTACTCACATTTCTGCAGCATTTTCTGGCCAAAAGCCAAGGAGAGACACAAAAAGTCCTGCAGTTCCCCTTCCTCCTGGACACCCACCTATGCACCCAGGGCCGCAGGTCTCTTTTTGGAGCAACTCCACACAGCTGTGACCACCAGAGGGGCTGCCTCTCTCATCAAGCCCCGTATGTCCCTGCAGCATGGCCAGGTATCAAAAATCAGTGCTTGCTCATAGCCACCTGGGATCTTCCACATCAAGTACGAGGGGCTTGGAGAGTTTCAGCACAACTTGGGGCCGCTGCTAAGATGGCCGAGAAATTCTTTTACTAAAATAACCCGTGAAATGATTCAGGGCAGGAAAATCTGCTTACAAGGCCCTCTGATACAAAAGCAGTGGATATTTGTAAAGCGAGTCGAGAAAAACAGCGCAGAAACAACCCAGCCAGGCAGTGCTGACCTCTGCAGAAGCCTGGCCGTGCTAGTGGGAATAATTCCTCCTGCTCACAGCTGGAAGCGCCGGTGCTGGGGATGGCGAGGGCAGCCGGAGCAGGAGCAGAGCCAGGTGGCTCCTGTTCTAGCTCATCCTGCAGAGTTCACGCACTCTGGTAGAAAACACTAACCAGAAAGGGCTCGCTTCGGCTTCCTGCTCCATAGCAGCACATGCATTCCTATCTCACAGATGTATATTTAATTCAAATATCATGATACTGTTAAAGGATTCACTGGATAAATCAAAAGAGTCCTGGCTGTGCTAGCCACCCCACAGCAAGAACAGCAAACACCCTGTTAGGCACTGGGTAACAGTGAGGAGGACGACTGGAAAATTTAGCTGAAAGAGCCCCTGTACATCTTTTGCTGAATATTTTATTTCATATCCTTGCAGAGAAAAACAGATTTTGTTTTTGGAAGAATTTTCCTAAACAAATGTCTCGAGGCTTTTCGCTTATTAACATTCCACACTGAAATAGAGTCATCAACTATTAATAAGCAAGTGGGCTAAATAAGATGGGAAATGGGTATCTTTGCTGCTCATACATCTTAATCAAGAGTCTGTTTTATCCTTTAGCTGTAGGTGAGAGCTACAGGGCCAATTTGCTACTGCTTTACACTGGCAGAATCGTGTGGCCTGAAGGATATAAAACTGGAATCAAAAGAGGGTGAATTAAGGCCTTGGTCAAGGGCAGAGAAATATTATGCATTCTGTTCATAGGGTTTTTGCTCTTGTATATTCTCAGAGCTTCTGGTCAGGAAAAAATTGCATTGTTTCCATACATATGTGCATTGCTAAAGCAGGACTGGTGCAGGGGGGAGATTTCCAAGGCTGTCTAGGTCCGCAGCAGCCTTCACCATCAGGAATGTTTGTTGTGATGCAGGGCAGCGAAGCAAGCGGCTTTTGAGACTTACTTCTGCTCCGGCGTAGGGGCAAAACGAGACAGGATAATTTGCCCCTCTGTCAAGAAATAGAGAATTTCAGTCTTTAGGACTGTTAAATGGAACATTTAACAAATATGGATCTTAAATATAGACAGAGGAAAAGAAAAACGCCTCTAAAACTACTGAGCTGTATGTGGAAAACTGCTAGATGCGAGGGAGCTGCCAGGTTGGTCTACCTTAAAAGTAGGTAATTAAAAGTCCTTTGCAACCATCACTTATGTAACAACAACAAACTAACGCAAAATAAAAAAAAAAAACAACCAAAATGGAGCTATAGAAATAGAATCTTTTGTCATTCTTTATTGCACTTCATAATTACCAGTAATGATTTGTTTTTCATATTTATGAGACTAAAATACTGCATCAAGCTGTTCAGATTTGCTTTCATCTTTCTCAGGCCACGGAGTATAAGGTTTGATCACATTCATTGCACAAAATCTACAGAAAACACTGAAAATGATTTTTTTTTCATAATATGGAGCACGGCTCAAAAATAATTTTGGACAGGAAAATTACCAGTAATTAAATCTGTACTGTTAATTTCCCTTTCTCCTTTTTTCTCTCTTGTTGTTTTATTTTTGGGGAGTTTTTTTTTTTTTTTTTTTTTTTTTTGGTTTGTTTGCTTTTTTTTTTTTTGTTTTAAGCCTGTTTTCTTAAGGAACAAAAACTTCAGCAATCTGTGGTCTATCCATCTGCTTTTTAGTCCCTTTCCCCTTTCTGAACCTTGGAACCTCTGAACCTTGAACTTCCTGAGCCTTGGCATCAGCAGCTCTTCTCATGAAATAACCTGACTTTGTTGTCGGGGCAATTTTTCCCTCTTTGCCATTTAGTGGCTGTGCGGCACGCTGGGACGAGAACTGTAAAATAGGTGGGTTTGTGCGTTGCCCAGCAGACGGTTGTCCGTGTCTCCGGTACCCACCTCACTGCTAGCACCAGCTGAACGCACTCAGGGCAGCAGCGCTGCGGAAGCCGTAGATAGGGTTTGAGCAGACGATACTCAACAACAACACTTAGTGCTCATTTCTCTGATTGCCTGGCCAGACTGCGAGTGCTCAGGTGGGCTTTATACCCGGAAAGCTTTTATTTGAAACGGGAGAAGAGAACTAGGGAACATCATCGGCCAGAGCTGCCTTTCTTGCACCCGTCCTATAGGTAAATGGAGAAGTTTGTCCCTAGGATATCAACCTGGCGATTTTCACTGCACGTTTTACCTCAAAATAAATCCTTCCAGGAAGTATCTGAGCTGGAAAAAGGAAACAAATGCACTCTGAGTCAAAACTGAACAGCCTTTTCAATCAGCTACATGACTGCTTTTCCTTCTCTCTGAACAAAGGGCAAAACAGAAACTCCACTAAGACGACAGTTGTTTTTTTCCCTCGGGGAAAAAAGTTTAAGATTAAGTAATAATCAATAGCAAGGAGTAAAGACACTAATCTCTGAACTGAATGCAAGAGGACGTCAGAGTGCTCGCACCAGAGCATTGCACCACAGATGATACCAAAAGAACTGAGTAGCGACTTCAAGAGTACAGGCAAAGCATCTGCACCACGGAAAGGTCAAAGCCAACACCAAGTGTACAAGCTAGACCTCAGAAAGCCCAAAAAGGCTGAGGTGGCAGAACGGATCATTTCCGTTAGCAGGACAAGGCACCCCAAAGCATCTTTCTGAAGTCACTGCTCTGCTGTGTAAAAATCAATTCTGCTCCTAACTTCAGATCTATAGCAAGCAAAAGCTCTCAAAAATAATACGGAGATCGATACACAACAGCTTAACCTTTATTAAGAATATCCTAGAAGATTCAGAAATGAACTTTCTCCAGGTAAAATGCCGCCTGAGGCAGCACAGATAATTTGACGCAATGCAGGCATGTCTCTATTTGCAGGATAGCTACAGTTACTGTCACAGAAACCAAAACCCTGGCTCATCCCAAATATCTAGCTAACATTTACAAGCACTAAAACTGTTATCAGTGTGAGGACAATAGCTTTATGCTCTAATACCTTTTAAGAAGTTAATGATAGCTATATATCTTCATATATATCAGGAGTTTGACAAACTTCAAAATATCTTATAGTCTAAAGTCCAGGAGGGAGAATAACCATACAACTCCTCGATTTGATGTGAAGGACCTCAGTTTGTGTGCTTCTCACTAGCAAATTTTAAAAGCAGTTCTTCTGGCAAATGCTAGAAAGAATAGTGGATCCAACCTCACGTGTGACCTAGGGCACCAGAGGAATTTCAAGAAAGCTCCTAATATTCCCTCAGCGGGGTCAGGGAAAAGCATATGTGGTCTGTCCTGCCCATTTGCGGCAAGCCAGATGCAAGTACAGTTGAAATATGGGGTTTACTGTCCTGCTGCAAATGGTGGTGATGAAGCCCTGGGCTCATCATCCCCCATCCCCTGGACTCATTATACCCCCATCCCCTTTGGGAGATCAAAGGGATTTGACACCCTTCATATACCCTTCTCTACTCCTTTGTTCACCCCATTTTTTTCCTCCTTTACTCCCCTCCCTCTCCCAAATAAACAGCTTGCCCCTGTTTACTCTTTCCCCTTTGAACCCAGTTTTGCTTATTTTACACTCATATTTATTATTTGTGATAGAGGTAGATATGGTAATTTCGTTTTTGGTCAGCAGTTCTGTTAAACTATTACCTCCTTTTTGTTATATATGTAATATCTCTCATTTCTGCTGTTTCTTGGGTAGTTGCTTTGTTGTCACAGTAGTCACAGGTCAAGGCTGGCCTTTTGTCTGCCTCACTCAGCAACTGCTGTGACTTAATTCTTCATCAGTAGTATGGGTAAAATCATGGTATCTTTTCTTATATTTTGTCTGCTTTGTCTGCATATAGGACCAAAGCTTTAGGCTGCAGTATCTTCAAGAAAGGACTGCTCTACCACTTAATCTACAAAATAAGTGGAAAGATACTCCACAATAATATGAAGAGCCTCTGAATATCTCTATATTGTTTTGAAATGGAGCCTGCTCCCTACCATGTCTGCTCTTACTCCAGCCTTCCAGTTCCTCCTTTTCACCACTTTGTGGCATTTCTCCATGCTCTTACAAGTTGCAAAGCAGCTAAAATCACCCAGCTGTATTTGCTTTCTCCCTAGCTAGATACTTGTCCAACTCTTTTACAACCATCTGCTACCCTCTGATCCATGTAATGGAGAAGTGTATATGGCCTGAAATTACCCATGTCTAAGAACATCAGCAAAAATCAAGCATCTCAGCTAGAGATTTCAGCTTTATTCTAAGCTCAGTGAATAGTTTTATAATTAGTGATTTTTCAGTTTAACACCATGAGAGCTGAAGGGCATGGTATCATCCACACTTCATTCCCACATGAAAAGTGGTAGTACTTCTAAATATTCATGACATTATTAAACAGTTTATCAAATCCAATGGTATTACCAGCTTTTAATTTAGAGCACAACTCAGCTGTATTTCAATTTTAGCCATAAGTGCTTTTTATTTCTTGCAACATTCAAATCCAAAGTATGTATAACAGGACTGTGAATTTTAAAATTCTCTCATCTCACCTCAGATCCTTTTATTTGCACTATTTTGTTTTTATTTCTTAAATAGCCTGTGCTTTTGAGCAACCAAACAACACAATTCAAAAAGATATAATAGGAAAGGAGTTCCCTACTGTTACTTCTCATCCTTCTCATCTTTACTTAGGTTCTTTGAATAAAATCTGCAGATTAAAGTAATAGGCTATTCAGTGCATCAGATGGGTACTTACCAATGAAAACTCTACCTACTGTAGCTTTATCAAGAAAAATAGTTGTTCCAGTGTGACTACAGCTAGGAGAAAATGAAACAGCCAAAATCATAGAGAAAAATCTCCTTATAGCTTAATGTCAGCCAAGCTATTGACATATTTGTGGCTTTATAGGCCAGAATCAGAGAAAGGGATCGACTGCTGCTTCTCTTGTGCACATTTTCTTTCTAAGAAGATGGAGAGAAAATGCAGTTTAGGTATGTTGGCATAGGTGGACAGCAGCTGTTCAGTGTTGGCATCAGAACAGAGGCAACCAGGAGCCCCTATGATTGATTGTATTTTTTCCTGTAACCACAACAGTTGAGTTGTTGTAAGCATCTTTGCTCTTGGATATGCCTGCCTATCAGCAACAGCAAGGAAGGTGGGCCAAGGCCCTGCTCTCTTTATGCTAGAGGAGACATAGGACGTGAAGAGTAGTGGAGACAGAACCTAGAAGATGGATCCTTTGAAATGACTGAGCAGGAGTGAGAGCAAAAATGAAGACAAAAAGGTCTATATCTACACAAGAAATAAACAAGAAATAGCAGTCATGGGGGCAGTAAGCCTTTGACAAATCCATTCCTTTTTAAATATTACTCAACTGAGTATATATTTTTTTCCAGAAGAAGGTATTACCACTGTAATTTAGGTGACAGAGATTTTGAGGTATTGAAATGACCAAACAAACCAATCAAAAAAAAAAAAAGACAAAAAACATTAAGAATTAAAAATTAAGAAAAAAGTAACCTGCTTAACACAAGCCTACATTAAAAGGTTTCTCTAGAAGACTCTGAATAGGCTGTTGAACAACATGCCAGTCCTGCAAGTAGGGTCAGGGTTTGGTCAAAGCAGGTAAAACTGTCAAATACTGACATTTAGCGCGAGCCTGGATTGAGAATTGTACAGAAAAAAAAATTCATTAGTGTGCCTGGTAAAGCCATTTCTGGCAGAGATTCACTCCTCTGAAGCAGATCGTGTGCCCTCCTTATAGGAATTACCAGAACAATAAGTATGTATTTTTTAATCTGGGTGATTGTTTTGGCAGGTATGAAATCTCAGTTTATATCATACTGCCAAAGAACGACGAACAGGTGGGAGCATTTTAATACAAAACAGAATTCAACAATCAGTATGAAGTAACCAGGCAGAAATCGTTTGTTTAATTTAAAAATTCATGAAGAGAGACGTTATTTGGTATTCCATACTATATGGAATTACTCGTATGTCAGGACCACATAATTTACTAATGATATTAATTGCATCCATGTTTGAATGAGGTACCGATTTCTGGGAAAAATAAAAAAAGCTACCCAAAAAATAGGAACTCTGAGCAAAAAGCAGCTCTTGGGTAGGTTATCTGTCTATTTAAGCTTTTGCCTTCAGGTGTGACAGCTGGAAGAGGTTACTTTCTTGAAATTGAATATAGACCCCTGGCAGAGCATTGCCAGCATTTCCTACAATAAGGAGAAAAAGAAGAGAAACTGAACAGATAAAATGCGAGTAAGCTTCTTTCTGAGAACTGTCCTATTTTGAACGTGTCTAAAAAAGAAACATCCCATTTAATTCATTTTTCCAGGCATGTAGCGTACCATAAGCAAACACTGATTACTGCAAGCATCTCTTTAAAACAGTATTTCATGATAATGTTTACATCTGGTTCTCCACCTGCATAAAGTCAATTAAAATCATGTTTTTAACCAATTCCTTTTTCTTATAGCTTGTCACAGAGTTACGTTTCTTGGATTATATACTGTTTCGCTTTGAAAACAACTAAGCACGGGAAGAAATAGCCTGATGCAAAGGACCTCCTTGACAAGAAATCGAGGTGGGTAAGAAGAGGCCCATCGCCCGGTGATTTTCACTCCAGACATCCTCCCCTTTTCCGTTCTGGAAAGACAGAGCCCTGTAAATTGTTTTCAGTAAGCTATCTATTTGGAGGCCTTAGCCCTTCTTCCTGTTGGCAAATGATCCATGAACTCCTTTTGATTTTCATTAATTTGGTGGTTATTCAAACGCACTGAATGAATGGTTTATGCAAATGGGACTGTTGCTGTGAGTGTTTGCTCATTACTCACGCTGTGTGATTGATTGTCCAAGTCGCAGGGTATTGTTTCTGCACCACGAGTGGAAGAATCCTACAACCGCAAGGAGCTTTCAAGTCTGCCAACCACCACGAGGGCTACTCCTCACGCAAACATCATTACAAGTGTCTAAAACATTTCTCCTTTGTGCAAAAGAAAAAAGAACACAAACAAAGCAGAACCTCCTGATACACAATGTAAGGGGAAATGGATAATTAAATGCTAGCTTTTGACCTAAAAAAATGATGAGTATGCAGCACTTATCCAGGAACAATCTTTGAAATATTTGGATATTCATTTGCAAAGAGATAAAAATAAATTGTCATATAGGAGATCTTCAAAAGAAATATCTTTGAGACTCAGTCAGTGTCTCCTTTGAGCTGATATGGAGCTAAGCTTCTTTAAGTTCATTTTTCCATCATAAACAACTTGATCATATCACTCATTTTGTCTGTTCACAAATCATCTATTAATAGACTGCGAAGCTCTTGAACATATTTGTTCATCAAGTATTTACTGTTAGTCATTGACAATGGCATCTACTGAGATCAGAAGTTCTTAAGAAAGAGTGGTCAAAGCAACCAAGTATATCTTTTATAATGAAGCCCCTTGCTTAAACCCAAGGTTATGAAGATGTGAGCTGAATGCTGAATGGAAGGTACTTCAGCTTGTGCTTCCTCAGTCCTTCAACTTGATAACTTTGAACAAGTAGTTACTCTTGTGATAGCGTCAAAAAAAAAGGAAAAAAAGGAAAGAAAAGGAAAAAGGAAAGATGTTTTTATGTTTTTACCCACTGGTTCAGGAGATTTATAGAAGTTAGAACATCCCAGGGAAAGAAGTATTCTGTATGGTCGTAGATAGCCTTGGAGATGGAATTTTAGGTTAAATAAACTTTAGTCTGATCCCTGAGATCATTCTTTTATGTCCAGTCTACATTTCCCTATGCAAGGGTGATTTGGGATACCTTATCTCACTGAAAAAGTCTATCCATCTTTACATGTACTGTGTTCCTCTCTCCAAATCTCACAAGTGATTTTTTTTTTTTTTTGTATAAGACTCTTACATTATACCTTAGCTAGGACGAGAGTAATGGGAATAGAAAAAAAGCAGCACTGTTCCCAGAAATCTGGAAATCTGGCTTTTCCCAACTCTCTACTCTACGCTTCCCTCCCTCCACCCCCAGTATTGCTCTTACAACAAGTGTACAGAAACTTTCATGGCTAAATACATTAAAGGTCTTTTTGAAGTGTCATGTGGATGTGACACCTCAACAGAACATTTGCCCTTTCTGTCCCCTCTATCCTGCCCCATGTCTGAGCTCCTCCTGCCCTTTCAGCACCCCACTGAAGAGTCACCTCGTGGCACCCTTCTGCGGCACCTCTCTGCATTGACCGGCCTTTGCTAATTTATCCTGCAGCTGCTTCTGCCTCTGTTCTTTCTCCCTGCTTCAAAATCTATTTCTGCCTTGTTGACTTTATAGCAAAGTGTATTGATTCCTATAGAAAAATCCATGCTGCTACTTCCTTTCTCTTCCTTCTGTTTATCACGGCCTGATCATTATCATATCTGATCGTTGGCCTGTGAGTTTTGGAGGGACAAAAACTTTGTACGCCTGGAAAACGCCTGCAGCACTGAAGATAGTCCCGAAATGCAAAGCAGTAAAAACGAGAAATCCAACTAATGTTTGGAGGAAACATTCGAGTTGTTTATGTGAGTAAGCACTGTTGCAATCCTCCCCTAAAGGAAAATGATTATTCACATTTGTGAAATGTTTTTCTTATGCACGCTGAAGTAACTTGTGCTATATATCTAGCTATATCCCCAAATGTTACACTTGTAATATCACAGTTACATCTGTTAGTTAAACTTAAAGGTTAAACTGTCTGACCCAACACAGTCAATTTCTGTGTGTCAACATATCAAATGGTCTTGGAAAATAGGAATCACAAATCACATTGTTTCTCCAGAACTGAAGCCTCCCATTATGTGATTCTATTTTTCATCTGAAAAGACAGCTAAAAAGCAAGACTTAAACAATAGATATCAAAATAACCCCTCAAAAAGTAAAGCTAGTGCATGTAGTTCCTCACATGGTTACCTGCAAAAATGGCAGATTTTTATCTATTATCATTCAGCACAGTATCACAGAAACACGGAATGGTTGAGGTTGGAGGAAACCCTCTGGAGATCATCTAGTCCAACCACTTTACTCAAACCCAGTCTCCTAAAGACACTGTCATGGAGAGATTAAAGCTATGCTGATTCCCACCAGCTGAGAGTTTGGCTACTGTGCTTACTAATACTGCCACAGTATTATTCTTCTGTCTGTTGACTTTTTCATTAGCTAACTAATATGCAATTTATTTTGATGAATAGTGCAACTGCCTTCAATTTGTTCTTGTAATTAGAGTACATGATCAACCCCTTGTTATTCAAATGCACGATAAACTGTTAAGGTCTGTTTAAGGGGAAGAAAATGACAACTTGATCCTACAGCAGCATGTGTAGGTATTTACAAGGCTGCAGAGATTTGGCAAAAACAATTTTGAAGTCCATATAAACCAATGGTTTATTATACAGAACTTTTTTATTTTTCCATTTCCCAGCAAGACCTGTGATTATGCAGTAGATTAAAAGCTCTAAAAAGCTCTAAAAATTTGGGTGGCCATGAAGTCCTCATTTGTTCTGAAGGATTCCCAATTTTACTTAAAATGCATTGCATCTCGACAGACCAAAAAAACAAAACCCTCTATCCTACAGTATATAGTGATAGGAACATTGTCTCAAGTTAAACTAGTAAAATATTCGTTTTTCTGATATAGTGTATTTAAAATTTCCCTGTGAATCCCGGCTGGTATGAAAATCAGATATGAGAGAGTTGCTTCTTTTTGTGGTACTCTTGTGGTACCTAGATCTGAAACATGAGAAAATATGTCAGGAGAGTCCGTGCTCCTAAGCAAATTCTAGCTAGGTAAGATATTCTCAGGAGGTTCATATATCCACCGGAACTTCTTTGCAATTAACTAGATTTCAAAAACATCATCTAACTTTCTAACTTTATCGGTCATTGGTCCTAACTTTTCTAAGACGGTGATAACTACCATGCACTTAAATTACCATAGCACAAAGAGGACTGCCTTGAAAAATCTGTCATGAACATGCTTTTTGATTTGGGCACAAGAAAACTGAGGATAAACCAAGGTTTATTCTGCCCATCGATTTAGGGAAAAATAAAATACTTAAAAGGGTAAGACCAATAGCAAGAAAAAAAGTCATTTATCCAGGGATAAATCTTGGCAACTAAGACATAAAACAATTCAGCAACTCAGAGTCACAGAAAAAGTGTTTCTTAATAGGATACTGCTGGCAGCAAGACCCAGGCAGAGCGGTGCTTTATCCAGAGCTCAGGTGGGATTTTAGTGTGAAGCTCGACTCTTCCTTCACTACTTCCTTGCTAGACAGAGTTGAGAGAAACCACTGGAAAACTGGTAAGAAACATTCATAGAAAAACATTTTTAAACTATATTATATGCAATAATGATTTTCATTATACTGTCACGATTTGTTTAAATTCTATTGAAAGTCAATGGTTTAACAAGTGTTCTTCATTTGCAAAGAAACACCATAAGCAACAAATTCTTTCACGGAACATGGGAAAAGACGGGAGCAACATGCAGCTTCCAAAAAACCACTAGGTTCTGGCTATAACAAAAGTTATAGGCATGTAATATAGGCATATTGGTATACAAGGCATGTATACCAAAGAGTTCTAGGACAATTATTTTTAGCAGAGGTGCTTACGTGAGCAGCAGAAGCCACGAGAAAGCACTAACTAGAGATAAAATGAAGGTAATGGTCTAAAAAGAGAAGGTAGGTGTGAAGAACAGTCTAGAAAGTGTACATTCTGGAGAGAAATACATCTCAAAGATATCGGCAAAGAAACATACCCTATTTTATTCTTTGTATGTGAAGGAAACATACAATATAAATTTTCTGCATTTTTTAAGTAAAGAAGAGTTTTCATTTCATTTGTTCACCACCAGCCATCACCACCCTGAATTTCACTTATTTAAAGAGGATAACTTCCTCATTTACTAGACAGTCGTGGTTAGTCTGTAACAAGTAACTATTTCAGTAATAAATATGGGTTTGATAGGATTTTACACAACAAGAATAAGGTCTGCAGACTTGGTAATAAATTTGGGACTAACTTTTAAACATCAGAAAGCTAACGTTCAGCTCTTAGATACACATTCAGAGATATAAACAAGCTGAGTACTTTAAAAATGAAGAATTTCAAGTCAATAAATGCAACAGGATACTCAGCACTTCCAAGCACTTTCCAAAAGATTAACACTGAGAAGTGACTTCCACTTCTAAAATGTCAGTATTTTTCCCTCTGGAAAGAATCTCTTTCTTCTTAGAATGCGTGGAGCTTTCCTAAACTCACCCATCTCTTCTGCCATAACTTTGGCCAAAGGAACATTGTCCTTGTGCAGGTAAGCTCCTGCACAAGGCCCA
This sequence comes from Crypturellus undulatus, assembly GCA_013389825.1. Lineage (NCBI taxonomy): Eukaryota > Metazoa > Chordata > Aves > Tinamiformes > Tinamidae > Crypturellus > Crypturellus undulatus. Next base: position 27,940 of record VWPW01016609.1, read on the forward strand.
TTCAAACTGGTGTTCAGAGCAGCTGAAGAATAGGAAGGAAAACATGAACAACTTGAGAGAGTCTCCAATCCTGTTATTGCATAACTTTTCATAACTCTTTGAATAAATACAAATATTTTCAGACTTACAGAAGAGTACTGTTTTTGAATTGTAAATTCAAATAAATAAAAAATTGCTAACGAAAGGCCAGTGTGAGAATATAATCATTGACACATTAGCAGGGTGAGAATTGAATACTCTCTGTCAAAATGAAGAACTAGGTTCTGGCACTGATGTTTTCTACTTCAGATGCAAATCTCACAAATCAGTTCCCAAAATCTGACGTTGCCAGTTCTGAACCACCTGGATTCACCTATAGTTTCTGACTTGTGAAGATTCACATTGTCTTTGCTGTTTAAAGTATAAAGCTTGTTTTCTTTTCTCTTGATTGCCTTGAAGTTGTCTGCAAAACTCACATAATGCCCATAATGCCCCAATGACAAAGTTAAGGACAAAATCTCTTTCCAATTTCCTCTACATATTCATCCACTTTCTCAGTGTTCCTATTTTCACTTTACCATCATTCCATTAATTCTTTTTTCCTCATATTTCCTTATTACCTTTTTCCTCATTTTAATCTTCTCTTTTATTGTGATTTTGCTCATTTCTCCTTATTGCTGATGCCTCCTGTTTTATAATTTTTCTGTTTTCATTCTAAACATTTCTGTTGGTTTAGTTTCTCTCCTCATCCTCTCAGCCATATTCCAAATTGGATTTTATTCTACTCTCACCTCCTTCTTTTAACTCTCTTACTTCCAGCTCATTTTCTCCTGTTCTCTGTGCTTTAGATTTGCTTTAGATTTCTCATCAGTAGCTCAGATATCATCAAAATGTTTCCCTGGAAACACCTCAAGACATTCTCACACTGTCTGAGTGAAGATGTTGCCCTCTGCACAACTGAAATGGTAATAACGGCAGTAGGGATCAAAGGCCCCAAAAGACACAGCCTTGCTAACAGCCCTTCTGGTGTCCAGAGGAATTTCTGACTTTTGCAGTCAGTAATTTAAAATTCCACTGTTGATTAAAGACCTGCATGTTGCACTGAAAATGTAAGTTATTCTGCCTCTAAGAGAAGAAATACATTAGACAGCAGCTTTCTCCACGTATTTGAATACAAAATACTACCAGAGAAATGAACATCAAATTATAATCCTAGTGAAAAAAAAAGAAAAGAATAAAACGGCACTAATAATGCTCAGCCTCCAGATTTCTTTTCTTCAGTGCATCCAGATACAGGGAGATGAGTTTTACTGTGACAATTATATTAGATATGTATGCATGTAAACTTGGTTTGGCTTTTGTGGAATGTAGCATTTAATAGCCTGCGAGGGATAATGTACATTATGTACATGCTGTGCTAATTGCACTTTGAAGACGTCCTCCTTGGTTTCTGCCAGGAGCACAGATCTCAGCTTGTGCATGTTGTTTCCCATCTGATTCATTCCATACATGTGCTTTTAAAGGAGAAGGTCCGTAATTCAGCACCAGCAATCCTTAAGGCTGGAATCTGGGGCTCTGTTTTCTCAGTACTGGCTTAAAATATGATAAGATTCCTTCTCATTTTTCTTCCTGATGCAGCTAAACAAAACCTTTAAGCACTTGCTTAAGTTTAATTGCCTGAAGCTGCACCTGAAGGTGGGCCTGTAACCTTACTTACTTCATCATCTCCACCTCATGTCTCACTTGATCCGCTCACCTAGTTTTGCTCTTTGCTATCACCTATCCTTAGCAGTTTCTTCAGTTTCTTCTCTTCAGACATGCAGAAATAGTGGAGTTAGCACACCATGATCCAAGAGAATGGCAGCGAGTATCCAAGGCCCAGGAAAACAGGCATTGGTCTCGCTCCTGATACGGTGACCGTCCTGGACAAGGCTCAGAAGTGACCTAACCCACTAATATTTCCCAGCAATTCTGATGTACTCATCCTTACAGCCAGGTCCCTCAGGTCCCATATAANTCTCGCTCCAGTTTGGGTGAGTGTTTTCAGCACATGTTCAGCTTTGACCTAACGCACTAATATTTCCCAGCAATTCTGATGTACTCATCATTACAGCCAGGTCCCTCAGGTCCCATATAATAGATTTGCTCGCTAAAATATTTCAATTATTATCTCCTTGCTAGACTAATATTTTTTAAAGTTGCCTTCAATGATCTAAAAATGACAGGGGAAAAGAGTTAAGGTACGGGCTAAGTATGTCAAAACTATTTGGAATTTCTCTATGCATCTCCTGATACTGTTAATACGAACATGGTGACGATAGCCCTATGAGGTGCAGATAATGAACAAATAAATAAACAAAAGGAAGAAGTTTTTCTTAGAGATGCTGAAGACCAGCACAAACTACATACAGCCACAGCAACGAAATAAAGCCTCTCTGCTAGAAAATTTTGAAGTAGCCTCACACTAAATGAAAAGAGGAATAAACAGTGTATGTTTGCAGTTTCTGTGGATGAGCAAGTTTGTGCTAGCAAGCAAGGATATTTTCACATCTCCATGCTGCACAGCATTCTTTTAGGAGAGGGGAGCACTTATCAGTTATTATCAGAGGGTGACTGTTTCCTATCGAGGGCTATTTAGGAAGAGCAACACTGAGATGTTAACCAACCTGGCTGGCATCAGTGAGAGAAGGTCTGAAGGAGATGGCTGTGCCCTGGGAGAGCCTGCCTGGAGATGCTCCAAGCTGGCTACCTAGCCCAGGGCAAAGCCCGCACGCTGCAGGACGCTGGGGGCACCAAACAAGGGGGTGACAGTGCAAGAAGTCAGAGCACAGCTAAGGAAAACCAAGAGGAAAAGCAAGAACAACCCACAGGGTGCCCAGCAGCCAAGGAGGGCCTGGCACAGGAGGTTAATTTTGAAGGTCCACACAAAGAATACTTCCACTCAAAGAGCAGTGTGCGATCCGAAGGGTCCTCACATATCCAAAACACAGAGCCAAGGGCACTACAGAAGGCCAGACCGGAGCAGCGCTGGATACGCTCTTCTCCCAGGTTAGCCAGGCCTCCTCCCTTACTCATTTACTCATCTGCATAATACCCGTATTAGTGCTGCTTTATTAACAGTACCAAGCCTCTACATAGTCTATTCATTGCTGTTTTTGTAGACATTTCAGAAGAAGATAGTAGACACCGAGTTTTAAATCCCTGGCTTTGAGAGCTGGAGAACTCACAATTTTCTGTCCATTCATTTTTCCTCCTTCTATGTATTCAGCGATAAGTACCAACCATACGTGCTGCAATCCATCCCACCACAGCAAGATGTGTCATCTATTGATGGCAGATGTTATGCTAATGTGTTTAATGTATATGCTGTATCTCCACGGAGTGATGACACAGTTGTTGAAAGAGACCAAGTGGTTTCAACATAATCTGGGATTTGGCGCTGGGATGGGGGGCGGGTAAGATGTCTAGAACATTTGTCTAGAAACAAATGTCTAGACATTTAAATCTTACACTTCAAGTCACTGATTCAAATGTATATGGCAGCAGGGAGAGGAATTTATTTCTTGCAACCCAATAAAATAGACAGGAGCTTGAGTCGAGATCTGCAGAAAAGACACATGCTGACATACCCTTATATGATCACTTAAAACCCTACTGTGGCTATGAACGGTGCCAAAACAGCAGTAATAATGCTGCCACCCCAAAAAAAGGGCTGCCATTAAAACGAATGGTCCACAAACAAATGTCAAACTCATGGTGAAAGCACAGGGAAACTATGAACACTGGAACGAGCAGTGGCCACAGGACACCTCTGTCTAACTATCATCAAAGTGTTTTGTTAGCACCACAGCAGGGGTGTTTTAAAAGATATATTTAAAAAAATATAAAAAGATGTGCATAGAAGCCTTCTCCATTTTGTCCATAAGAGGGAATATATGATACTGTTCATCCAAACATTTGTCAAGACAGAAAGTATCATGGTAGCATGAGTAACGTTAGACCTATATGTAAGCACACAAGACAGCTGTCCATACATAAACTTGTGTGAAAATCTTGTTCCGTGTGTGGAAGAACGCCCTACGAGGACTTGCTCATTCCTTCAACAGGAAGGCAAGGCTGCTTTATCCAACAGCAAGGTACCATTTGCTCATAGTTTAGCTACTTGTGTGCCAGGAATACCCTTGCTCTGCAATTAACATTTTCAAACAAGGGAGGGGACTTAAGGTGTTCAAGCTTTTCCAAGGGCCTCACATGCTAATACATTTCTCCAAAGTAAGCACACTGTAATTTAGTGCAAAAGATGTATGCACAAAAGTACGTCTCTCCATTATGCAGCCTGAGCTGGTAATGCACAGGTTATATAAGAGTCTTCTGGTAACATTCATTAGCTAGCTAATAACATTCACAGCTTGATTAGGTTAGGAAAAAAAAAAAAAAAGTACATTGAATCTTGAGGGCCAACAGTCAGCTCTGTGAAAGCAGTGTTGTCTGTTGGATTTGTACTGTACCTAATTCATTTCTGAACATACCGAAGTACCTATGCTCTGGACACATGCTAGCATTTCTCACACTAAAAGAAATTAGCAGAAAATACAGAAATACAACAAAGCAGATGTCTTGTTCAGAACACCTATGTCTAAACAATAAAGCTGTTAAGAAATGGATTTTGCTTGGCCATCCAAGTGGATTGCAATGCTTAGACTAGGAAAACAATCACCAGCAGTTTAGGACAGTATAGCACTGTATATGGAAGAGTAATGAATGCAAAGTTAGCTAAATGGGATATGAACCTAAAGCTTGCAGTGAGTTCATTAAAGTAAACCATGCAAAGGCCTGCCCAGACGGAAGAGCTGAAGTTGCTGGAATCAAAAGGCACAGCTACTTCAGTGCGACAAGCGAAAAACCTGTTGGGACAAACTCTGGTCTGGATATGTCATGTGCACCTACTGTAGCTGTACACCTAGAGAAACTGTAAGTAGAAGCAATTCGGGAGCTTGAAGCCACATTTAAGTTAAATGAACAGAGGCAGACAGGTGTTGGAAAAGCAGCTGAATCGGAGCACAAGAATTAAATTAATTGAGGGGACAGTAAAAAGCAGCTAAAGAAGAACAAGGGAATCCAAGCCAGGGCAGAAAAGTGAGTTGCTGCAGAGGCAATACCTGATATCTCAGGTTCTACTTGGTGTGTTCGTTCTAGCAAGGCTCCTTTCCTTTCCTGAGAAGTGTCTGACATACTGTATACGCATTGTGAAAGAGGTAGCAGAAGACCACAAGATTCCCAGTTTATTTTTAATTTATGGGGGAGGGGAACAGGAGGATTCAAGACCTAGATGTTGTGCTAGATGCTTGCAGAATCCCTATCATTAAAATTCTGTCCTCCCAAAATAGAAGAGTGGGTTATAAAGAAGGGAAGATGGTAGGAAAAAAATGTCACTGGGGTGAATGACTCAGTGGAAATGACTGGGAATTTTTCAATGAAATGCTTTCTCAGGGATTCACTGATTTCCTGCAACAAAACAAAAACGAGGACAAGTGCAGGGTCCTGCACCTGGGGAGGAATAACCACAGGCACCAGTACAGACTAGGGGTTGACCTGCTGGAAAGCAGCTCCGCTGAGAGGGGTTTGGGAGTCCTTGTTGCCAACAGGTTGACCATGAGGCAGCAGTGTGCCCTCGTGGCCAAGAAGGCCAATGGGATCCTGGCCGCATCAGCAGGAGCNATATCTGAGGGGAGAATATAGGCAGGATGGGGCCAGGCACTTCTCTGTGGTGGCCAGTGACAGGATGAGGGCCAATGGGTACAAGTTGAAACCCAGGCAGTTCCATCTCCATGTGAGGAAGAACTTTACTGTGAGGGTGCCAGAGCCCTGGCACAGGCTGCCCAGAGAGGCTGTGGAGGCTCCTTCTCTGGAGATCTTCCAAACCCGCCTGGATGCCACCCTGTGCCCCTGCTCTGGGTGTCCCTGCTGGAGCAGGGGGTTGGACTAGGTGATCTCCAGAGGTCCCTTCCAGCCTCAACCATCCTGTGATTCTGTGAAAACATTTTGCAGCACTACCTGTGTCAGTTAGAGGCCCTCAGATGCAATGTAAAACATCTGAGCAGAGAGAAACCCATCCCACAATGGTTAGTATTACAGGCACAGAAATTATGTAAATTCAGCCCATTTCCTCTAGGCGTACAATTTTCAGTAAATTCTCTCACCACCANCTAAATTCAGCCCATTTCCTCTAGGCAATTTTCAGTAAATTCTCTCACCACCATGCTAAGAGTCTGCAACAAGATGTTAACTCCTTTTTTATCCTTACAGGAAGAGAGAGCGTGTGTGCACGCATGCCAATGCACATGTGAAAATCTAAACAGACTATAGTTTTTTCCTCATATGGCACAGAAACATTCTTGCTATACCTCAAGCACTTCAGAGGCAGGAGGCAACCATTTCCTACTCAGCTCTACTAATAAGTTAAATAAAACTAGTAATCATATCTATTAAACACTAAGCACCTATTTAGCTTTTCCAGTTAACTGGTCTGGAACATATTTAAATTAAAATAGTACAAATATATTAATTCAGTAAGAGCAGCATGAATATCCTTTTAAATCAGAGCTGAATTAGCTGCCAGAGAGGTCTGCAGATATTTTACAGCTTTCACCTTTGCTTTACTCAGGTTAGTGTGAAAGAGAGAAGTGGTATCTTTGACCTTAGGAAGCAGCCCCTGCACTTAAACTTGGAGATTTCTAAGTTGACAGAAGGTTTTTCATCAAGATGAATTTACTCCTGGTGCAGAAAATATATCATATGACATTTCTGCAAGGTAGAAAGAGTACAATTGCATAAAAGAATCTGGGGAATTACACATATCTTAATACACATATTTTTCACACATACTGTGCCACAAGACCTGTTAGAAAGAAGAAAAAAATCAAATTTTCATAATATTTTATGGATGTATATTCTGAGGGGGAAAAAAAGAAACAAAAACACATCTTCTGGGTTTTTTGTATATTTAGAAAAAAAAGCACAATAATTTCCTCTAAAACTTCAAAAGCATAAGAAAAGTTATCATTTAATGGTGAAAGTGTAATTGTAATTTACAGGGGAAAAAAAACAACTCCTTTTGATATCTTAGGAAAGCTCTAGATCAGAGCTAGTTTTTCATCTCTTTCGACAATAAAAGAAAATAGCATGTAGTGATTTAAGACATTTAATCCAAGCTTAACAACTTATCTCCTATTTGTAATACTGCTAATGAGTAGCCTGTCAGGCTGTGGAAAAATATCTTTACAATTAGTGACTTGACTCTAATCTCATTTTCATCTTCAGGATGTTGTAGATCTGCCTTAAGTCAATGGCATTATCGTGTAATAATTTAGACCTGGTGTAAGAGAAAGTCTGAGATGAATGCAGCTAGATTTGCAGGAAGAAGAATAGATCAACGGTGGAACAGTTGCATTTGTAGTAAGTCATTTTAATGTTCGCTCTCAGAAAACAGAAAGTCCTGGAAGGCTGTAAGGAGACTGAAACTGAATCATGAGAAAAGTAGCTTAGCACTGAAAGAATCCAGAAAAGAAATGTAATATGTCGCCTGCATCACAGATTCAATCACGCGATGAGAACTTGCATGCAAACTGATGCAGTGTCATGGAATGGTGCCCATTTAGCCAGCTTATTCTGACTCAGAAAAGACAGGAACACTTAGATAAATGCCCCAGGATATGGCTCATGGTTTAAAAAAAAAGAAAATCCCCAAGCCCTTTCATCTTCTTAAATATGCCATTTTAGCGATAGTTGAAAATTTCCAAATTAGTCCTGAAAAATATTTGCTCACATTCTGAAAACATACTTGTTTGGTTCTTCTGTTTTGTCCACTGCTCATGAACATTTGCACTTGCAATTTTTGTTTGCACATATGGTTAGGGAACATCTGTCCTTCGTTCCCATCCGAAGGAGATTACCAACATATCCATGCATGAATCATAGAATCATAGAATGCCTAAGGTTGGAAGGGACCTCTAGAGGTCATCTAGTCCAACCCCCCTGCACACGCAGGGCCACCTAGAGCACGTGGCACAGGGCTGCATCCAAGCGGGTCTTGAAGATCTCCAGAGAAGGAGACTCCACAACCTCTCATATCCATGCATGAAGAAGGCAACTGCTTATCTGCTACTTTCTATTATTATTATCTGGCTTAATAAGCTAAAGCCACTTGTCCAGAAGGAGCAGGGGCCAAACACAAGAGCTCACCATTTGCCTTGTGTAACTCTTGAAGTAGCTGTCTTTCATATAATGTATCTTCGGCAGGCAGATATGAAGAACTTTTTTGAAGGAGGTCCATATCATTATCACCATCTTGGAAAGAGTAAAAGAGAAACAGAACGGACCTGGTCAAGGGTTTATCAGCAGATCAGCAGGAAAGCTTAAGATAACAAACAAGTCTTCTGAATCTGTTCAATGTTTCATCCTACATCCCTGTAACAGAATATAAAATATGCTTTTTTCAAATAATTGAACATAAATAATAAAGGGAGATGGGAGCTATAAATAGAAATAAAATAATCAATTATATTGGATTTTTTTTTGGAAATAAATAATTTGATCGACACATGCTATTTAAATAAATAATTTAATTTCAATGGTGAATTACAAAGTAGCTCGGGCATCAATCAGTATACAGGATCCTGCAACCATAGCATTTCTCTTTTCCATTACTGAAGATGTTACTATTTGCTACAATGCTTGTGTCTCAGAAACAGAGAATTTTGCTCCCAATATAGACTTAAAGCTGTGCAAGTTTTTACAGATGCCCAGCATAAATCAACTAGAATACACTTGATAATAACATATATTTTCTACAAGTCATGTTTATGACTACTTCTCCTACCAGGCACACTCAAAGAATGTTTAGCTACTGATTTGATGGAGACAGCCAGGTTTCTGTAGGAGACGATTTTTTCCTTCCCAAATTTTGTTTTAAAAAGTGTGCAATACTGAACAGCATAAGCAATTGTGGCAAAATGGAAGTTCCTGCTTTTTATCCCCAGTTCTATTTACCTGTCTGCAAAACAATCTACATTTTTACTGCAATTCTCCTTGACATTTCCCTTATCTATTCCCCTTTCTCATTAGCCCGCCTCATGAGAAAATATGGGCACAGAATCCTAAATCAACTTTATGATCACACATCTGGTGCATATTGACAGACAGATTGTCCACATACGTAAGCCTGAGTTTGGAGGGTTTTATTTTTTTTACTAGAAGCATAAGAACATGTTCTTCCTGAAGTGGAATGTGTTCAATAAAACCTTTGCAAATGAAAGACTTAACCTAAAAGAAAGCAGGTGGCATCATTACAGCAAAGCAACTTAAACAAACAAGAGAGAAAGGTGTATTTTATTTCCTCTCTCTGACTGCCTGATTGGATGGTTGATTTGTTTTACCTTTTCAATTATATGAAGTCATTTTCATTTAGAGGCATCTCAGGAAGAATTGGTCTATGTCCAAGTACTTTGACATTTTGCCAAAGCAGAATATAGTGTTGCCAGGGGACAAGACCAGGAATGGTTTCCAATCCTAGAGACTGTCTTTCTTAATGGACTTGTTCAATAGAATTGGACTCTGATCTCAGCTGCAGGTCACAGATATTCCCAAGACAGAGATAAATAGAATATTAAATGGAACCTATTTACACAGTGCACATCACTCAGTGTCTCATACTATAATCTTCATGACCCACCTGTAGAGACTGGGAGAGCTATTCTCCTCGCTTGTTACTTGGGAAGCAGAGACCAGATGACTAGTCGGTAGCTGCACAGAAATTAAGCCAAAGATGATACCACAATAAGCCCTTGACCTAGGCAATAGCATCGTTCATATTCAGACAGAAAATTCCAGCAAAGCAAAACTGTCAGCACCCACAATGTGACTGCCACTTCTCCACTGCTGTACTCCAACATATAATGGAATGATACATGATGGACCACTCCGAAAAGATCTCACTAACTTCCAAACAGAATTAAAAATGTATCCTTGGCCTCCAGGGCTTCACAGTCCAGGCAGAAATAGGATGCCACTCTTTATAGCAAAAATTCAGCATTTCAGAATCATAGAATCATAGAATCATAGAATGCTTAAGGTTGGAAGGGACCTCTAGAGGTCATCTAGTCCAACCCCCCGCACACGCAGGGCCACCTAGAGCACGTGGCACAGGGCTGCATCCAAGCGGGTCTTGAAGATCTCCAGAGAAGGAGACTCCACAACCTCTCTGGGCAGCCTGTTCCAGTGCTCTGTCACCCTCACCGTCAAGAAGTTCTGCCTTAAGTTCCCGTGGAACTTTTTATGCTTCAGTTTGTGGCCATTTCCTCTGGTTCTGTCAGTGACCACCAGTGAAAAGAGGCCAGCCCCATCTTCCTCATTGCCTCCCTTGAGGCACTTATAGACACAGATCAGGTCCCCTCTCAGCCTTCTCTTCTCCAGGCTGAACAAGCCCAGCTCCCTCAGCCTCTCCTCATAGGGCAGATGTTCCAGGCCCCTGATCATCCTCGTGGCCCTGCGCTGGACTCTCTCCAGCAGCTCCACATCCCTCTGGTACTGGGGGGCCCAGAACTGGACACAGTGCTCCAGATGTGGCCTCACCAGGGCTGAGTAGAGGGGCAGGATCACCTCCCTCGACCTGCTGGAGATGCTCCTCTTAATGCACCCCAGGACCCCATTGGCCTTCTTGGCCACGAGGGCACCCTGCTGCCTCATGGTCAACCTGTCGTCCACCATGACACCCAGGTCCTTCTCTGCAGAGCTGAGAATAATGGTAGCAAACCTATGCTCAAATAAAACTCTAGTATCGGAAACAAATATTTCCTCCATTTGTTTGAAAATGATCCAAAATTTAAATATCCATTTATTTCAATAAGTGCAAGGATTCTAGAAAGATATTTATTATGCTACATGTTTCTTGTTCCATAAAAATACCAATTTGTCAAGATTCAACATTGAAAAATATCACCTTATGTTTAATATGACAAGACACAGATGAAATAGCTTAGTTTCAGCATTACTGTACATATTTTTTTTCTGGTTTTCAAGATGCAAAACATCCTCCGTCATTTTATATAACTTTAAAAAAGTGGGAATTTTTTATAACAGCATTAGAATGATTTGTCAATTTACTCTAGCAGTGGCCAAAAGTTCCTGACCCTCAGCCTTGCCTTACATGATTGTAATTCAGCTATGCCATTCCAGCATCCCTGCAACCCTCAAAGTGAGACCTTAGTGCCTTCTCCCTGTGTCCCCAGGGCATCTTCTACACCACTTCACGGACTTGTTCTATTTCCAGTTGTCCCCTTATGTTGGCTGATTCACCCGCAGCGCAGGGTAAAGCTGGCACCTGCCACAGCACCTGGGGCTGTAACCTCCCACCAGGAGCACTGTACTCCATCCTGCTCAGTGCTGTCCTAGCCCTAGCTCCATCCTCTATAGCTGTGCCTGGTTTGTGGACCAAGAAATAGCGTTTCCATCCTTCACATCTTGTTGCTCTAGGAGACCTTGATACCACGGGCTGAAACTATAAGCCGTGACCTGCCCACGTACTTTTCCCCATGCCATAACTTCTCACGATCTGCTTTGCTTGTAGTATTGGCTACAGGGAGCTCTGGGAAGCACCCAAGGACTCAGAAGGCAATTTTTAATTATCTGACATATCTTTCCTGCTTGGAGGACTTTGCAGGAGTATCATTATACTCCTGCAGTACATAGAAGCACTGTTTAAAGTGCTTTAAAGAAGCCAATGTTTAAAAAATGCATGTGTTTTGGTACGGTGTAACAGTTCACAGAGCACATGTCAGTGCACACTGAGTTAATATAGTTACTGAGCCATTTGAAATGGCAGCAGCATTAACATGCAAGTACATATGTCCTGTGAGTAGCAGGGGAGACTAGAGGAACAGGGAGAAAAAGAGGAATAGGGAGAGGAGGAGGAAGAGAAAAGAAGAGAGAATGAATATTCCTACAGGCCCAAGGAGGAAGGATAGATACAAATTAAAAAGCTGAAAAAAACAGTTGTATAACAGCTTTGTAAGACCATGAAAACGTATCAAAACAACATCGCAAGCAATAAAGATGTCTTTTGATTCAAATCTTAGAGATCTTATTCAGGCAAAATATATATTTCAGTAAATGCTAAGTAGGATTTGTAGATTTTCCCATTTACTAGGTGAAGTTAAGGTTATTATTTTCATCTGTCTTTCATTAGCATTGAAATACCATGTGAAATTCTGGTTTTATTGAAGTTAATGCCAAAGTTCTCTTTGACGGTAATGGGCTGAGAATTTTTGCATCATTAGGTACCACAAGAGATGTATTAACTAGTTTGCAAAGAGTGCAACTTATTGCATTAAAAACATATATTTCAATGCGCCAAGTAAAAGAGCACAGCCTAAGAGGGATCACAAGCCCTACTGCATCTTTAATCACCGTCTTAGCAAAACCGTAGCCCCACGCATGCTTTGAGATGGTATAAACCAGTGCTGCTGCCAGAAGAAGCCATCCTAACCTACTTGCTGGGTTGTCTTTAATGTAAACTAGTTCTCTGATGCATAAGCGCACCAGGGCGTGGGCTGCTCGAGGACAGGGTAACACGGATTCAGGAGTCTACCTCTGCAGAGGGGAGGAACAGATGTCTTCTTCTAACAGGAATAGCAGCTGGCGTATGACAGCTTGATGTGCTTGGAGCAACTCTGATTGGAGGATGAGGGATCAAGCCCTGTGCTGATGACCTTCGAGTCATCGACCGCATAGAGGTTTTAAGTGGTTTGGAGATACAAGTACCAACAGACAACGGCATGTCAAAACAAGGGATGTCACCTTTCACTACTCTTTTACAATGTGCATGGCAGAAACTACATTAGAGAGCTGTGCATCAGTAGAGCTTAGGCACCAGTCCTGATGCTGCTGCTACCCTGAGCAGCAGTGATCTTCAGGCCCCCGCAGTCCTCAGATCCCCACTGTGGAGGCAGGCACGAGCTTGCTCTGCCCAAGCCAGTCCAAGTCCCCGACTGCCAAGTTATTTATGAAACAGAAGCATGGAGCTACAGTCAGCCCTGCAAGAATAACAGGTCTGCAGAGAAACAAAATATATTAGCTTCCAGTCTGCCTGGAGCCCAGGCAGAGCATGCTTATGTCTGCCTGCAAAAGGCAATGCTAATGCAACTTTCTTCTTTTTCTTCTGTCACTCTTCTCTTCAGTGGTCTCACTTATTTGCACTAGGACATCTTCACTGTAGGAACCCTGTCTTAACTCCACTTCACACAGTGCTCAACAAAACAGATCCCAGATCCCATTTCAATCCCTCGGTGCTGACACCGCACCAGCAACAAACCCCAGCTCTTACTCTTGGGAAAGGGGAGTTTTAATCTGACATGTCCAAATACACCCACACTGCACATGTTTAGGCAATGACTAATTCCATCTCCATCACCAGATTTAACTCTCATTTTCACACAGAATCAGTCACAGAATGGTTAAGGTTGGCGGGGACCTCTAGAGATCATCTAGTCCAAGCCCTTGCTCCAGCAAGGACACCCAGAGCACGTGGCACAGCGTGGTGGCATGGAAGTCAAGGGTGAAAGCTGCAGCAGCTAGGAAGCAGAGCACTGCTAATCGTGAACCATGTAGGAGGCATGGATTTTTTTGCACTCAGTGCTACAAAACCCGATTTTGCCTGTGAAGCAGATCCAAATCNAGAAGTCAAGGGTGAAAGCTGCAGCAGCGAGGAAGGAGAGCACTGCTAATTGTGAACCATGTAGGGAGCATGGATTTTTTTTTTGCACTCAGTGCTACAAAACCTGATTTTGCCTGTGAAGCAGATCCAAATCACAAAGCACAGTGATGCCTGTGCCAGCTCTAATGAGGACACAAAGTAGATCCCCAAGAAGATTTCAGCAGAGCTCCACTGACTTCAACAGGCCACAGCAGAACTGCAAAAATTCACCACTGAAAAGTTAATGAAGAACAAGGGTCTTTTTGCTCCCCATCCTTTTCTATCATCTGCTCTGTAGGTAACTAAAATAACATTAAAAGTGGAAAATAAATAAGATGGAATGCAAAAAAAGTGGGAGATAAAATGCAATTTAAAGGAGGAAAAAAAAAAAAGCGGAGCTGTGAGAAAGGAAGGAGCTAGCAAATTAAATCTTGTCCTGATTATCTCATAGTTCTAATGATCTGAAAAGAGGGGGTGGAAAGAACAAGGAAGAGATCAAGGAGCTTAGAGTAATTAATTAATTCATTGTTTGGATTGTCTCCTATTCTTCAGCACAGAAAAGAAATCAAGATTAAAAATAAAAATGAAAGTGAGAGAAAATTATTAGAATAATTAAGTCATAATTAGGCTGTTGTGCTGATTTGTTTTTGTTCTAACTATAAAAAGTCCAATAAATCCTTCTCCATCAAATTATTTCTTCCTTAGCAATCTTTTTAGAAGTGAAAGCTTTTGAAGTATGTAATTAAATGCCATTAGAAAAAGGAAGGAGGACTGGTGCTCAAACCACACAGATGAGCTCAAACAAATACCCCCTACATTATGCAATGAATGGAGGTCAACCCAACTCAGCTGGGGGTTTCTTGATGAGCCATGGTGCTCGATTAGACACCTCTGTCTCCTCTGTGCATCCTCTGCTGAAAACTGAAGACAAAATATGCTGAGCTCCCACTGCAACCACTCCAGAGGACAGGATCTAGAGCAACATCTGGTGCTGCCATCCTCTCTGGAACACACAGTGACAGGAGCTTGTGCAGAAAAAATATACTGTGACCTGAGATCTTGGCAAGGCCCAAAGGGGAGGGCAAGAGAATGAGGCTGTGGTTTGCCAAGGCAGCAGTCAGCCCCAGGAAAGTCTTCCCTTGGTTGCAGATAGCATTAAGCTGGATTATGCAGGGTTTCTTTTATTAAACCTGGATATGTTACTTCCTTTAATATCTTATTATTAATGTTGTTGTTGCAGTTATGTGATTTCTGCTAATATATACTGTCGTTACATTACAATTATTGTTATTATACTGTACTTTCTATATCCCCTGGAAATGCTGAAGAAAATCTGTTAAAATGTCTAAATCAAGAAACACTTTAAGGAAAAAATGTACACCTTAATCACTGGTAAAGTTTGGTTTCCAATCCTCCTTATAATATGCAGCTAATAATATGGAACTCTCACCCTCAATAAATCTGTTAAATATTTCATATCATCTGCCGGCTACTCATTGACTAGGCTGCATCTCCCAACGCTATATGAAATTGGACTCCATGTGAAGAGTTCAAGGAATTGGGAAAAGAAGACTTGAAAGAAAACTGCTTAAGACACCAGCCGAATAGAATATAATAGATAACATTATCCCTACAGTGGGCCAAATTTTCAATGTAAATAGCTGCAGTTCTACAGAAGTTATTGGAACTGCACTGGAAGTTAATGCATCTTAGATGCAAAAAGATTTCAAGAGGAACTTTAAGTTTCCATATTATCAATCCTGACTAAATTGTTCCAGGGATTTGAGAGATGATCCTGCAGGAGAAAAAAATAAACTTGTTCTAATCATGGGAGCTTTTGACATCTTTAGTAGAGATGGTGCCTTTTAAAATTATTCAATAACATAGTCATTTTTATTTCAGCTATTACTCTCCACTCTTCAATTATTAAGGTTTAATACACAGAATTCCTTGGGGACGTTCATGTTTATTAAGCAAGCATTTGTATGTGCTAACAGAAAATCCCAAAATTAGGAGAAATCATTTACAAATAGACAACAGCTGTTACAGCATTAAAACTTTAATTGGCACCCCCTAATAGATCATTGGGTATTTCAGTCATTCTCTTAAGCATGTGATAATCCTTATAATGTTCATAAAGAAAACAATTTATATGAACTTATTAGCATAGATGGAGCACATACGTGGGCACAAACACCCATCTGTGCAAATAGATGGCCCCCTGAGAAGGCAGTAGGATTCATGTCTCAGGTGACAGTAACCTGANTATATGAACGTATTAGCATAGATGGAGCACATACGCGGGCACAATCTGTGCAAATAGATGGCCCCCTGAGAAGGCAGTAGGATTCATGTCTCAGGTGACAGTAACCTGAATTCTGACTTACCTGTGGCTTTGGATAAGTCATTTCTTTATTTCACGTCCCTCCCCGCTCCTTGCAATGGAAGTTCTTCAGAGCCAGGATTATTTCTCACTACCTATTTCTACTAGTGTTTAACACAACCACCCTCCCTATTAGTCAGGGCCCTGAGGTGCTTCTGTAATGCCATTAATAACAATAACAGGTACCATTTATTAACACACAGTATTTCGAGTAGGTGATTTCTTGTGAGCTGTACAAGTAGGAGAGAATGGTAATTTTTGCTGAATATCTAAGCATTCGGAATCAATACCGAGGTGGCATAAATCACCTCTGACAAGGCATCCCTCATTCAAATTCTCACCATTGTAAAAAACAAATCTTGGAAGAATTAGGTTAGCAACTGAGAGACAAAGAGCACTATTGATGAAATTATTAGTGGATTGGCTTGATGGCACAGAGGAAAGAGATAATGAAGTGAACAGAGTAATTGGTACAGTAAATGATCTCTGTATTTCAATATTCATTTATCTAAACCTTGCAATATTGGAATGAAACTGAAAAACATCAGTGTGCTTCTCCTCAGGGTTTTTTCCCCAGCTGTGAACAGTATCTTGACAAACCTGCCTCCATTTTCTTTCATTTCCAAACAGCCTAAACAAAATAGTAATGCAGAATCCCAAAGAAGATAATGAAAAGTGGGATTTAAAAATTTGCCTTGGGATGGGATTCTAACTCACGAGCAGCTGCTTAAGTACTTTGTTGATCCTGGGTCTTAGAGGAAGATTTGCTCCATTGGTAGGAAATACATAAAGGTTTCACAGCTCAGCCATTCTGACAGCAAAGTATATCAAATGCTTTCTTCACAGCATAATTAAGAAAATGGTTCTTAATGTTGCTGAAGATGTGACTTTGAATATTATGCAGGAAGCAGGAGGCTAAAGGAAGATTATTTGTAGCACAACAACCCAACAGCTTTTAACTGTTTAACTTAACTTGAAATTCAAGTATGAAAAAAAAAACACATAAATTTAGCTCTAAACTTAGTTCTGTAACAAACACTCTTTCATTTTACAGAAAGCTTGTAATAGACTTCTGTGTGTCCCTTGGAGCTCAGGCTGACCAGGAAAGAAGTACTCTCAATATTCCAACCAGCCTTTCCGGGGGTGTACACAGTTGCATGCAACATGAAAGTCAGGTTTTTCAAATCCATTGGTTTCTAAAAAATAAAATGCCTNTTCTCTGTATTCCAACCAGCCTTTCTGGAGGTGTACACAGTTGCATGCAACATGAAGGTCAGGTTTTTCAATACCCATTGGTTTCTAAAAAATAAAATGCCTGGATTATGACAACTGATCCCTGGAACCACAGTAGCTTAGTTCACCTTTGTTTATGTGCATCTTAACACAAAAGGAGATCTTTCACCCAAAAAATCTATAATTACAAAACGCTGATTCCTATTGTTCTATATTGTTAAGGAGATACTACAGAGAAAATTGTATTTAGTACCCCTCTCACAACTATTACTCAGCTGTGTTTATTAGCAGCATAACAAATCCATCAAAAAGTGCATAAGGGGGAAAGTTGACAAGAAAGGGGAAAGTACATCAAACCATGAGTGACAATCCTATTGACGTAACCTCAATCACTCTTAATGTATTCTATCAGACACACATCCACACAAGAGTGTTCATATTTTGCTGTGATAAGAAAACAAGGAGGAACTGACACATTTGCAGTTTAGAAACAAAAGAAATCAAATTTAAGATGCTCATGTCATACAGATGCGCACTGGTATCAGCACACGAGAAGAAACACTGTGCACCTCAAGTTCTACCTCATGCCTTGCTGCGTATCTTCTAGCTTTTTACATGCAGCTATGTACAGCGTAGGCCATCCTTCTCCTCAGTGTTATGTTAACAGTTCCTATGATGTAGCTATACTGTCTCATGTGACTGCCATAAAACATAACCTCACCGGCTTCTATAAGCTTCTAAATGAAGTATGTTCTGTATTTGAAGAACCCTCTTGTACCTGCCCCTGCTGGGTCAAAGTAGGAAAGATTAACACCTAATACAGCATTCGTATACAGTTGGGGAGGACCACAGCATTGATTCAGATTTGCTTGAACAGAAGCCAAGGAGCTGGACAGTAGTTGCATGCCAAAGCTTGCAGAGGTGTTAAAGAAAATAATATGGATTTAACACGTAAATTCACTTGGTGGAAAGACTTACTTGCTGGATTCCCAATATGACTAAATGCCAAAGAAGAAGTAATCTAAATGGCTATTAGCATAATTTGAGTGCTGAGTGCTGTTCTGCTCCAGCTACAAATGTGATTGAGACATATGCTTGCTCTGATGGAAGAAATTAGCAGAGGATTACCTCTTTCCCTAAGAAGATTAAACTAAAAAGAAAAAATAATTTGCTTTCCATTGCACTGCTATACCATCTACCATTAAAAGAAAACAGACTACATTAAAAAGGACCATCAGTTTAATGGAAAGATTATTCTGACAGTTGCCAGTTTATAGCCTGTTTAGTCACGTAAGTCAAGTCCATGTTAGAAGCAACAGCAGAAGCTATTTCCTCACCCCAGACAGCAAGACCATAAAGAATTCCTAATGAAATCAGGAGAGGTCTCATGAAACCACGCCAGTTTGCTCCAGATTCCTTCCTTGCCAAAATCCAAGCTCATCAGCCCATCCGAGCAGAGGAGCTTTGCAAAGCTGCCACCTCTCTCGGTATGGTCAGATCCATGTCCCATGTGTCACTCAGCGCTGTGCTGGTAACTGCAGAGTGAACAGGCTGTGCTGAGTGCCTTGCCAGGGATGCTGGAGGGGCTGTATATGCAAAAGGCTGAAGGACGTGCGAGCATTACTATAATCGAGTCATAGCACCTTCTGCTCATTATCTCTCTCACCCAAAACACCTTATTCCATAACTATGCAACATCCTTAATAGTAATCATTGCACATGTAGGAAGAGAAAATATAAGAGGAGATATTTCCAGGTATTTTAACCTGTTTCATTGGCAGCTTTTATAGTTTTTCATTCTCTGCAATAGCTGCAGCTGAAAACAAGATACGCTGGATCCTTCTTTTTGGTTCCAAAAGCTTTTTATAAGCATCCAGGTGCTTTCTTGAATAAAAGGAGTTGGACTAAAAATAAAAACAGAGAAAAAGAAAGTAAGAATCAAGGTCCATCTCCAGTAGATCTACATTCTACTTACAGCCTGGCAGAGTGTTTTCTACTGACTCATTCAAGCCCTTCAGGCTGCAGGAAGTAATAAACACTTGGCAAAAGAACATACATGTAATTTCGGACTGCTGGATCTTAGCCCACTTTCCAGCTCTCTAAGGACCACAGTTTAGAGGCTGTCATAAGAGAAAAAAAATTCTCACGTGTGCTATCTTCTCAAAGACAAGAAATTAGGATTTATCCACTTCACGGTGCATTTAACTCCTGCATTTCTGCTTGTGTGAACAAGCCACCTACTCTAAACCTCAGTCTACAGCATGAAGCAGTCACTTCCAAATCGAGAGTATGACTCCTGCCATGCTAAGGAAAAACCTCTTAAAAACGTCTGTGCTTACTCATTTGTAAAAGAGATAAAAGAAAATGTTAGGAGACAACTTGCACCAGAGCTGGTGTCTGCTTCTAGGTACAACTCTGAAAAAGTGCGAGGAAGAAAAAAACCTGCCTGAAAAGCAGTGCAGCAGAAGAGCCCCGGGAGGTGGTGTGACTCAGACACACACGGCTGAGTCACGGGTCCCCTGCGCTTCCTCGTGGCTGGTGTCTGACAGCAATTTGCTCGTGGTACAGACGAGCTGGCAATTAGGAGCCCCCTCCCCTTGTCTCCTCCCTACCAGATGAGCTGTGCTTCCCGCCGAGCGCAGGCCGAGGGAAGGATTGGGGCCGGCTGGACATCTCGCGTCTCTATTTCTGACCACGGATTATGCACAGGGAGCTTGCACCTCCTCTCGGTCTCTTTTGTGGATGAGCAATCCAAGCTGCAGTAGCCTGCAGCCAGTTCAGAGGTTCACTGCAGAATTGTGAAAAGCAAACCGGAGAAAAATGTCACCACAGCTTTGGCAATGTAGTCATCTGGGCTTGTTAGGCTGGTGTGATAAGACAACAAATATTTATAATTAATACATTTATAAAATAGATAATTTTGAAGGGATGTGGGGGAGATAACCTCTTACAGCAGGAAAATGTCCTTTTTTGGAGGATAAGGAGATCTACCTATGTTCCTTCCTCAACAGCAAAGCCTTGTTTACCTATGAAATACTTTGTTCCAATTTCAATCTTTTTGCAATTAGTATTCAGTATCTGGCTTACTGATTATCTTCTTAAAAACAACAAACAAAAAAACCATTTATTTTACCTGTACAGTGAGGTGTCCCTCCAGCTGGCTTCGCTGGTAATGCCACGTGGAACAGGGCAGGGCCCAGGGATGGGCCACGAGGGAATGCTCTCCTTCCAAGGAAGGAATTGTAAGTTTTGCAGCTTAGAGCAGAAAGTCGCTCTTTGTTTTCCAGTCCACAGCCAAATGATATGCTCAGGCCTCAACTCGCTCAAGTGCAGCAGGTAAGGAAGAAAAACCTCCAGCTTGTCCCTTGCATGCTTAGAGACCCAAATGTTTAAGGCAAGAGCAGGTAGGGACAGAAGAAGAATAATGATGCTCTGTGTCAGACTCAAGCAGGACAAAACATCATTTCATTTTGCCCAGGCAGCAGCTTATGTCAGATAATGGCAGTCATCGCGCTCAACCTCAGCCAGCAGTGCTACTCTCTTCTTCAAATCATCAGGAACTTGACCATTGACTCTAGTGGGAACCCAGTAATACCCCTTGTTACTTCATTCTCAGTAACTCTCTCCACCCTCTCTTTCCTTCCTCATTAACATCCTGTAATTGCTATGGCTTCATCAGGCTGGTTTACACTGCCCAAGGCAAACCAGAAAGCATCCACCTTTCCACCACAGGGTCAGCTGCATGAACAATTAATGAAGAGTTCCTGCCCTCAGCTAATGTCCTGTCTGTCAGGTTGCTGTCACCTGGGGCTAGTTAGATCTTCTGACCACTGATCAGCTGCTATTAATGCTCCAGTAGACTATTCAACTCCTGTTGGCAAGATAAAGCATCAGAAAAAATATAGTGGACTTCTTGATTAAAATATTGAAAAGACTGCATCCTGCTGTCAATAATGGTTTTGATCTCCTAATAGATGAAAATACCTTGTGGCAGAAATGTAATTACAAGAGAAACACTGTACTCCTCTGGTTTAGAGCAGACGGAGAAAAGGTCAGCTATCAATTAAGCTGTAGGATAAAATATTCTCATGTAAAAATAAGAAAATAATCAATGAAAATTACACCTTTTGTATGAGAATAGATTTTTTGTTTGTTTATTTCATTTCACTGCAGGGAGCTCAACAAGCAAATTGAGAAGAGCAGATCACCATCTAAATTCGAATGACCTCCTGATATCATTTGTCAAAAGACACAGAAATTCAATGGTAAGGGTAGGAAATCTCTTCTATCTCTATGCCATACTTATCTCATGTATTGCAAAGAGCATAATAAAATATACTGTATGCAGATGGTGCCAAGAGCCAGAAGGATGGACACACGAGATGAACTAAGCATGTTATAATCAGTGGGTTACATTTGCATTTGATGCAAGTTATAGTAGCAGTTGGTTTACTGAACTAGGGCAGGCGTAAGTCACCTACCATGAAACACGTGTGGGAGAAAAATTTCCCAAGGGAGCCACACAGTTAATTCTTCATAGCTTCTGAGACCTGAGACTTACTTTTAAGCAAGACCTCTCCTACATATGGTTGCATTTTTTGTTTCAGTTCAGCACCATCTCAGTTTAAAATAATGAGAGCTTCTTCTTGGCACAAATATTACTTTCTTGAGGTTTCATCATTAAGCCTGCCATTCTACATTCAAAGTTTTAGGTTGTTAACTGATAGAGAAAGGTCAAAGTGAGGGAAGCTCTTTGTGATGAAGGCTAATTAGAGAAAAGAACATGATTTCAGTTGAACTCTTCCAAAAGCACTCTATTTTTAATAAAATTTCATTAAAGAAAGAAAATAGTTTTTTTTTGTTAGACACCCATGAAAACAGTCTTCAGAAATCTATATCTTTTTTAAGAAAAAACAATGATCTCACTACAAAAGAGAAGGCATCATTTTTGCTTTCCTGATCTTTTATTCTTTTATGTGCACATGTAGAGGTCTTGCTCTAAAGTTTTCATGCTGAAAAGTGGCCTCTGCCTTGAGACATATTTAAGTCCATTTAATAAATAACTAGAAATTATCATGTTAAAAAGCATGGTTAATCTTTTACTCATTAGGGAACTCTTCAAAGCGAATCATTTTTATGTGCTTCTGAAATATCCCTAAGAATAAGAAACACATTTCCAAGTTCATTTAACCGATGTCCTAGACATCTTCTACATTATAAACACATATATATAGCATGAGTCATGAAGCATGTCTAAGAAAATAATCTTCTCCAGTATTTACTAGCTCTTTTTTTTTTCTTAAAAAAAAAAGAAATTTATCATTTTGAATGCATTACCAAAATTATATTACAAGTAATCACAAGCAATCCTGTTTTAAGTTTAAGGAATGAATGAACGGATTTTTTATTGATAAATGACATTTTAACTTAGAAAACTTAGATCATGTGTTTACTTGAAGTGGATATGAAATTGTCTCCAGCTACTGTCATATTAATGTCCTCTCCCAAACTGCTTCCCTGAGATGTTCAAAAAATGGCCAAGACTCACAAATATAACAGTGCCAAGCACGAAGGATTGGTATGCACACACACAGGCAGACTGTGCTTCATGGCATACCACCTACAGCATCTCCAGTTGCAAAGGTTAAGTATAGCTGATTCCCAAGGAAAAAGATAATGAAAATCAATCTACCCTTTAAGGCCATTCATTTGTTTTCTAATTATGATTGTTCCATGAGCTAGGCTGATTCACACCTTGCTCCATTTGCTCACATAGAAAACCTCTTTCTCCTCCCCGATTTCAGTAGAACATGAACAGAAATTAATTATTGTCAAAACATCAGACTTGCAGAAGATCATTTTGCTGTTGCTTGTGCTTCAATAAGCTTGTAAGCTTTTGATGATTTAATTTCACACATGCCAATCATTTGCAAAATTTTCACTCGAGAGGTTACCCGCCACAGTGCCTCTGTGCTCTGCGGGAGTCACCTTGCAAGTCCTGCATGGTACATTCAGCAGACTTCTAATCACTCTCAGTAACGACCATCCACAGATACATAAAGCAAATGTGCCTGGAGGGGATCAACAAAAGGAACATACGTGAAGGGCCATTTTCCAAATGTTCCTAACGCAAATAACACTTCTTCAGTGCGGTGGCAAAACATAACATTGGCAATTTCTTCCTCCACACTGTACAAAGTGAATCCAGCATCAGAAATGGTCCTAGATACCACCACTTTTACTTCACAATTTGCTCCATCCTCTCCAACCATTACTCAACTCCCTCACAAAATATTTGCGATTTAGACCTAATGCTTCCTTTCATAAGCGTTATCTACTAATCCTTTTAAAAAATGTTGATTGCCAAATCCGCCAGTAAATTCACTCTCAGAGCTATCTGTTAGCTTTCATAAATACAAGTTCAAGATTTTGAGACAAGTTTCATGTGGACTTGTAATGTTGATGCTAGTCTAGACAGAGATTATCAGATGTGGTGAAAGGAGTTGTGATTTCAGCCTTAATGCTCACTCTCCCTTGTCATGATCTGCAATCTTTTTTCCCAAGACTCAGTTATTTGACTTTTGCAATGTCAGATTTCTCACCAGAGTTAAGAGTGTGCATTCACTAAAACCTGTTTTAAAAAGGACAGTGATACAGTAAATGACTTGAAAGTTGAACCCCATTTCTCTGATGCAAAAGTATTCACCCAGAATCCAAGATATAAAGATAGAGAAGAAGAATTTAAATGCTGAAGGTAAATTCTATCTTCCCTGATCATTTTCCTCAACCTATATGTAACAAACTGTCCCATTCACTTTGCTTAGGGCATTATTAGAGCAATGGCGAGTATATTAAAATTAAAATTAAAAGAATAAGTTCCTCCCTGATTTAATAGACTTCAGAAATATAGTACATTATGGACTCCATTTTATATTTATACTGCATAGGTGAATAACAGATTTACTTAGTCCATACGCTCTTTTTATACCGACATTTTAAAACTGTCATCTCAATTGCCCAGATCTCTAAATTCCAATACCATTAATGGATTCCTGAAAATATAGGACTTTTATTAAATTCTAGAACCAACATTCCATAAAACATTGAGCAATTTATTTCATATCAGGGATGCAAAAGTTGCTTGCAATGAAAAGAATAAGATCTGAAATATTCCATATATTTTTCCTGACAAAAATTAACAAAATTTATTTGATATGATTCTATTACTTTTGATAAATTAAGCAGCTTACAAAGTCATATTTATTATTATTGTTTGGATCAGTTGTTTTTTGATGACTTAACTGCCTTGTTTTGTGTATATTTCTGAGCAGATGGAGAGTGAATTTTGATTTTGGCAATTAACAAGTGGGTCATTGAACATAATTTTTAGTTAATTAATATATTGGTTTTTGTAAAATGAAGCCTTAATAACTATTTTACCTATAATTATTAATAATGGTAGCTATATTATTCTGAGTAGGCAAACTGCATAACTATTATATATTCTGCGAAGGGGTATACAGCTGTGGTAATGCAAACCTATTACTCTATGGAGAAGAGAGAGACTCTGATTAGGGTAGCAAATGCCAGTTTGCCACTTCTGCAGTGCCTTTGTCTCCCCAGATATCAAAGTATTTAAAAGAAGGTCTTATTTCCTCCATTCTCAAGCCAGAAAAATGTAGCTTTAAATGGAGCAGAAATTTGCTAAAGGTCAGACTGAGAATCCTTAGCCCAGCTAAGAACAGATCTTACCTTTCTAAGCTCAGCTGGCAGCTATGGCCTGTAGCACAGGTCCCTCAAACAGGGGACTGCAATGCAGGATCGAGCTATAGTGAGGTTGAACGCCAACAGTCCCAACCTGCAACCCTGACAGGTAAACTGAGGGAAGGGAGGAAGATGCACCTTCCCACCTACCCATTTCTATTCATGTCTTTCCCTTTTCACCAGCTCTAGTTAATCCAAGAGAGACCCATGAGTGTTTCCCCCATCCTGTATTAAAATCAACACCTAGAAGAAAACAATGACCTGTGGGGTTCTACAAATAGATTTATAACTTACCAAAGCAGCCTTACACCTTCTTCCAGAGGTAGGAACGACAGGGAAAATCAGAAAGAATCAGTTATCACCGCATCCATCCCTCAGCTGTTAATAAAGGTCTAGATACCTCGTAGCCACTCTAAATTACTCTTTGGACCTGGATCATCCTTTAGAGAACTTAGGATCATAGCAAGAGGTCACTTTTTTGCCACTTCTTATGGGTCTCCCACAGCTTAGGAGTTGGAAGCCAATCTCTAAGGAAGGTCATAGAACTCTTATATTACACCCAATAAGTAAATAAATAAATAAATATTTTTTTTCAGCTGATCAGAGAGCAGGGAAGTCTCTGAATCAGGGAGGTGCTTTTTCCCGTTATAAAGATGAATTTGTTTCCTGACAACCAGAAAATGTCCTTCAGTTTGGGTTATTTCTTGGGGTCTAATTAAATTATCCTGGTGTCTCTACCTCCATAATGCTTATCAGGAGGCTGACAGATTCAGTTCCTGCATCTCAGGAAAAAAATGCATGCATATGTCAGTGGAAAAATCACAGGCTTCAGTCATGGTTTGGAGAAGTATCTTATAAAGAAATAAAATCACGGGGCTGTTTTATGTGAGGTCTCTCTCTATTTGCTCCCTCTCATGCATACAGGCTCCTCACTGGGTAGGCCTATGCACATGCAAAAAGTCACTTTAGGGATATGAAGTATGTATTGCTTGTGCTGAGGTTTTCAGACTGTCTTGAGCGGATTATTCACGATGTATTAAAGCCAAGATAACAATATGGAAAGCAGATTGGCTGTGCACCTAGAGCACAATGCCAATTTGGCTCTTGCTTCAGAGGCTGACATCATTTCTTGAAAGAGCTGGAGCTACAAATCAGAGCTGGAGCTACAGTCAGTTCCAAGAAGAGGATGCTCTGCGCATCTCTAGGCAGGTCAAATGGCAGCGTGCTCAAACTGAATGGCACATCGAGCTACTAAATACCTACAGTTTGGAGGTGGAGGGAGTTCACCTTCAAACTAATAATATTAATTTGGCAGCAAGTGCGTTTTGTGTTATACAGATGGTAGTATCTCAAAGTCGTAATGTTCTTATATGCACAAGACAGGATAAGGCAGACATATAAGAAGACATACAAGGTTTCCCACATAGAAAACACATTTTTAATCCAAAATATGGGGATTTGAGGCTTTCATATTTTCATAGTATTTCCAAAACTCCATTTTTCCATGGAGACAAAAGTGGAATTAAAAACCTGGAGATGAACAGGAAGTATCCCTATAGTGAAGCACACGACAACTGCTGAGCTGTATTTTAAGAAACATTCACTTGCCATTGAGAGACCAAGCAGGATTATCCCATTTGCTTGCCCCTTACTATATAAAAAAAGAGGGAGAGAGAGCATGAGAGAAGAAGCAAGCTGTGTGAGTGAGTGCTCTGAAGCAGCTGAGGATATGGTTACTGAGTATTAGGGGATTAACACAATGAAAGGTTCCATTATGAGATCCCAGGACCTCAGGAGATCAGAGGAACCTTGAGGATGCTTTTTAGATTCCAAGATGCCATTCCTTCTGAAACCCGAGGACAAGCTTAACTCTCCACGGATAGACTCTCAGATAAGGTTGCTATATGGCCTGTCTGCAGTGATTTGTCAGTGAGAACCCATTTATGAGAAACCAGCTCAATGAACTGAAGAACAACAACAACCTAAACTTAGCATGACTGAGGCAGTGACCTGCTTGAGCAGTCAGCTAACCTATGCTAAGGGAAGCCAGAAACTTGTCAACTCTTGGACTCTTCTTACCTCTGTTTCCTTCACCTACCACAGTAAGATGAATGGATAGAGTGCTGACCAGCCCCATGCTAAAGCCCTGTTCCTATTAAAATCCATGACAAAACTCCTGTTGACTCACAGGAACCATGACTTCTCAGTCAAATTAAAATGGCACCTGTTATTTTGAGTGTGCTTTTTCTCTCATGGTTTCAGAATCCAAACTGGACCTTTTGAATGAGTCTAGCTTAAGATCACTCCACAAAGCCATACACAGATGCTGTATTGACTTTTGATGTGCTGCACTGACTTGTGTACTAACATTAGGAGGCCATACATTGCAGGACATAGCACTGCAGTGACTGGAGCTCCTCAGTGAATCTCCTCTTAACCTACTGTAGGAGAATCTGATTGCCCTGCTTGGGCTTCTGAGCAAAAATGACCTTAAAATAGCAGCTCACTTACTTACACAGAACACTTCCAAGTTAACATGTTTCAGTTTCTATCCTCTACCAACGACCACACAAATTATTAGTATACATCTCGGGGGGAGGGTGGAAGAGGGGCAGATTCATAGACACAGTAGTGAGTATTTCTCCAGCAGTTTGGTACTAGGAGAAAACAGAGGCATGTTTTCCTATGGAGATTCTATATTCCAGCATGAACAGATGTGTGAGGAGGATACTTACAGAGATGCTAGCAGATGTTCTCACGATTTATTATGCAACTGGAGAGCGAACAGAAAAGTAGCAAGACCACATTGTCAGGGAAATATCTGAAGAAATATGCTGGTCCAGACACAGTTCTACAAGACACTGAGCTACCCAACCTCCTTGCAAGCTCTTCAAAGCACACATATGCAAGTTTTATTAGCTTGTTGTGTATCTTTAATAATTCTGCTGGATCTAAATTATAGTAGGCAATGCCCACAGACACATTAGCAACACAGGAAACATTGAGCAAAACAGAATTTATAGAGCACAAAGGTCCACTGCTTGGTCCTTCTAAAGCTGTGACAGGGGCATCCGTCAAAGGATGCTCTGATATTTTTGCTTAATGTTTGTAAGTTTCTTCCCCTCTTCTCCTAACCCACACTCTCTCAATACAGCTTCAACAGTTTAATAAAGAACAGTATATTATGTAATAAAGAACAGTATAAGACATACCTATATATGAATAAATACTCTCAGATTGTTGCAAAATCTTTAGATGATCACTTCTGTCTACCAATCCAGTCTGCACATATTAAAATGTATTTCAGGACTACAAAATCCCATATACTTTTGTTTGCTTGCTTCTGTGTGGTCATTCTTGGTGTCAATCAGAGACACCTGTAAATAGAATTTTTTTAAACAACCATACCGATTTCTCAAAGAAAAGAATGGCACAAGTATTGAAAAGGGTAAAGTTATAAGGCAGAAAAAAAGGAACAGCAAGTGCCAGTATAAGTAAACTTCAGCTGTAACTACTAACAGAANTGTAAGTATATGAGTAAATATTCTCAGATTGTTGCGAAATCTGTAGATGATCACTTCTGTCTACCAATCCAATCTGCACATATTAAAATGTATTTCAGGACTACAAAATCCCATATACTTTTTTTTGCTTGCTTCTGTGCGGACATTTTTGGTGTCAAAGATACCTGTAAATACAATTTTTTTAAACAACTATACCAATTTCCCAAAGAAAAGAATGGCACAAGTATTGAAAAGGGTAAAGTTATAAGGCAGAAAAAAAGGAACAGCAACTGCCAGTATAAGTAAACTTCAGCTGTAACTACTAACAGAAATACATATCATATACGCACATACTAACACACATACAACTGAAGTTTGTATCCAAGAATACATTGCTATTTCTACATATAACCCTGTGTCATTTATAAACAGCTGTATTTCATTCATGTATTTACAAGAATGTTTTTCTTTAAAATAAAATAACTTTTGTTTTTCTGGTAATAAAAGTAAGAGGAGCTAATGTTGTCAGTGTAAAGAAAATATATAAATAGGTTTCAGAAAGTCTATAGCCATTTTCCCAATCAACATCTGAGCAGATATATGAGATATTAGGAACTAGGTATCTTTTCAGGCTGTGTGCAGAAACAGTATCTACTTAGTCACCAGATGGGAACACTAGGGGAAAATGGCTTTACTTTTTCTGTTTGTTTTTTTAAGGCCAAAAAGAACAAAAATTATAACGCGTGCAGTGTGTTATAACACAAGTTGGAAGATATTTGCCCATACATGCCCAATACAGAAAAGCAATAATTATTAGAAAGAGGGAGTCCTTAAGGAAGAAAAATTAATCCAAGGGGATCTATCCTTTTTACCTCTTCAAAGGGGAAAAGTAAAATGTCTAAGCAAAATATGTCTGCCGTCTCATGCTTTTGAACTATAGGAAACTGAGCTGCTTGGTTTCCTAAAAAAATCAGGAGGTGACTGTGCAGCTGTGGATAAAGAGAAGTTTGAATAAATGCACTCCTGTGTTATCAATCAACCTCTCATTTGCCCATTTAGTGGGAGGGCGAATGTCGCTCAGGAGAGGCTGGTGGAATAGTGCTCACGCTCAGAACACGTTCAGTCTGTTTGTTCACAGAGCAACCGCTTCACAGGGTTTTCAGCTTACGAAAGAACAGAAACGAATTCTCATGTTTAGTGACTACTGAGTCTGCCAGATTACTCAGACAACTCTGCTAATGCAGCTCATTTGGACCTGCTGTATCCCTGCTCTTGCAATCCTCATGTAGTGACTGCCAATCACACCCGATCGTGGGGTGGGCTTGCGAGAGTCCAGAATATCAACATATTTCAAATGGCAGGTGGAAAAATTCATCACAAAAGGGAGCTATGTTGCTTTCTTTAAAAGCTGAAGCGCTATAACATGCCTCGCTGTAACTGGAACACGCAGGAAGCAATAAAGCACTCAGACAGATTCTGATTTTCCGAAAATGAATCACTTCAGGAACAGACTTATTGAAGCTAGCAAAACATTTTGCTGGTTAAAATCATAGCAAATGTATATCTTACATCCAAAACCACCTCCAAATTTAACTATTTTTCTACTTTTGATTACACACAAGAAGACAGACACTTACCACTTGCTTTAGATCTCAGTAGCTCGAATCCAGCAAAGTAAACAGGTTTCATCTCTCATCCATGTTTTGAAACAGTCAAGAAAAGAAATAAAAACAACTGAATGAAAATGAAAAAAATATAGAGAATAAGGCTGAGCTTTCCTGCAGTTTTACTTGTCCTAAGTAAGTCCTTGGAAATCTAAACAGCTCTGCTGATGTAAAGTACATGAAAAGGCCACAGCATACTGAAGGGAAAAAAACAAACACACACAGAAAAAACAAAAAGCAACAACCAGTGACAGTTAGATTGATATTGCAAGATCCTAGAGATGCTTCTGTGCCCTTTTTTCACTGACCAGAAGACAAGACCATATACTGAAACAATCTTAAAAAATACCAAAGATTGGAAATAACAACAAAATCTTTTCTTGTTATCACCTGCAATTTTAATGTCCAATAGGGTATAACAATGTCTACCTACAATGCTTGGCCCCATGAAGAACAGCTACAGATCCCATTATAGTTACAAATGAGAACATAAGCATGGGTAAGTGATACCTAAATCACTCCGCATCCATCTATTTTACTGTACTGTATTGTACTGTATCCTTTTTATTTTTTAAGACAAAATTGAGATGAAGTCCTTAAGTTAAGTCATGAGAAGAAAAAAAAAAGAAAAGGAAAGAAAAAAAAAGGACTGGAATAGCTAAGGGATTTTTTTTATGTTTCGGTATGTTAATTACTTATAGTATCAGCCAGCCCTATAAAACATTGCTCTGCAAAAATTGTAGATATAGAAATTAGTTTAAGTATGGAGCAAGTTAATTCTCGTCCATAAGCACTTTATCAGAGTCAGGATTCAAATTTTAACTCCAGAGAAGTCACTTTAAATCTGTACCTCAAGCCCCAATCCATAAAGTCCTCCGAACTTCTGCTTGGATCATAAGATCACTCTCTGGGGAAGAACAGTGGTGCTGTGTGCTGGAATATGGACTCAGACATAGGACTTTTATACAGAGTAATAGAAGAGAGATACTAAAATGTCAGCCAAAAGAATGTGAAATTACCAGTCCCTGTTCTGAAGATCTTTTAAATATATTCTCATTTTCGTATACTAATCGTGAAATATAAATGTATTTAGCAATTGCATTGATATTTTTTTCACTGTAAAATGATTAATTATTTTGTTTTCCCAAATGACAAAGATGTATGTGAAATGTTAATTGGGGAAAGTGTGAAAATAAAGATTTTGGTTATTTTTAATTTCTTTAATGATCTCTAAAGGAAGTTTGGATATCAGGAGATCATCAAGTTTTTAACCAAAAAAACACCTATCCATTTTCTGTAACCATTTGTGATTTTTATGAGTAGGCAAGTGAAATGAGCATCTAGATCCCATTTTAAATATAGCCTGACATCTTCTCTCAAAAAACAGGTTTGATTTTTGAAAAGGATAATGGACTTTTAATACTGTATGGAGCCTATTCACTGACATAACTCAGCCATCTATGTGGGAGCTGCGAAAGTTGCTTTCAATGTATTTTTAACAGATATTTTTGGCATCCTTTATTTCAGATTGCATTATCAAGGAGAAATGTCTTCAAATGGATTTTCTCTGAATAGTAAGGTATCTGAAAAATTGCCGGGTTTAAAAATTTTAACTACATTTTAATTGACACAGACCAAAATGAGAAAACCCTAGGTGTCCCTGTCTGGATAAAAATCTGGAGGACACAACAATATACTGCCTGCATAGTACAGATTGTCCTGAATTCCCTGAAGATTTCAGAGTGCTGGATACATAATTGAATTCGCATGCACACTAGAATGAATGCAAAGATGAATTGATTCTGTCAAACAAATTTGACATGACATATACAGAATATGAGGTCACAGAGCTTCCTGGCTAAATCATTTTAATTGAAAAATTCACTGAATTTAAGACAGTGCTAAACAACCAACTGAATAACTTTAGTAGATCCTACTGGATCCCTGTACCAAAAAAACCCAAAAACAACAACAAAAAANATGGATCCATGCACCAAAAACAAACAAACAAAAAAATCTCACAGTTTTTGCCCCTGATTATGTTTATGTTAGAGGAGAATATATCATGCGGGTTGGTATAAGGGACATGAAGATCAGGTCCACTGGAAAAATAAAAAAGTAGTAGAATTTGGTAGATCTGAGTAATAGTGTTCAGATTGTATTTAAGAATAGTAACAACGACAATGAAAGAACTGACATAAAGAATTCCAGATCATCAGGTTACATGTTGTAGAACTGAAATCTTGACCCTGTTAGAGACAGTAGCAAAACTGTCATTAATTTTAAAAGGGTCGGGATTTAACCCAATATTAATTAAGGGAAATCCATAATAACTCCAGTCTTTGAAGACTGCTGTTTCCTGTCAGTAACTCCTAACTGAGGTAACAAATTTATGTGGGAAAGTGGGAAAATGCAGGAGTTAAGTCTGCAGCTCTCTTGTACTATTAGTAAACTTCACTTCTGTTATCAATCAGTTCCTGTGTATATTACAAATTATTCCTCCAATTATTCTTTGTGTAACTTCCAGGTTGAAGCTTGAAGCTAGGGAGTTCTAGAACCCCACAAGAGAAGGAAAATAGTGTAAGGCTTTGAGGAAAACAACATCAATTTTGGTTTGTGAAATGTCTAACGTGACCTGCCACCAGAGATTTACCTTCTTGAGGAGCTGAAGGAGAAATTTTCACTCTGTGGTTTCCCAAAGGTCAGCAGAGAAATCTTGAAGAGAGTAAATGTAGAGACTGAGGTGGACACTGAGCCAGCCCTATGGCTGTGTACTGACTCCTGACCATTCTTCCATCTCCTCCAAATGATGTTTGCCATCTTTCCTCATAATCCTTCACCTTTACCTAGAAGGGCATGGAATTAGTACTGAACACTTAGTATTAGCATTTACAGTATTTTCTATAACCTGGCTTGCCTTCTCCTCACCACACTTCTTAACTCAGAAGGTAACTCTCCATTGCTGAGTTGTCAGGTGAGATAAATCAAGGGGAACCCAACACCAGTGACACAAAGCTTGAGCAGTTCAAGGCAACCAGATGAACACAACAAGCCCTGATTTTTGAGGCGGGTGTAAAAGTGCTTTAAAAGTTGGTGAGTTATAGTCCAGACTTGTGTTAAAAGCTCCTCAGTACTCAACTGAAGGATATTCAGTGTGGATTTTTAGTGTAGACAGGCGTTTAGTGAGTGACAGTGCTTGAGTTGTTAGAATTTCAGTTAGTTCTGGAATAAAGATAAGCTTTAAATAAACTGATTCCACACATGGTTTGCAAAGAGGTTATGGTAACAAAAGGANCTGAAGGATTTTCAGTGAAGACAGGCATTTAGTGAGTGACAGTGCTTGAGTTATAATTTGAGTTAGCTCTGGAGTAAAGATAAGCTTTAAATAAACTGATTCCACACATGGTTTGCAAAGAGGTTATGGTAACAAAAGGATGAGTATTTTTGCTCTCTGTTCTGTGTGTCTGATGGCTGGAGATATTCCTCCTCCTGTCCTGCCTGGGTCTGGAAGATGAGCCTGCCAGCTCTTTTGCCTTCCTTCTCAAGGCACTTCAGCGTTTCTTTATAGCAAAATTTACGTTCAGCTGATAGTGGTACCTGCTTGGCTCCACACTGTATTTTGAAATCTGCAACTTCTGACAGTAAAAGCACTGACAGTCACATCTCTTACACTGTTGGATAGCTGTGTTCCTCGTGGCTTCGGAGATCTGGCTGTTGCCATGCCCTAGCTCTCTTCTGATTCATCTGCCTTAAGACTCCTGCCATGGAAACTGGGGTGCAAGAGGAACATGACGATGAGCTGTGCTCAGGGCGCCATCCTAAAACAATGTCCTGATGCAGCTGGAGCACAAACATGAACCTGACAGCTGCATAATGCATCCAGGAGCTTTGGGAATCTCACAGAACTACAAATTAATGGCAATTAAAAATCTTTATCTGGAAATGTCAATTTGGGGACAGCTAAATGTAGTATAGAGCTGTGCTGATTTTAAGAACTTTATATTTTGATATTTTTGGGGAAGGAATTGTTTTGATTTTACATTTGCAAATCCAATTTCCATCTCAATTTCTATTTCATTTGATATACCTCTTGAAAAAGATCAAAAATCATAACAAAACATTGTGTACAAGCCTCTTCCTACACAGTTTATCTCCCAAAATTTTATTTCTTAAGATTTCAGAACTTTCTGCACTCATTCCCTTTGAGAACTTAAGGAGAAAAAGACAAAAACAATCTTAAAAATACTGGACTGATATATCCGGGTGCAAAACCAACCGGGTCCCACCCACCCCTTCTTAAAACGGAGATCCCAGAGATGCGATTGCATGAAAGAGACCTTCACATTATTTTTCAATACTCTCTAACCCACTTTTCAATTGAGTTCCTCATTTTGAGCATGTCACACATTGTAAAGCCCAGTGTCATGCATCTTGGGTTTGGCAGACTTTAGAATAACAGAGGTTTCACTTGTTATTGACATCTTAGTGTTCCTTGCTGATGCTGACAGGAAAGACCAGGAGGGAATATGAAAAGCAGCTCGTTCCATGCTGCAACCAGGATTCAGAAAAAGGCCTGCCCAAGCTCCCTGATTTTGGTTTAATATAAATCAAATTTTGGCTGTACATTTCAACAGAACATAGGTATTTTTGCTCAGTCTTCTAGGTTATTATCATATCTCTGGTATTTAAAGCCCATCCAGCTTTTGATAAGGAGGAAACAGGCCAAGGGAAAAGAAGAAAGTTGATCTGGTTGACTGTATACCTTGGTATGTTGCAGTGGCAGAAGCGGTGTCACTAGCCGGTGTCACTAGCCTTATTTAGCATGCAGTCTATCATATCACTGAGAGTAATTTGAGCTCCTTGGGTTTTGATTTTTTCAAGACACCTGCCACTAGCCCTGGAGGACTCAAATGTCAGCAAGCGAAACAGAGAATAAAGGCTTCTCAGTTTGTTTAGAAAGCTATTCTTCAACTCCTCTGTTGCTTTGCAAGTCATACAGGTGTGTAACTCCTGAAGCCAAGGAAAATATATAATAAAAGACTGAAAGAACGAGTATCTTCAGGGGCCTGAATAAGCAACTGTGCAGTCAATACTGAAGAAAGGGTAGAACGATGCTGGCAACAGCATCATCTTCCTCACAGCACTGCAAAGTAGAGGGGAGCCAGCTGAAGTCAGTGTGCAGTTAGTCTGAATTGCTCCAGGATATCAAACAAACAGTCAAAGAAAGAAAAATCAAAACCTTTCCTTGAAATTTGGATTTAGAGAACTGAAAGGAATGAAATCATGATGGAAGGGAACTGGTGGTGGCCAGTAACAGGAGAGGTTCTTTCAGAGAAAGAAGTCAGTGAGAAGGAAATGCAGCCCAAGTCCACCAGGAAAGTGTTAGGAAAGTGTGCAGTACGTACAGGTTTCCTCATGGATGAACAGCTGAGAAGAACAGGAGCTTCCAGGGAAACTGGGCAAAGAATTCCACTCTGTTCTAGTGCAACACTGATTCAACAGTAGGAGAAAATCCAGCCCCTATCCCCACACTACCTCTTCCCACAGGCTTGAAGCTGTATTACTCCTGTGGTAGGGTTTGAAATTCTTCTGCAGGAAAGGGAATATAGGGAAAGCATATCACGATTAAAGGAAAAAATATACTCTAATCCAGGATATGAACTAGAGTTCCTGTCTAATCTTACAGAAATTCTTTACGGAATGGTTGTCTGAGGCATTAAACTTCTGCGTAGCACAAAGCTGTGAGGCAACTGGACTCTAGACTCTATGACTGCTCAACAATAAAATGAGGATTTATCATCAGAAAATGAGAGTTGTTTTCCTTGGAAAAAAATATTTTCTCTTGGAGGATTGTCAGTCGTGAAAATCCTACAGTGTAATTTGCATAAGCACTAACTAGGGGAGGTTGTGTGGAAATTACTCTTTTCAATAAGATCCAGAATCCATTCCAAAACCCAGAAAATAAATGACTGCAGAAGAAAAGCACCATCTGCCCCGAAGACTCTATTGTCTGACACTATGAAAATCCTTTGACAACTTTTCAGCTTATCCACTTATAGAATAGTATATTACAATACAGGGAAAGAAAGAACCTACGGCCCTTAAATCTTCCTTAAATAGTAGGTTTTGAGTAAAAGAAATTATAAGTGTGACTAATAGTAGTAGTACTTTTAAATGCAAGGAATTATGAAAGTAATGAAAAAAAGTCCCTTTTGGGCAGAGTATAGCAGATGTTAAGTTTCTGTAGACTTAGCTTTTGTATTATAGCTGCAGAGCACTGCATAGAGAATTTGAGTCTACAGACAGGCTTGCTTTTTTTAGTCTCTCTCTCTTTGCCATTGGAAATACCTGGCAGATGCCACCAGAGAACCACAGATCACTTACTGTAAACCACTCATGGACACCTTTCTTTCCTGTCACACATTTGTGACAAATGAAAGAGAAGAGACTCCAAATTGTTCCCTTTTGTGAACTTTCTCATTTAACCTTCCTCACACTTAGGCAAGTTATTTTTCTGTTTATGTAATCAGGAGGACAGCTGTTCTAACACAGCTGGAGCCCTGAATCTGGATGTATCTGTTCAAGAATTATCATAAGTGGAAAGAAATATTCTGAACACAGCACAAAATATTGTCCCTCCTTGGGCAGATGCATTTCAGACAGCACTTCCAGCTTCTTTCGTATTGAATTTTCTGTAAACGGAGTCTGTCTGTATTTCCATGAAAATAATGCAAAAAATTATTACTCCTTTATGTTTGAGCCTCAGAGGTATCCATCCTCTTAGTTTATCCCATTATTTGTCACTGTTCCTTGTGTTTGGGACCTCTGCTTGAGTCTTCCCATCATTGCCTTACTTTCCCTTATTCAGATCCTTTATAATACATTAGCCACAAAAACGTTCTCTTCACCCTTGAGATTTCTAATACCGCAGTTATTTATTGACTGCTTAGGCTGTAGGAATCTGCACCTACCGAAACATATGTATGAACTTATCCTTCCGTGATGCCCTCGATGCCCCATCCAGCCACGGGCAGATCAGCAGGCAGGATTCTAGCGGCACGCGCAGGGCACTCCCATCCTCCTGCACGCGCCACCTCATCCAGACGGTTTCGAGAATCTAATAATCATTATGTCAGCAGCCATCTCCCTTCTTATCTTGGGGTTTTAACTGTGACTGACTTGAAATTGCATGATACTGTAACTAATGAGGCTTTCTGCATCTATCACTTGGAGAGGAGATCTCGCCAGCATAAATGAAACTATAAAGCGGTTCACCAAAACCAGCAGAATGAGTTCACTGTAAAAAGTTGAGAACATCTTTATAGGCCATTCATAGTATTACATAGTTTCTCTGTAGTACCGGAGAGGTCACAGTCCAGAAATATTCTTTTTTATACTCCAGAAAAAAAGACTTTTTCCCTGCACTATGATATAGCAGGGGAGTGACTTACGGCTAAACAAAGAAATGAAATGGAGATAAGAAATGAAAGTCAGAGCAAAGAAAGCAAATTTTAAAAAGGTGGTACTGCTTAATAATCTGCATGATAACTTTACCTCTCTCTTTTGTGTCCTGCTACTTAGAAAATCGCTGGCCATGAATGTACCGGTAGGAGGTAGCACTCTCATTTTGTTTGTATGAATGTCACTTCCAGGTAAAAGGAAGGGACAATCATCTGGGCATACATATTTGTTCTACTAGTGTCACCAAAAGATACACAAAAGCTGGTTACCAAGCAACTGTTTATTGCTAAAAGCAACAGAGCATCCTTTTGTTAGTCAGATTTGAGAAGGGAACACTCAACTCCCACTGCTTTTGTAAGGTCACCCATGATACATCAGGTCTCCCAGCACAACTGTGATTGGTGTCATAAATGTGTTCGTATAAACCTCTCCTCTTTACTTTTTCTGAAGTTGCCCCCTCTTAAACTGTAAATTGTGTATATTAAGAAGGTAACTGGTACAAAGCAAGGATCCCAGAGAGTTAAATGACGAGGTGAATGTTTAAGTGGGCTTTTGGGTCTCTTACCATTACCCTGATATTTATTTAATGGACTAGGCACTCACACACCGCAGTGATAAGTGTCAATTATGAGGCTGAGAGAGAAACAGAGCTCTGATTGGGTTGGTAAAATAAAAAAAAAAGGGGCAGTTTAGTAATGCCCATGCGAGTAGCACTCCTTATATCAATGACATTTCATACACAAATTTCTCTTTCTTCTCTAGGTAATTACACTGAACTAACATTTCTATTTTGGAGATTGAGTATTTTGTCTTTGTTTGCTTGTTTTTTCTTAATTTCAAACAATGTAACTCCTCAATAAATATGCATGTTCATGCATATATACATACACATATATATCTATACAGGCTTCAGATTTTTAGCATCCCACTCAGGGCGGGATCTGGGCCACAGTTTGATGGGAGCCCCTTGGCCAAGTGCTACCAGCAGCCAGATCGCGTTCATGCCGCACTCAGCGAATCCTCAGAGCATCCAGCGAGGCGTTCCTAGGTCCTACCCATCTTCCGACCCAGCCAAACGCGGAGAATAGAGGCAGAGATCAGGTCTTTGCGGGCCTGCCCGCACGGCTCGCTCTGACAGGCCCAAGAAACTTCTCTTTGGCTGCGAGGAGGACGAGACCTCGGGGCGATGTGAAATGGCGAGATCTGTGGGGCTTCAGGCGCTTGGCGAGGGCTTCCTCGCGCTCCCCCCCCATCGCTTCACCTTATTTAAAATTAACTTACGCTCGCACCTATACTTAAGCAGAAAGCGTTGCCATGGTAACGCTGGAGGTATTCTAAATCCGGCACATGATGCGAGCGACTAAAAGGAGCCTGTACGGAAAGCGGTACAGGCGCGGAACGCAGCCCGTTCCCGAAGGATTCAACCCGAAGGGAGCGAGGGAGGGAAGACGCAACCCCCATGGCCCTGAAGGGGGGAGCGAGCAAGGTGACCGCGGGGGTCCTCGGGCACCCCCTCGTCCTCTGCCACCCTCCGGAGCACGAGGGCGGCAGGTCTAATTCTGCATTTATCACGCTTTTTTCCCAGTCTGTTTTCAGACGCCTGTCCCTACTACACTCCCTCGCAAGGTGCAGTGGCATCCAGGCACCTGCTTGCCTGCCTACAACATGCCGCAGCACCAGGGACAAGCGGCCGAGGCGGCGCTGCCCCGACTTGCTCGGAGCTCGTTACATCCGCTATGTCCTCTCCTTTATTAGTTCCTCCAGGCCCAGAGATCTCCAGGTTGCAGCAATATTTGGCACCTCACAAGAGACACGCTGGATTTATGGGTGGCCCCTAAGCAGTAAAAGCAAAGATTTTGAGGGAGCTACCTCCTTTCTTCTCATAGGTCTACCACAACTAAACTTCAGGTGAGGACCAAGACGTATCTTAGAGGAATTTTCTTTCTCATCCTTCCCATGATTTTGATGCTCATGGGCGCTCATCAGCCTCTTGTCTCAAATTCCCCAGTAAGCCCCAGGACAGCTGCCACGCGGACCTGCTCGATTTGTACCTTCCCTCTGACTCAGCCTGCACATTTTAGCCCTGAAACTCAGAATGAGAACAAGTTCAGCCTCAACAGTTTCCTCCACCATTTCCTCCTTTGTTTGGCTCATTAATGCTTTTGTGCTATGAACCACTATTCGTAAGGGCTGCCGTGAGACTCCTAAGTCATTCCGCACAGGCTGCTTAGCTGCCTCCACGACGGCAACGATTACTGATTGGGGCCGAAGTCAAACCAAACAGCCCATTCCCTCACACATCATCCAATGCATCTCCCAAAAATTGCTCCACGCTGCACGTACACAGAGAGAAATCCTGTTTTAAAACGCTGATTTTGTTCCGGTTTATGTGATCTATGTATTCTGTGTGCTTCCAGGATTTTAATTCTCCTCCCTAGCTATTTGAATTTCATGTTTTGTGAAATTTCTGTGTGTTTATAAGGCCCTACGAAGTGTTGATTTAAGAATGAAAACAATATTCGATCTGAAAAAAGTGAATATGAAGAATAGATGCTAGTCTACCACGCATATGCTAGAAAACAAGGTGAGGTTTTATAGATGATAAAGCCAAAACAACAGCTTCATTTTTCTGTCATTTTTCTCTTTGTTTTGAATATTCTAATGGACATTGCTCCATAAACAATCTCTCAGTTTACAGCAGGATCCTTTACAACAAGAGTGTCAGGATCTAGCCATAGGAATACAGGGAGAGCAGCAGCTATTTTTGTAAAATTGGCATTTGATCTCCTTGCACTATCTTTATCACAGATTTCGTGGGGATAAATAGAGAGACACTTACACTCTTTTTTTGCTAAATGCCTTCCTGTTTCCCAATTTAAAAATCTGCTGGTGATTTTGCCTAAGCAAAAACACAGAGGAGCAGGCTGAATAAAGCTTTTCAGTTTACTTTAAAATAAATGAATAAAATAAACATGAGCAACAGCAGCAACAAAAATCCCATGCTGCAGTCAATGAATTTGCTCACCAGGTGCTGACTTTTCAGTTTCTGTAGCTCTCATTTTTACTGCAGCTTTCCTCATCCAGATATTTTAAAATCCATATAGATCCATATACTGGACGAGATACTCTGCCACTTATGATCTCTGGAGATTTCAGTGCTGCAGAAGCTCAAAACACATATTGCTTCTGCTCACTCACTATTGGCTTGGCACTCTGAGTCACATCAGAACTATATTTATCACTTCTAATTTTCCGTTCAGTTATTTCCACATTTTTATCTTATTAAACAATTGGCTGTTGAAACTTCCATGACAAAGTGCAGGACAGATACAATAGTTTATTGTCTTTTTCTTAGTTTTAGAGCTCATCCTCAATATTCTTATCTCCTTATCAATAAATGAATCTCCAATTGGCTAGGCAGACTTTCACTGCTGGCTGAGTATCTTTGATGGCTTTTAATTAGACTCAAGCGTTTTTGAAACTGTCTCCACCATGCACGGTAACAGGCAGTCACAGGCACAGATACATCATTTCTAGTTTTAACTGCCCCAAACCTTACAAAATTTCACTTAAACCAGTGGAAATTAAGTAAAAATTGTACCAAATCAGAATGCCACACTTTTCCAAATGATTTATCCTGGTGTGAGTGACTGCATGATATGCCACTCAATGAGCAATCAGCTTTACATTTTTACCATTAAAGAGGAGATTTAAGTAGTCTTCTGAGCTACTGTAGAAATGGTCCAGATAGGAAGAGAGGAGAAGAATGAAACTTTCTGCATAAGATTTAGAGCCTATCAATTATTTCTTCTTTTTCTTTGCCATCCTCCCTGGCATTCTTTATACAGAAACTATAGCAGCCATCAAACAACTCAACATATTGCCAGAGACAGTTCTGCTACCGGGGGAGAACATGGAGCAGGAGAGAAGGATGTGGGATACTGCCAATAAGAATCCTCAACAATCCTGAGACAGTAAGTCATCCTGTGCCCTTGCCAAACAGCATTCCTGCCTGCACCCACAGGGGTAGGAGCTTTTGGGATCTGCGCAATCATGCACCCTAACCCAGAGCAGGGCCCTGAAACTTACTAGTTTCTCATCATTCAGTGGTCTTAAAATTGTCTCTACCAGGTTAGCCCTTCACTATCTTTTCCTGGCAACAACAGAGAATTAACTGTTTTGGAAAATAACTTTCAGCCCTAGAGAGCTGCAATGAGTTTGGTACCTGCAGCAGAAAATAAGAACTTATTCATTAAGGCTGAGTTCACCTTCTAACGCCTTAGGGCCGCAATGCCACAACTATATGAAAAGCCTAGAAAAGATCCATTTTTTGAGACTGACTGTACTTCTACAGATAAAAGACTCAAATTTCCATACATCTAGAAAATTCATGAGAACAAAACTTTTATTCACACATACACAGAAGCAGTATGAAAGACTTGCCAAGGGAGTCACAGGGAAGTACATACAACTCTCAGAGTATTCCAGTTCTGATCCAGCACACAGTTCTTTCAGATACCACATTCACTTATTACTTGTTGTATAAATATACGTGTATTTATGGGCAAATGTGTGCGTGCATCTGTGCATATGTTTACATACTTCTTCCATTAGACCACAAAAAAAAAAAAAGCACAATATAAGAAGAACTATTACCTGCAACTGGAAGAGGTCCCACTCTTTCTGTGGAAGAAGATTGAAGGGCCTGCACATGAATGGAAATGACTGAGCCCTTGCTTATCAGCTGAGACACAAACTGATCACACACACACTTTTGGTTAGAGCCAAGAAGCAGAACGCCTTATCTCTTGCTGTGGGTCATGGCAGATTCACTATTGTGGTTGCAGACCCCACATTTCACTTTGTAGCTGGTCAGTAACTGAGCTGCATTTACCCCATCTCATGTGTCAAGCAATAACCTGAGAAATAGAGGTAACATTGACAAGTATCCATGCGCTCAGTGGAGGAACTGGCCATGTTTATTATCAATAACCTTTCCTAAAATGACAGACTATTAAAAACAATGGATAAATCAACTTAACATTTGAGCTCTCTTATTTATACATCAGAGCAGAGTCTTATTTAACTCCTAGCTGTAGCAGCTGTGTCAGATAGGGTGAGACGTGATGACTCATTGGGCCAGCAGAATCTGAAGCATGCTCTTTAGACAACAAGATGATTTCTTTATCAAAAAGGCAACCGACAAGTGAGGAAACTAAGAGTAGTAGTTTGCATTTAATTGGCACAGTGCCTAGGTATCTGTTTTTATGGGCATTTCATTGAAGACACCTGTATGGAAAGGAAGATGGGGTATAAGATAGGATATCAGATATGAGATATCTGAGATACTGTGTGCTACATCACAAGACTGAAACACTGATCTGTTAGTAGCTGGGTGATAAAGAGGTTCTTGTTTCCATACAGAGGTAGTTGGAACAACAAACCAGTGGACATTTTAGCAATTTTTTTTTTTTTTTTTAATCACCTAAGGAGCTTGTAAAAGAATGTGGAACATTTAATGAGTTCTAAAATAAGCTGAAAGCTCCTGTTGCATATTGATCCGGCAACTTAGCTTCAGTTACAGGGAAGACACACACACACACAGAGCCTCCTGAAGTGAGTTTATCTGAGTCTAGTTATAGACTTCCTTTGCCATTTAGGTGATATTTGAAGTGAGACAAGTATAAAAGCCGTCTCCAAGCCATTTGAAAGAGTATTTCTGACACCTCGGGTCAACCATCATTTTATTTCCAGTATAGACATATAACTACTCTATGTGGAACTTATTTAGTAAAAAGTGGACGGGAGCCCTGGACAACGTGTCCCTGACCAGTTTATAACCTAAGTCGGAATAACATTGCCTTTTTCAAGCCACACAGCCACTTTCTTACCTGTGGTCTACACTCATCTGAGATGGCAGAGAGCAGGGAACAAATTAACTGGGGCTACAGTCATTTGTATGATGAATATATCTTTTCTTGGCCACTATCTTTGAAAGCAGTAGTTTTTCCTTTCCAGTTTACAGCATAGGAAAGCGAGGTCCTTCATGAGTGAATGATACTTGTGTAAATGATTCGTACATATTCCAGTGCCCTTTGCTGTTGTTCAAAGTTGCATCAAAGTCTATAGCAAAACCTGTAACTGATTCCCTAACCCCGGAAACTTCTCCAGTGGCAGCAGTCTGTAACTACCCCATATCAAGTATCTTTAGGAGTTATTATACATCTCTCATTTCTTCTTTATTGCTTTTTTTCCCTAAGACTTTCACTGCACAGCGCCCATCAGCAGTCTCTGACGGAGAAACACATAGCAGTAACATATCACTTTTTTTTTCTTATAACTTTTTGAATCAGAGCATGAATTATGCCTCTGAAAGACCCCCGTCTAAAACATTATTTACACCCGCATGGGTACACCTCCCTTTTTCTTTAATATACTGAATGGTAACAAAGGCAGAAAAAGCAGGATGGATAACAGCAGCAGCCTAGTTATCTATAGTGCTGTGAAATGAATTCCATAGGAGAGTATTGTAATTCTCTCACTGGAAACACCTAAAGTTTCCAGCAGGTGATGCATTAAAAGAGGGGCAACAGGGAACTGTCTTATCTCACAGATGAGCCAGATGACCTAAAAAGGTTTTATCCTCTAATATATAGGATCTATAATACGTGCATTTCCTTCAGTATTCTTCCCTTTCTGATTGCAAATGCATGC
Organism: Crypturellus undulatus; assembly: GCA_013389825.1. NCBI lineage: Eukaryota > Metazoa > Chordata > Aves > Tinamiformes > Tinamidae > Crypturellus > Crypturellus undulatus. The sequence goes on from VWPW01016609.1 coordinate 72,388, forward strand.
CACTCAAAGGCACATTTCTTTGCTGCATAATGCAGTACATAAAATGGCATTAACAATTATCTTATTCATCTTAGATTGAGAGAGACTGTTCTTTTGGAATACTATAAGCCTATTTTCTCCCTGGATATATCATTAAAATGGAAGTGTCACTATGTTCCTGATGACCTGTACTGAACAAGAAGGCAGGACTCATTGTGAATGTGTTAATTATATTTCAACTTTGCAATGCAATTCAGAAAATATTAATAAAAATGAAATTTCAATTATTAATTACATAATAAGTAACAGAATGCAGTTGTGCAGTCTAATCCAGGCACGTTCCTGAATAATTCAATTTTTAAAATGTACCACAAATGTGCAGGACAAATGGCTTGGATCACAGTGAAAAGAAGCAAAAGTAGGAAGGCAATAGTCTCAGGACTCAGAAATACAAATAATTTTCTTCTTCAAAACACTCTGAAATTCAAATGCTCTTCTGTGATAAAAATCAGGTTAGACATAATGTCTAATCAAAGAACAGGGACCAAACCGGTCATTTTATACATTAATATCATTGTCAAAATCCACACTCAAAAAATGTGCGGTTCCAAGTGTTTGACTGATGATGCTCATTTCCTGATTATTCATCATGGTTTAGAGCTGCTCGCTGCGAGCTCTTTCTTCACAATACCTATTGTGTAAATGGTCATATTTACCATAATAATATGGGATAGCTGGCAGGGAAACAATATGAAAATGTTGTTAAATACGGGAAGCTTTGGGAATTTTTCACTGTGATGCTCGGAAAAGCAGACACCTTTAAAAAATATTAGAAAAAAAAAAAAGGCATTGTTTCTCATGCCTCCTCCTGTCCTTGGTTCAAATACAGATATGGGGCTGTGTTGGGAGCACTCCGCGCGCGAGGGCGACCACACACTGGTTGTGGCAAGCTGGAGGAATGCCATCTCCTGACCCCAACCTTTCTTGTCTCCTACCCTTTCTCTCCCTGTCTGCCCCCTCATCCCTCTCCTCTCGCTGCCCTCGGAATTGCACTTCTGCAAAACGATTCATTTTCAGCAGATGAGCCTTTTCTGACAGCTGTGAATCCCCAACTAGCTGTGGGCGCGACATCCTCGCGGAGGTCGTAAGGCCGGCGGAGGTGGGAAGGTGCAGGCGATACGGCCATCCAAGGCGCGGATTAATTTTCAAGCGTGTCTCAGCAGGAAGGCGCTCGCACAGCGACCCCGGTGCCACCCACACATCAGGGAAGGAGACAGAAGGGAAAAGCGGTGACCACATCTTTTTTGAAACAGATCCTTGATTCCCACTGCCACGAGCAGCAGCAGGGACACGGGAGCCAGACGGAGCCAACGCTGGTGTCTCGCAAGCGCCACAGCCATAGGCACAGATAAAACACCATGAGGGAGCTCGGGGCTGAGGCGGGAGCATGAGGGCTGCTCCGGCCAGCAGGGCTGGGGAGGGAACAGATCGCTGCTCCGCTGCTGGCACCCGAGTGCCCGCTGGGCTGTCCCTGGGCCAGGAGCGCAGCGGCAGCGCGGCCAGCGGAGCCGTGCCAAGGCATCGCGGCTGGCACAGAGGGAGCCAGCGCGGCCTCCCGCTCACCCCGCGTGCCCTCCCACTCCCCGGGAGCAAACGTCAGCGGGAAAGCTCGGCCGTTCGTGGGCGCTCCGGGCTTCCTGACCGAACTATGTTCCTCTCTGAGCAACAGGGAGACAAAACACTCAGACTACAGTGGGGATTTTTTTGCTGTCATTGCTGCCGATGTTTGCTCCTGGGACAGGGCACTGCCCGAGCCATCGCCGTGAAGGCGGGCAAGGGCTGCGGGAGCAGAACCAACACGGGCACCTTGGAGTCATCTTACCGTATAGATCGGGTTGCTGTGGTTAATGTTATGATAACAGGTTCATGATAATTGTAACAGGTTTATGATTTTTTCTATGCTAGTTATCTTTAATTTTTAGCTAAGCTGAAAGACTTCACTGAGGTAAACCCCAAGATTTGGAAGGCACAGACTAAATTTGAGACCACCTCTTACTAAATGAATTTACCTCCTTATTCCCTTTTGAAGCAGTATGAGAAAAATGCACAAAAAATGGCAACAGAAATGACTATGTTGCTAAATGACTACAAAGAAGAATGAAAATTTCCCCAAAGCAGGATTTATCCATGCCTTTGAAAAACTAAACACCACTGAAATGATTTCCATCTCCTCTGCCTCTTTTGCCACATGGCCTACAAATCTTAATTCTGCACCTCCTTTTCTTCCCTTCCCTTCTACTTGGTAACTTGATGAAAGCAGCAGTTATTCAGTTGATATTTCTATGACACCATATGTGCAATTCGCACCAGAAAAGGTTTTGGCTAAAAACAGAGACTTTTACTTCATGTTTCTTTCACAGCCATCAGAAGCATAGACCTGGATTTTTTCTGAGAAAAAAAAAAGATCAAGCCTATATATTTTTCCTTTCCAGGATGGGTCCTAGAGAGAAATAAAATTTTAAAAAATCTTTAACTTAGACTACTATCTTTGCTAGCAATGCTACATGTAATGACATTCAAAAACAAATGTTTTCGTGCTTCGCAGTGCCTTTTTAAAAATGATAATTTGATGTACAGTGATAAGAACAGGGTGGCGGAAGGGTGGTGGGCAGGAAGGAAGAGAGATTCCTGGCTCAATTTTGATGCAGTTAGAAAAATGTCAACTTTGCCAGGCAGAGAGTGAGAGGAGAGGGCTTGTGCCAAACGCAGAAGACTATCTCCCAGCGCCACGAGCAGAGCTCTGGTGACTGCAAAGCAGGTCTGCTTTGTTCGGGGGAACTGCATTAAACACAAAGGGAATTTTCTCCTGACAAAGCAGCACGGCTTCTTTTTCTTACTCTTTTTTTTTTTTTTTTTTTTTTTTAAAGGACGCTATTTTAAATGTCATGAAATACTGGTCAATAGCAGCTTTGTTTGCTCCACCGGCCATAGAAATGAAAAGCCCCTATGGCTGCATTAGCTTGCAGTCCAGCACAGAAACATCACAAGAGCTGTCTTATCAACTGTTGTACAGCGAGCACGTTTCTTCAATCTATATAATAATGAGCCTGCCTTAATGGGAAATTCCTTCTTTTTAAAAATGTTTTTAGCATAGGTTTGGCCAGGTAAACTTCCTTAAGCTTATGCTAACCTAACTAGCGCTAAGGTTTTTCATGTCCCTGAGGGGACGCCAGCACTGAGGCTTCCATTTTTCTTATTACAAGCAGCTTACCTGCATAAACCCCTTGAACGGATATGATTAAACTCAGTGCAGTCCCAGTAGATACTAGCATTTCTTTATGACCTGGGGCACAAATTGCAGATATTGTTTTTGCTCATAAAGTTTAAGCAAGAGGATGCAGTGGTTTTTTGCCAGGACAACATACTGATTCTCATAGGGTAGGAGTGACATTTAGTTTAACAGAGGTTTCACGCAAAATGCTGAATTGAACTAAAATTACATATAGGGACAACTAAAAAAACAAGCACTTCCCAACGAGTATGTGCTGTAATTATCTGATATAAAAAGTGCACAAAAGAAATGCATTAACTAACACTAAAATGGAGTCGACAGACAATGTTCAGTTTTGAAAGACTATGCCATATTTTTTGGCAACATAGGAGATTATTGACCCCCGAAGAAAAAAATGTTGGCTATCTATCCACCTCCTCTTACACGCACAAACCAAACAGTTCCCCAGGAATCAGCTCAGAGCATCAACTCACCCATGCTTATTATTATGACAATATTTACATATTTGTGCTCAAATAAGTAATATTCTGGCAGGACAAAAAGAAACATTGCTGTGCCAGGACATAACCTTTTATCACCCAGGTGAAGGAGAGCTGTGCGGCTGCCTGGGAAAGGAGTGAAAATTTTCATAAGTGGTCTGTGAATACAGGAAAGATGGGAACCTGATTCCAGTGTTTGAATGAGTAGCTGAACTATTTTACTTAACAGTGTGGGAGTAGTGCAGAGGAACACGTCATCCCTTCAAAAAAGAGGCTCTACTCAGCTAAGATCTCATTGAGTCTAAAAGCATCATCTAAAAATATCGTTATTGCTAAGTCCTTGTCTACACCTCACTTATTCCAATGCACTCTTCTCTAGATAACCCACTTCTCACAAACTTCTTTCCCATCTCCTAATTCTCACTTTCACCCACAGACATCCTGCAAACCTAGAGCTAGGCAAGAACTGGAAAAGGGTAGCCTGAAGGAAACCTCTTAGTTACAAAAATGTTGTGCAATTTGGAACTGAAATTCAGAAAAGCAAGATTTTGTACACAAGGGAAAAGTTAAAAAGAAATTGTTTTGAGGAAGACGAAACCCTACAGCCCCCCACCAGGACTTTGAGGGACCCCAGGGCTGGAAACAAAACAGCATCTTTCCCTCAGCACGGGAAACACTCTCTGGAAACCTGATTATAATGTGTGCATTCCTTCACCAAAACCACTGAGGTTTTGACATGGCAAGTTATTAGAAGGGATTAAACCTGCAAAAAAAGTAAAACCTCCCTTTCAATCCAAGACCACGCTTAATTCATCTGTTCATTTACAGCCCGCTCATTCTCTACGGCATCTTCCTCCTACATGGTTAAAAAATAGGACACTGCTTATGACAGTTACTTCAGCACCAGCGGTTTGACTCTTATTAGGTTTACTGGTGAGTTAAACAGGAGTTGTATTCCCTTTGTAATTATGTTCCTAGCTCACCTTGGCCTAGTTTACCTTGCAAATATTAAGTCTGGCGTTAGCCCCAGCAAGGTAATTAATTTCACATTTGCAGGATGCTTTACACTGCAGTTTTTACTGGCTAATATTCTTCCACGGTTGTATGTCATATTATGTCCTTAGGTGTCCACTGAGAGCCTGCAGCACACGAAACAGCCATCAGAGGACACACGGGTCAGTGCTAACTCTACCAGTGGGCAACGCACATACAAAATTAAGCACCTAAGTGGTAGCATGAGCACACACACGTCATATTTGCAGCTAATGAGAGGCCGATTAAGTAGTTGTGCTGCCATAAAATTAGCCAGTAAAACTACTTTATACATTGCATTTTTCTTTTATCTTTGGCAGACTATAAATCCATGTGTCTTGGGACTAATTCTTGCCTCCCAACCCACACGTCCCAGGGACCATGATACCTTACGAAATAATTCCCGAAGACATGTTTTTCCTCCACCTCTTCGTAATTCCATATTCTCTTTCCACAAAGATACAAGTCTAATCACGCATCAGGCAGATACAAGCCCCAGGACAGGACCCTCTATTCAGGCAGAGAGGAGGTGGCCACAGCTCCCCAGGAGGAGTCAAACAGTAGCTGCTACAGCTGCACATATTCAGTTTTTAGAAATAAACTCATATTTTCTTGCAGTGGAAAACACACAATGAGAGAAATGTTTATTCATGAGCAGGAGAAAGGAATGCAGGAAGCAATATCAACAAGATTACATCTATTTACATATACTACGGCTGCAGAAAATTCATAGGCCCATAGATTTTGAGGCTAGACAGGACTACTGAGAGCAACTAGTATGACCTCCTGCATAATATTGAATTTCACCTAGTAATTCCTGTAATCAAGCCCAATGTTTCATAGTTGAACTAGATCTGTATTAATAAAGATGCGTAACTCTGATGAAACATTTCTAAAGCCTAGTGATTCTACTGCATTTCTTGGTAATCCATCCCACTGATTATCTTCACTGTCACATTTTTGTGCTTTACTTTCAATTACATTTTTGGTACACAGAAAGAGATTGGAATCAGAGTTGCATTTTCTTCCCCGGCAGTGTATCTCAGAAGTAATTTCACCAATGCTGTATAAGAAAGGGAACATCAACACGACAGTCTTGCTCATGACTCCAGTTCTCAACATTCAAAGATCTCTGCTCACATTTCATACTCAGATTAGCAATACTCAGAGCCAGAGGCCACGTTGGTAGCACACATCCAACCTAAGAGGTGCTATTGGAAAATGGATCATCAGTAATTCCAACCATTCTTGCTAAGGCATTACAGTGTGCCTCATGTGCACCCCTTTGCCTACAGTGATCCATAAGACTTCATCACAGTTACACATTTCCCAAATTTGGTCCAGTATCTATGATCTGGGTTTGTTTGTTTCTCAATCTGTGGTCTTGCAGTTGACTCTATTTTAGTATTCGATCAGAATCACATGGCTCAAGTGCTCCAGATTTTTCTGCATGTCACCCTCCAGAATCAAGCTGTTTTCAGCCTGGATGCCCTGGCAGATCTGTCAGTTTTTGTAGTTTTTTGGAAGAAATTGGAGTAAACCCAAGAACTTGAAGCAGTTCCTATTATACTGGTGCTGCTAGTGGAAATTCTATGATACTGTTGGTTTTGCAAGCTATTGATCTGAAATCAAGCAAAATACAATCCTTTAAGTTTCATGTTTGATTTAGAGCCATTCAGACACAGGGCTCCCTCCATACATCAAGTTGGGTGAAATTCTTTCCTGTGCTGCCTGAGAAGGTTCAATTCATTTAACAGCGTAATTGAGAGGGGACACAAGCAGCGTAATGCTGAGCGCTGCCGGGGAGCTGTGCAGCCACCCAAGGGACCCGCAGGGTTCACACAGCCGTTTTTTGACATTTAGAAAAGGCATTTTGCCACACACACAGTCGATCTGGGACAGCCAGTGCACTCAAACAGATCGGGCAGTTCTTTGTACTCTGTGTTTGTACTCATGCTCCTACAACTCTTACTGCTATTTAATATTGCAGGAAAAAGCGTAACGGGGGAGAGCAAACACTCTTTAGAACTTGGACTGTCCCTTCTGCCATGGGTGAATTTGGATTAAGTGTTCAGAAATGCACCCTTGAAATACATCAGGGCTCAAAATATTTGGGGACTTACAGGAGAAGCTCCCTCACCTTTCACTGTTTGAGATGAGATTCCCTTGCACCACCCTACCACAAATAAAGACAACAGTTTATTAAAATCCTTGCCCTAAAGAAAAAGCAAGTGTTTCATTTTCCCTTTGTTCTGATCATATATTCGAAAGAGTTTGTGTGTACCTGTCAGTCAAGTAGGTATTGTTTCCTGGCTACCTACTCTTCTGCTGATCTCATTAGTTGCTTTGATTGACAAGAGATAGTATTTTGGTTATGTTTATTGTGTAGAACTGTAATTGCTATTAAAATTCCTAAGACAAACAAGTTCACTTTTCCCTAGTGTCCTTCAGACATTTAAACAATAGCAGTGATTAATTTAAACTGAAAAATAAGTTGTGGTTTCCCATAAAGCTAAATGCTGTTTCCTCCCATTTAAGTCATTAATTATTTTGGTGACTTGTAAATTCTTGAAAATTATGGAAAATTATGATCAACTTGTTGCCGTGCTGGGGAGCAGCCTGGTCTTCCAGCCATTGCCATGGGTCAGAGTCAGCTGGGTGCAACCTGTCCTAGGGGCAAGAAACCCCTTTAGCAACATCTGCAAACAGATTTTCAAATGCTGCTAAATATATCTAAATATTTGCAAATCTTTACCAGTGTTCACTTCAAATGGAGTCAATCTGACTTTTACTTATCTTATATAAAGGAAAGACTTTTTTATGACCTGGAACTTTTTTTTTTTTTATTTAGTGATATTACTCCTCCTGCATGGCAGAGTTAAACTGAAGTAAAGAAGAAGAGGTGAGATCGTACAGAAGCAATCAACAAATAAACAAAAGCTGGCAAAGTTTTAAAACAGCTTAGGCGAGGAGCTTCAAAGGATCTGTCTTCAAAGGAATTTTCTTGGGCCGCCAGTTTGGAAAAGCTATCTTCCTGGGTAAGATTTTTTTTTCTTTTTCTTAAGCATAGGATCAGAAAAAGTTATTTAACTATTATATAGCCTTAAGTTAAGAAAAGACAGTAAGGTACCATAAGAATCTAAGTGACAGCAGGGAGCCATGCTGTAGGAGAAGGGGAAGAAGAGAAAAGGTAGGTACAGCAAGGAATACTGCTTAATCCAATCAGTAGATGGAGGCGAGTAGGCCGTGGTTTGCTTTGTAATTGTGGCACCGAGATGGTAAACATAAGAAGTTCATTGTTAAGAGAAAAAGTATATTTATGTATTCTCTCTCAGCATCGAAACAGAGCTGTCTCCTTCCCACACCACGAGACGAAGCCACAGAAAAATGTCAGAAAAAAATGTGTGAGCGCATATCTAGATCCCTGAAACAAGCTTAAAAATTACAATTTGTCATTTGTCATGTCTGGATGTCTGCAAGGGCACTCTGTAGGTGTCTACAACGTGTCTTCTCTTGTAGGCGTCTTCTCATCAAATCAGATGGTCAACATAAGCAAGGCAAGCTGCCAGGCATGTGCTTGTCTATTTTTCCTTTGCGAGTTCAATAAAAGATGTTACCTCTACCCGTGAATATTTTCTTACTTATTTGTCCTTAGGTAGCATCTTGGCCCTTGCTGCCAGCCGGCTTTCTGATCATGTAATAAGGAAGCTGCACAAAGGTACTGGCATCAAGGAACCAGGAGGAACGGTTCCTCTTCCAAAGGTTAAGGACGGGATGAAGGCAGTATCAAGCCACTACAGAATTCCTGCACCTTAAAGAAAAGAAAAGGATGGAGAGAGGCTTGTGGGTAGACACTTTTTGGCCCCTTAGAGCACAGCTCTGGATTACATTCTACTTATTAATATTTGTAAGACAACCATATTTAAACTTTTCTCACTGAGATGAATGATGAAAACAAGTGAATTCCTTGCAGTTTGAGTCATTCATTTCCCACCATGCTGTGTGAGGGCATATGTATCAAAGAGATTTTTTTGAGTCTTTTTACACCTGTTCTGTGATTCTGCTCAAGATTTTTTTCAGGATTTCTTTTCCTGTTTTCATAGAAATGTGTCACAAAACCATGTAGTCCCAAACTCTTAAATAGCCTTTCAAAATGTTTTTTCCTTTACATTACATATTAATTTGCAAAGAAAGAAAAGCTTTCAGTGCGTGCAATGTCCATGGATCAAGTATTCCAATTAAGGGAAGAAAGAGCTTATCTTTCATGGATTTTAATAACCAGATACTAACAGTGGTCATAACACTAAGATAAGGAAGTGCTAATTATCAGGTTTTGTCGCATCAACCAGTGAATCACTAAAAGCAGCTGCCATTTCCTGTCTTCTGGCATCTTCATGAAAGTGTTTTGTTTACTCTAGTAACGTCTTTGCATTCTGATGGAGCTTTCTCAAATATACAAATATATACACACACACACATCCTAAGACTGCGGAAAAGAGATAATATAATGACCGGGAAGCAACAAAAGTCACGTGTCAGAGGTGACTTCAGCATGGGGGTAGCAGTATAGCAAACAGACAAAAGCCACACATGAGGTAAGCAAAATGCTGAGGCTTTGGGCAAGGTGCCAGAGAAAGCCATGCTGGATGTATCTTTTTTCAATAATGAACTCCCACACAGCCTGCACTTTATGAGTCTGACACATCTAAATTACATTCAGCACCATTTAAATGTTGAAATAATAGGATAAATTCAAACCAATTAGAGAGCATATGGAATACTGCTTCCTTAATGGTATGCATAAGCATCTCCTGTCAATTTTATCAGATTAAAGACCCCAAGTGCTGGCAGTGATCAGATCTGCGGTGATAAATGGGCACAGGGGCATGAGCAGACTTGCATGTGCTCTTTGAGGCAGGTCTCATACAAGGGAAGGAAACTGCATTGCAGTTGGAAATTTTTCCCTTTGTTTCCAGAAAGCAGAGGAATTAGACTGAATTCTCAGCCCAATCAAAGACCATTGTTTTTTACCAGGTCGATGTCTTCAAAGGAGTACCTTTCTTTTTTTCTTTTTTTTTCATCTGGGCCTCATTGTCCCAAGACGAATGCCCCAAGAAAACCCCAATTAACCTTCAAATGACAATGAGATTCATTTCTTCTACTCTTACAACACACAATAATGATAATCAAAAACAAAAAAATATCCACAGTTTTAAGCAGAAACATTACAACAGAAGAAGGAAAAGAAGCTACATAAACCTCTTTAAAAAAAACATAAAACAAAGGACCAGCAAAATTATTAAACATCGGCCTGAGGCAGACACCCAGCATACCCAAAATTACAAGCAACTGATAACAGGATTGTGTTGCCACCTCTTCAGTTTTATAATGATGCATTTTAAACAAACTCTCACTGCTACAGAAGCCCTTTGTACACTTTGGCCCATTCTTCAGGGATTTATACTGTTTTGTGTGCCTTAAATGAATCCGAGTCTTTTAAAACCCTGCAATGTGAAGTGCGACATTCCCAGATTCTCACCAGCTGCATTTGAAGCTTCAGGACTGTAAGTTAAGTGCGGGGATAACCTGGTTGCCCAGCTGAGACTCTGGCTTCAGACCTGTTCAAGGTCTGCCCCTTTGGATTGGGATGTGTTGGGATGTGTGAAGACAGAGAAAACGTCCCCACGCTCCGGAAACTCTTAGCTGCGGGAACAGCCACAGAAACACCAGTAAAATATTTCAGCCCATCTTGGCCCTGGTATCAGGGAGATGCCAGCAGTGCTGGCTAACAGAGCATGTGAACATCAGGAAAACACGTATCCCTTCCTCAGCAGTGGCATTAGCAGAACAGCTTGAAATATTTAGGACCCTGGAATATAAATATATGTATTTATATCACAAGACCATTTAAGCAGCCTACAAAGCAGGTAAAAGGCAGCTAGCAATATGAATGCAATTCCCCTGCTAATCCTCATTTTCTTCTTTTACGATAAACTTTCCACCTGCATTCCTCATCTCCAGCTCTCTCTACTACTCATCACTTTGAGGAAGTGCCTCCTCCGAAAGGCAGTTCAGCTCCAGGGATTTCAGTAAATGCAGGCTGGAGACACTGCTGCCGACTCTTGGAATTTTCTTTCTTTACTAGCCACATAATACTTGGCACGTTCTTTTTGCTCCTGGAGGCACCTGATTAAATGATCCATTTAGTTTTAATTTAAATAAAATTTTAAAAGCAGCTCTCCAGTACTCCTGAGAGCAAAGGAAACTTTGAGGACTTAATCCAACATGCATAAGAGAAATAAAAGTACATTTAACTAAATAATTTTTGAAAATCTCATGATTGGCAGGAATCTGGCTAATGAGTTTTTCAACATCTGCGCTCACCATTGTTCTTCGCTCTTACTGGGGTCAAAGTGAGACTTTAAAAGCACTTAATGAAACCTATTTTTCCTGCAGCTTTTATACTCGAGAAGTGCAAGTGCATACGTTTTATGTTCTGAGAAGGAAAAATACAGCGTGATTAAATACTGGCTCATTTCAATCCCTGATTTACACAAATACCATCTTCTACTGAAGGATTTCACCTGGCTTCTCTGCTTAGCCAAAGAGTAAGTGTACAGGCTGCCGCATAACTTTGCCTTGCCTTGTTTTGCTACTACCTCTCTCTTACAAGCCTGAGATGATTCGATACAATCACTCGATCACTCAGGGCAGAGTCTTCCCCTCCATCCAAATCCTCATTCCCTGCCGTGGTCGGGGGCTGACACACAAATCTCTGCAGGAGGAAAAGCAGCCCCTTTCCTAGAATAGCACCGAACGGGCACCACCACCCCCTGCACTGAAAAACTCCCCTTTCCTGACATTAGAAGCTGGTGATTAAAGTGTCTTTGTCACCACACACTGCAGTGCAAACAATAAATGTACTTTTTATTCATAGCAGTGATTTCCAAACCCAAGGCGAAGTTTGCTATTGTCTGAGAGATCAGGTACCTCAACAAATACAGATCATATTTTTGTTTCTGTTGACTGAGTTGTAGCAGTGCAAAGCCCTAACAGAGGTTTTCAGGTTGGAGGTTTCAAACCTACCCATTTCTTCCTTCCTAAAGGTTTTTATGTGGTCTCAGGATTCTGTCCCTTGTGTACATTTTACTCTTTGGGTGGAGGAATAGGATGGGGATTTCCAATGTTTTAGAACAAAGCTATCAGATGAATATAAGGTAAAAAAAAAAAAAAAATCTCTTGCAGCAAAATGAGGCTTAGAGACAGATGAAAAATGTAGAGATCCACTTATGAGAGGAAAATTAATAATTCTCAGACTATTTCCTTTAATCTCTCTGTGTTGAAAGCAAATGGAGCATGTTATTTTCACACATCAGAATTTGCTTTTATTGCATCTACCAACAAGAGTTGTTGATGAGAGGGGTAAAATAAGGTGACTTTAAAAATATTCCTTCTTAGGGAACTACATAAAAGTTACCAGGGTATAAAAGTGGAATTATGACCTGGCATAAACTCTACCTTCAGATTTTTGGTAGTAAAATTTGATGGGAGTAATACATCTGCATCCTAAACCAACAGAGACCAGTGCCTTTGTTTTCACTCATTTGGGAAAAAAAAGAAAAAAGAAAAAACAGAACATTGCTGTGCTCATATTTTCTGCCGCCTGAAAATGAAGAAATTGGAGAAGATTTCTAATATGAGAAAATTAGAACTGTAGAATCACGTCCAGGCAGCAAAATTACTCACTTCTTTGCACCTGTTGCCCAAATACACAGACAGTGGGTGAAACCTTGACCCCTTCTTGCAGCCCTTAAGTTTTGTGTTCCTGAGCCACGTACGTGGAGCCTCACCAATCCCTACTGCTGCCTGCGCCAGCGAAATCTGCCCCTGTTAATCCACTTCCTCTGCACACTGGTGTGTGGAAATCCTCCTGCGGTCACGGAGGAGGTCGGATAGGATTGTGTGTGTCCTGAATGCGGGCATTTTTTCCAACAGCTCATTGGATGGCCCCACACAGTCCGTGTGAGTACGGGGGAACCAAGGCGTGAGCCTCGGGGCAGAAATGCAGAGCACCCTTGGGGAACGCTGCAGGTTCCTCAATAAGGACGACTTCATCACCCAGCTGCTCCCCGTTGGACTCCTTACATCCAGCCGGCCGCGTACGCAGCGGCCCAAGGCAGCTGTCTCCTCACTGCCATCACAGCACCTGAAATCCACATTTACCAGGGAATGGGGGCCCTGGAAACTCGACATCCCTAACCCAGAAAGGAGCTGCATCACTCTGCAGGTCGCTTGCTACATCTTCACGCGTGCGGAGGCAGGGGCCGATTTTGCACCGATTTGCAAGGCTCTGTCACACCACATTATTGCATTACAATGTGCAATCAAAGAAACAAACAATTCATCAAACAAACAGTTTGTTCAATCCCTTCTGAATTAAATTCAGCTTCATTAAACCTAAGCAACGTCTCCGTATTTTTTAATAGCAACCGTATTTCCATTCCAAGTGCCTTACTCAATATTCTCTTCCCCTTTTAGACCTTTCCATGGTCTCCGAGTAAATTCATGTCCCATCCTATTTTTCATTTCCCTTCTCATTCTTTCGCTTTCCATGCAGGCAGCCTCCTCCCTATGAACTTTGTTGAAGCCTCTCTCTGGTTTCTGCCTTTCAGGCTCTCCGGGGGTCTGATTGTGCATGCAGCCCTTGAAGCCGAATCAAACAGGCACCTTTGTCCCGAGATGATGGGAAGTTAGCTGCTTTGATCCCCGTCGCTATTGCGCGCGGCGGATAAAAGTGGTAATGCTTAAACAAATCAGACATTTTCCCGGTGACTGTATAGCTCTGCTCGGGTGCCATTTTTACACAAACATCACCTTGCGGCACGGACTACCTGCTTCACCTAATTGTCATTCCTGCAGTATGACAACTGTCCCTTCGTTTTGTTAATATAGAGCACGCCAACATGCGACGGTGCAAAAGAGAGGGCAGAGACAATGAAGGTAAAAATTTACAAATAAATAAATAAATAAATAAGGCGCAGGGAGCTGGAGTAGGAGCAGCTGGAGGTGCCCGTAGCTGCAGGCCTGCAAAGGTCCCCCGTGTGCCTCCCGTTCCAGGACTCGGCCAGCCTCCGCACACGTTTGCCTGCGCAAGCCGTATCGGGAGCCTGGGCCACCCTCCACCAACGGGTGGTGGGAGAAACGGCTGCTTTCCAAGAGCAGGATGCATTAGTGAGGAAACATCCTCGCAGTGAACAGATTGCTGCCACAACAGGTGAGAACGCTGACAGAAATAAAAATAAAGGCTCTGGAGACGCTTGCATGCTACATACTCAGGTATACACAGGGAGAAGCAGGGAAGCTCTGGCCTCCTTTTCGCTCTGTACGGGATCTTTTCCTTTCTGTTTCTCTTAGACGGTGCCCTTGAATTCTCCTTCCGCGCATGTTTGTACCATGGGAGAACAGGGAAGCTTACTTTAAAGATATCTTAAAGGGTTTTTTTTGTCGTTGTTGCTTTAATGACACTTGAAGCCAATAGGGGTCTGCTTACTGTTTTGGACTGCATATATAACAGGGTTAATGTGGTGCTGATTGCTAGGCTAAACTGGATCAAAAAGAGTTAGAGCATAATGTACCCTATCTAACGTTTAATAATAGCTGTAGTTCCCAAGTTATCATACTTCTGTTGTTTCAGGCTTTTTATTCATTTCAGTAGCAATATAATCATTTGATGTTAAAATTGCTCCTACGTTACCCGGGATGACTTTCAGAAAAGCAGGAGCTTTATATAACAATATGTCAGACTCTGAAGCAGGGAACTGTAAGGACTCAAAGCAAATTTTGACCAGAGCTGAGAGGGCTGCAACGACACACAATTTCCCTACATCAGAGAAATTTTGTTCCTGGTAATGTGGGGTTTATTTAGAGGTAGAACAATTAAACATTCTTTTCTTTGGTGAATAATTATTAAAGACCAAAGTAATTTGCATAGAAACCAGAGGGAAGATTTCTTTTCTCAACCACGGACCAGTTCACATTTTGGCTCACAGCTCAGTTTTGCTGGTCAGTATCAGCACAGAGATGGGGCAACCAACAAGGCAGGAGGGGAAGGTCAACCAGTGACTGCGGGGGGGGGAACTTCTTAAACTCAAATTGTTCTTGATAGAAGGATATCACCCCATAGGTGAGTATGACATATAGATGAAGAGCTAGGAAGTGAAAAACAAAACGACCGGTTTTGTAAACAGCTTTTTTTTTAATCATAGTTGATCAGATAGTGTTAGTCATTAGGTTGCAGCTTGATAGGATAGCAGAGAGAACAAACCTCAAGTCTGAAGTGCAAGTATTTACCATTGAAAAGTCAAATCCTCTGTCACTAGCTCTGGCAATAGTATCGCTATAATTATGAGTTTAATATCTGAAAATCGTTGATTTCATATTTGCATGCATGTATGCTAACTAAAATTAATTAATTTTAATTGCATACACCAATTACAACATCAACCTCATTTTCCAACATATTATTCCTCGCTGATTACATATCCTCCAAGATTGCTTTAATTTTTCATTTTGTGCTTTAAAGTCAAAGAATAATATGTATTTCTAATTAAGCTCACTTACGTATCTCGCTGCTGATTAAATCACTATTTAATATTTTATAACACAAGCCACCTTTAATTTCCCCCACCGAGAGCAAAAACCTTGCAAACTCTTTTCTTTTTCCCCTCGGTTTCACCGACCTTGCCACTGCTGTGTTGCTACGGGCACATTTCTTCCATCTTCGCAGCAGAATGTCAATGAACCACCTTGTTGACAGGAATTCATCCTTGGGGGAAGGCAAGCGCCTTACTGCCCAAAGGACCCGGGCTAAAGGGAGCAGCAACCTGCCACCATTCCTAGGAGAAAAAGAAACAGACATTTAAGGGGAGATTTTAGCTGTGCCTTAAGGGACTGCAGACCTCTGGACGTGACACATTTCAAACCTAGCGGGGGCTCCGGGAAGTCCTTGGTTGGTGCCTACCAATGCCGGGCAAATGCTGAGGAAGAAAAAGGGGGACTCTGCTTGTTCTCCCAGCCAGCACCGTAGTCAGTCCGGAGCCCAGCATTAATATTTTCAAAATCTTACTATAAGTTAGTAGAAAAACCCAAGAAGAAGTCTCAAAGCTGCCTCTAGCAGCCCAGGTGTATCGCGCAGCTGGGGCAGAGCGAGCTAAATAGCCACGTTTCCAGCACACGATTCCTAGGAAAGCAGACAGGAGGAAGGTAAAGCGGGTTATATCCTGAGCGACTCTGGTTCCTTACCAAACAAAAGCAGCAAAATAAAGGAAGTCCCTGGTACCTCGGAATTTGGCCCAAATTTCACTGAAATCAATGGGAAATTTCCGATCACTTCTTTAAAGGCAAGATTAATCTCACACGTGACGGATGTGTATATCAGGTGACAGGGAGACAGATTTAGGAAGACCAGGGTTGAGTTGGATTCTGAAACCAAAACCTTCCCAGTAGTTCTGTTTGGATGCAGAACTGGTCAACTTCTTTGACCGGTTGTTAAAAAAAGGTCATCTTTATCTGATTTACTTGTTAAAATATTCCTTTGCAGTTGGCAACCCTTTGTTATCACACCTAAATGCCGGTACTTCAGCAAAGTGCTGGATACAGTCGACAGGAGACAGGAGCTCAGAGAATGTTTCATCCCATCTAAGCTCCAAACGCAGAAAATAAAGCCAATAGAAAAGACCAATATATTAAAAAAGATCCCTATCTCCAAACCCTGAAAAATAAAGAAGTTGTTTATGTTTACTTCTCTTCTTAGAATTGGATGATTCTTCAGACTATGTCAGAGAGCTAGGAAAATTCTGTTGCTGTGACCAATAGGTTAGCATAATCCTTCCAAAGAAAAATATGAATGCCATCGAAATAAGAATGATGAGCCAGCAAACTTTCTCAGACAATAAATAGAAAAAAAGATGAAAAAGAAAGAAAGAGGATTGGCATTTCAAGCTGTACTACAGAAACTAGCTTGAGTTCCTGGTATAGGTCTCCTCTATAAGTTTATTCATTTTGACACCACAGTTCTAAAGATATTGAAATTAGTAGGAAATAGGGACCTAAATCCAGGCATTAAGCAGTCTGTCACACTTTATAAGCTGTGAAATGGGGTTCACTTTCCCTTCCTTACTTCAGAGTAATATCACAAGGATAAATATATTAAAAAACGTAATCTCAGATGCTATTGTAAAGGAGATAATTTTGCATTTAAAATAGAGAAAAATAATAGAACCAATAGCTCAATTTTTCACTGGATGCATCATCATCTAGAAATAAAGCCAGAAATTCTGTACATTCACAAAAATGCATATATTTCTATATATAATATATAGAAATTTTACATATATACTTACTTCACACTCTGAGTGAATGCAATCCCTTTATTTCAGCATGCAGTTTGTTTGCATTTGCAGGCACTCTATTTATTTGCTTTGCTTTTAATTAATTAACATTTCAACAAGTTGCATGTTGGCTGGTACGTGTGCTGTCTCAGAAGATAGTACAAGCAGGACTGACTTAGTTTTAGTCCTCTAGAAAGTAAGCACCTACACTCAGCCAGATGATTAGACCTCTTCAGCAGTCAATGGAAACAGGTACTCGAGAGGGCAATTTTTTTTAGACTACTATCCTCTACAGATGCCTATTGAGAGATCTTCTAAGTAAGTCTGGGTAGCTATTTTAGACGAAGCACTAAATGCTAAATTTAGGATGAATCACATACTTTCAGGAGAAGATTACTGGGTTATCCAGAGTGTAACCATGAGGAGATAAAAGAGAAACTGGGTTTGGAAAAGAGAGCAGATGAGGAGAATGCAAAGACATCCGAAGTTGTTCAGAGCTGTGAAAGTATTGATAAAGCAATATTAATGCATATGGTTGCATTTTTTGAATCTAAAAAATGAAATCACAGAATCACAGGATGGTTGAGGCATGTCTAGTCTGACACCTCTGCTAAAGCAGGATCACCTAGAGCAGGCTGCCCAAGACCATGTCCAGAGAGCTCAATACCTACCAGAATGCAGACTCAAAAAACTCACTATCAATATATACTGGTGTATCCAATACACCTCAAAAAAACCTTAAAAAAGCTGCCATGTTATTTCATAGCAGGAGAACATAGCAAACACTTAGAGGGAGACAGAAGACGGCTTCTGATGTTTGCATTTCTGCTTCACGTACAGAATCAATAACACAGCTGGGAACAGAACCATTGCCAATCCTGTGGTCATATCCCACATGCATGGGAGTCTCGCAGCAATGAAAGAGTTGTTAATAACCAATATTGATTCACTTTTCCCTAATGCGTGGACAAAAATGTCGTCAATAACCTCGTCAACAGCTTGAAGCAATGAACCTTACGACACATTGAAACTTGTGACACCCGACTAAGCCAAGAATAACACGGTGCACGTTCATTTACTCAAACTTCTCATCAGTTGCGAGCAGTCCTCTGAGATATAAATGGATTTAAGTGGCTGGCATATAATTTACATGGCCACTTCATTTCATGCCCATGTTGTGTCTCAACCTGGCTTTGTATGGCTTTATACTTGGCTGAGCTCGTTCCATCCATCTCCCACCTCCCCCTACATTTTGTTTTAGTGTTATCCTTTCAGCCCTGAGAGCTGGTGTTTGAATTTTATTTTTTTCCTCTACCAGGCTATTAAAAGCAATATATCACAGCAATTATGAAAGGTTCCTGAGTTTTACCACATTGCGGGTGATACGAATGTGGAAAAAAGAATTTCAAGATAAAAGCAATTCTCCTAAGAGCCTTTTCCACCACATTCATTTTCCTCATTAAAATAAGCGATGGTACAGGTGGGTGGAGTACAGTTAGTCACTAAAGCCTGTAGATCTCTAGGTGAAAACAATGCTAAAGAGGACTGGATACTGATTTTCAATAAAACTGAAGAAAGGCAACGCAAGCAGAAAACAGATGATAATCCTGTAATAGGTGTCACTTCTAAACATACATTCAAAGGAATAATAATGTGAGTACAATCCTATGAAGCTTTGCATGTAATTACCATTATTTTAATTTGTTAAAAAATCCAAATGTATTTCTTTGGGAGGCTGGAGGGCTTTTGAGGAGAGGTGGAATATTTCTTTTTTTCTATATTTATCTCCTTACAGCTTTGCTCGCTGTATATTTATACAGCATTCATTACCATGGTTTCTAAGCATGTGATCACCACAAGAATATATTTATGATCAGCTACCCCTTTTTTTTTCTTTTCTTTTCTGTAGTGGGAAACTGATGCTGGGCTCAAGCCAGGAAATTTGTATAGAGAGCAAGCCTCCAAATAACCAACCATTGTAATTTGAAAAGTTTTAGCTCCTCCTCATAAGAAAATTTGAGGACTTTGACATAGCTTGTATCTATGGAAAGAAAACCTCTTATTTTGAACTCCTCTGTCTCCTCTACAAGGAGTTGTTTCTTAGAGCTAGATTTTTTCTCCACAGAGCTTCAGACATCAGCAAAACTGACGTAAGTCCCCTTCATTGAGTAGGCATGGCTATATAAACAATAAATTAATTTAAAAAAGAGTTTCCAGCAACATGGCATATGAGACCGATACACACAAAGCAACCTCACTAGCAAGCAAGAAAAATGGTCTGGCCAAATCCTGAACAGAAAGTCGAAAAGAAAGGCTTGTTTCACTCTTCCTGGCTTTGTACCTAGAGATGAAAGAGAAACCTTAAAATGATCCAAGAGCCCTTGGCGATGTTTTATATTACCCTCAGGTGTCCTTCGCACTGCTCAGGGAGTCAAAGAATTGTTCTGTTAGGACAAGCAACCCCGTAAAAAAAACGGCAGCATGGAATTCAGGCCTTGATGTCTCTCTGAAATTTCCCATCAAATGTTCTTGTGTTGCACACAGAAAATTTCCTTCCCCCGTTCCCTCCAGTAGCCATTCTGCGTGTCTGAAGCCAGCCAGAGCCTCCCTCTTGGCTACACGACCATCAGTGGGTAAATAAAGTTTGTGCAGAACTAATTAGGCCTGTTATCATATCCACAGAACTCAACTGCCTGCAATGTATGTATCGGATTAGGGCAATATCACTGATTCAGAGAGAGTCTCACGAGGCTACCTGGTGCATCCTCTTAATTAAAATTCAATAAACATTTCTAATGATAAAGACACATTAAAGATACTTCTAATGATAAAGAAAGGAGCAGAATCGAGATTCCTTCTGGCAGCTGTGTCATTTCTGAAGGGTGAGAAAGAGTAAAACAAGCTGTAGAGAGATATTTTTGTCACTGAAGTCAGTAGATAAAACTCCGAACACACAAAGACAGCAGATCTGATAAGTTAAAAGGTGACATTTCAGTATTGTCAGTTTTCAGAATAGAACCATACTTTCAAAGAATATGTCCTAAATGGTTTTAAAGATATATTCTGGAGAGTCTAACACATTAATTTTGTATCAGAAACATCTAACAGGCACCACAAGATATGTGAGATTACTTGCTTGGCTTTTCTTCAAAATATTTTATGCTCGTGGTTTACCACTTAGGTAAGAAAGAGAGAGAAAAAAGGAAATTATGACATTTTGTACTTTTTCAAATACAACGCACATTCCTTTAAAAAAAAAATTATATGTTTTTTTCACAACCAGCAGAGGTCAAACAAAAACGGCTTCTACAAAGCAGCAACCCAAAGAATACTAACTAATTATGAAAGATCCTCAGAACAGTCAGAAAGTTTGAGAATACAAAAACAGGGCATAAAGTTGCTATGCTTTGTTGTTCAGTTTCCATCACTAGGATGTACATCAAAAATCCAATTTTCTTTCTTTCCATTATGACAAAGCTCTTTATGTTACAACAAGAATATGAAAAATTCAAGAGCTTTTTTTTGATTTTAACAAAAATGATAACATAAGAATAGCCAAACTCAGTCACATGGAGTGGTCTGGTCTGGACCTCTCTCTGGCATTGGCCAGTAATGGATGAGCAGCAGAGACTATAAAAACCCAAGACAACCATGCAATGGTACTTCCCAAAACGAGTCCTCACTTGACTTTGGTGTGTCGACTGCTCAAGACACGACTTGAAGACAACATGCACTAACTCTGTAGTCCTAGTGGACAAACCAAGTTACTTCATTTTGTGTTTTCTGCTATATTTGGAAAATTCAGAGACACTCTGTCCCTAACGATCTCAAGCATCACCCAGAGAAAGCTAAAAACATCCTGCCCTTGGCCTGACACAAAGCTCTTTCTGCCTCCATTCCTTCCAGATATGCAGATGCTTTTGCTAGCTGCCACCGGTAGGACAACCTAGAAGCAAAGATAAGTTCTCTGAATGCCAAATAAAGAATGATACGAGCACCGGAGAATTTATTAAACAGAAGCTTTTGCGAAAATGCTTACAGTAGACACTGCAAAGATCAGAAGCAGACCAGTCCTACGCTTACTGATAGACAGTTTGATTAGCTGAGTTTTCACTTAACTACACACTGTATCAATAGCGTTGCTCATTTCCATTACTGCGGGAGAGGACTATTTCAATATTGTTTTCAAATGACATTGTCCTTTCTTTTCCAGGAATACATCTATGTAACATCCTGCATCCTGCCTGATAAGCCTCTGTGTCTCTGAAAACAGATACTTTAACATTTGGCACATGACACCTCATTCAGATTACCAAAAGCAACCTAAAGTACAGTTGTGATTACAGGTTACCATCAACTTGATTATTTTCAGTGTTGCTTTTATTTTGGAGGAGAAAGATAACACATCTCTTTAGGCTGAGAACATCATATTAAACACTGGTCTTAAACACATATTTACATATTAAACACATATTAAACACAGGAGTATACTGATATATGCCTGGGATTCTTAAAGAAAACCGTATATTATTGTCATACAAAAGAAAAATTACTTCGGTGGAGTTTTTCCTCCTTCATTTTCCATCTTTCCAGAATAAGTCCAAACACTGTGCTTAAGAGGAGTTGTTAGTGGATTTTTGAAACAGTGCTATACTCTTTGGACACCTTTCTACTAATCTGCTATAATAATAGCTTATCCATTGAACTGTATTGTCAGGCCAACGTATACAACACATTTACCTTTTGTCCCGGTACTCTCAGCTGTGACTCACTTCCTTAGGCATTTTCAGAACCACGACCAACAATTCCTCGCACAACAACCTTTTTAAAATGCAAGGACAAAGTCAGAGAGATTTGAACCTGATGAAAACATCATTGATTTTTTTTTTCAGGTGTCTTTATATTGCAGCTTCCCATTGTACACAATGGGTTGTGTGGAAAGATACTCACTTTATGAAACGTAGCTTAGAGTTTCTTTTCTTTTAGTCTCCTTCAAAGAAGTTTCTCTCCCAGTATATTTTTTGAAAACACTCATTAAGGTGAGCTCTGTGGGGCTTTAACAGGGGCTTTTCACACTTCAAGCAAGAAGGAAGGACTTTTTTTTTTCAATCATTTGTATTCTTTTCATAATTTGAGAAAAAGAAGAAAAGAAGGGGAAAAAAAGCTGAAGCTTTAGATTTACAACAAACCGAATAATTTTCTTGCATGAAGTCCTATACATTAGCATTGGGAGTTTTCTTCCCATCATAGCGTTTTGCAGATAAAATAACAAAGGTCGTATTAGAACTCAGTAATTACATCTTGTTTAAAATTAATGCTTCAGACACAGCAAGGGACAACTGATATCTCTCAGGCTCCTTTTGGGTAAGTGAGAAAAATCTGCATCTAGCAAGAAAAGGGACATCTGTTGTTTTCTGGAAAAGTGGAGCATGCAAAGAAGAGCCTCAAAATCTAGCTTCTTTTTTCTTCCCCCTCTCTCCTCATCTCCTCAAAATATCACACAAATAACTCCATAAGTCCTTCTCTAACTGTAGTCTGTAGTACCTATCTAGTAGGATCTCTTTGCCCTGAAATCGGGTTATTTTGGTGGCTACTGTGAATTAACTCCTATAATTATGAGGACCAACCCAAAGCAAATACTATTTTATAAAAAATAATGAACAGTTGTAAAAAAAAAAATAAAAATAAAAGGGAGGGGCCATAAAGGCATTTAGATGCCTCTGCTTATGAGAGGAAGGGAAAAAAGATTATCTTTGTATTCAAATTCTGTTGAAATCTGAGTTCCATTGCTATCAATGGTCTTTACACCAGGGCATATGAAAACCTGGGTACTTCCTACCATGGTGTCCCTATNCGCTATCAATGGTCTTTACATCAGGCCATATGAAAACCACAAGAGCTAAAATAGGGGCCAAACTGAAATTCAGATGGGTACTTCCTACCATGGTGTCCCTATTCATTTCTAATTTGCTTTACAACTGAGTTTCTCCATTTCCAGCCCTTCCTAACATCACTCCTCCTGCATTGCCTCCTATCTCACGTGCTTGCCAGACCCACTGGTCCTTGCATCTCCAGGTTCACGTCCTGCCCTGTTTCCAGAAAGCTCCTGTTACAGATGTGGCCTCCTGGAAAGGTCCGACTGCTCCTCCCTGCTGCACGGCAAGCAGCTGCCCAAGGACACTGAACACAGCTGGCAAACAGTGTTTTTACACTTCAGTCATTGTGCACATAAACACCCTTTCCTTTTCTGGTCTACCTTCCTCGTTGTGAGCATGATAAAATGGAAGACAACTGGATGAATATATATGAACAGGATGATTCTACTTGGTAGTTAGAGGTGCTCCAGATTTACAACTGCCTGAGTATACAGAAACCAAAATATTATAGCATACATATATATGGGAGAACCTCATAAAGCTTGGGGCTTGGATTTGTTTTGCACACTTCTGAATCATTCATTTCTAGGGCCTGCTCTTTGCTTCAAAATGCAGAACTAGACTGGAAGCCTTAGCAGGGCAGCTTTCCCACTGAGGAGGTTTCTGCTGCCAATTGCAGCTGAAAGAAAGAAAAGAAAACCGATGGAAAAAGGTATGAGGAAAGCATGTAAAAAATATAAATCTGAAAAATCTATAGTTCCGATTCTTTATAAAAATAAAATTCAGGGATCACACAGATAAAGTTTATTTTCCCAGCCCTAATACTACAGAAAGCCAATTTAAAGACAGTATATATTTTACTTAAAAAATAAATCTATGATGAATATTGCATAATATAATTTAAAAAGATAACACAGACTTTGAAAAGGATTCTATTGACCCATATAAAATTCTGATGGGAAAAGTTAGATCCTTTGTAAATTCATAAGCTAGCCACAAATACAAAAGCAAATGAACTTTTGATAAGCTGGCATTAGAAAGATCAATACACAGTTCCTTTACACAGAAAATACAGTAGTTACGGTACAAAAATTATCGAAGAAACAGTGGAACCTGTCTGAACTAGGGGTCAAGAATATAGTTCACTAAAATGCTAGTTCCAAAGCAATTGCTGGCGTTTGGGCCCTATGAGGCTCTGCAGTTCTTTGAAAAATAACCCTTTCTAAAACAGAACGTAAAGGTTGCCTGGGCTTATACCAAACAGAAAGACAAAAGCTTCATTTGGGGCACACTCAGAAGAAAGCAGCTTCATAACGTTGCTAGGTCCATTTTTCTGATGCGGCTGAAAGCAGCGCATCGCCGCAGAGAGCCATCACCAGCCTCCCCAGGCGGCCGGAGCCCCTGCTGCTAAACACTGCCCGGGTTCTCATTCAGTCACCCCTTTTTTCCCCCAGCTCTTTGGCCTTGTTTGTGTCTTACTGATGGGCGAATCAGCCTCCTAATCCTTACGTTACCAGATTTGTCTGAAATATATAGGGCTACTCAGAGGAATTAAGTCCCTGAATCAGCGCTAGCACTGAAGTAGGTTCCTGGCAGGGACGGACACGGTGCGGGAGGTCTAGAAGATGATCCCTGAAGTTACCAAACTCTGCCTGCCCAAATGCACTAAAAAGGGCCATGTCCAAAGGGTTTCACAAGTTCTGCTCAGCTGTGTTTAGAGTAAGAAATGAGAGAATCTCTGCACTGATTTTCTCCTGCAAAATCCTTCAGCTGAAGGACACAGACTACAAAAACTAAGATGAATGAAATATCCTTTTTTTTCTTCTTCCTATTTTAGCGAGACTAAAGAAGACCCCTTTAGAGCAGGTGCTGAGTGAAAGGCACAAATTATCATAACCTTAAAGCAGCTTATCTTTAGTTCAGTATTTAGGAATGTAGGCCAGTCCTTAACATAAAGATGAAGAGCCTTTATGCCTAATAACAATTTACATGAGGTATTCACCGACTTTAATGCTGACAGCATTGACACTTTGAAGCGGGGAAGTTTTACAACAATCACATAAGCAAGGTGGGACACAAAACAGCATTCCAAGAGATCCCTGAAGGTAGCAACTGAAGTGCTTTAATAAACTCATGCAGCACCATGCTGCGTTTTGGAGTGACACTTGCGGTGCCGGGGCAGCTCGAAGCGCTATCCCCATAGGCAAGCTGGAGCAACTCACGGCATCCGAGGTGACATCCCGTCCCTCCCACAACTGCTTTACGTCTTCCCGAGCAACGAGTGCAATAATCTCCTATTCATTTTACTGCAGGTTTTTAAATACTGGTATGAGACAGAAGCCTCAGCTTGACTTTAAAAATCACCTTTACACCACCCTGTCTGCTTCAGAACTGAACTATCCACACTGCAGGGGTTAATCCCACTCTGCCACCCTGCTTTTTCATTCATTGCTGTCTAAGGTTTAACAGTTACAAATAATCAGATAGAGTATCATGATCTGGAAAGGCTGTAAACCAAAATGATTTTGTCTAAAGATTTTTTTAATGATCTAATAAAATCAATTAAGTACCATACAGGTCATGCCTACATGATTTGGCAGAAATGTTAAACCTGAGTGAAAAATCCCATGGAAACATGAGTCAGAGCAGTTTTGCAAGCGGTGCATTTTTCTTACTGCAGGCATAACAGCCACCCTTAGGGTTTAGAGATTTTCGTTGGTTTAGAAAAGGAGAAGAGAAAAAGAATAAAGGGAGAGAGAGTCACTGATGGCTTTTGCCTTAAAGAACCAGATTAATGATGTGTAGTGAACAATAACAAAAATATTCATTTTGGTCCAAAATGCCACCTATTAAAATGGCATATTTCTTAAAATTTTAAACAGAATGAAAAGTGAAAATACTCAGTATTTTTAATGGTGTTTTGCATTGGGTGGAACCTGCTGATTTTTATTGTAATAAATAAATAATAGTAATAAAGGTTTTACAACATTCTAATCTTTCCTTCTCATAGACCTGTCACTTCTAATTTTGAAAATGTTATGTGGGGATACTTCAGAGAAAAAAAATGGAAATATTAGAACCCAATTGCTCTTTTGTACAGTTTTCAGCTGCAAGAAAAGTTATTTCTTAAATACAAAACCTACAGCTGAAAAATCTGGGTGCATATCTTTAGGGAATCGCGACAGAAATGAGATATGTGTTACCACAGGAGCTAATATCATATGGATTACACAAAAGCCTTGTAAGGAACTCTATTATTCAGAATCCATTATTGTTTAGTGTTAAAAAGTATTAGCATCTGTCTTTTGGATCTACTGAAGTCTTTTGCAAATTCAGCTGTATTACACTACATTTTTACCTGCTCCTTCCTTTCTTAAAGAGAAGGAAAAAAGCTCATCTGATTTTATTTATATTGTCATGCTTTGCATATGGAATAGACATTTCTGCCTCGCGTCTCTAAAGCAAATACTGTCTCTGCTATTTGTAGAGGTACTTCCACCTACTTGTAGGCTCGGTGTTGTGTGTACGTATCTGTGGGGGTGGTTTCTGAGAGGCAGAAAGAGAGAAAAGAAGAACCAGAAACTTTATTAAGTTATTTTCCTGGGTTAAAATCCATTCATGAGAGCATTCATTCATTCTGAAGAGGAATTTATGCCTGAAGAGCATGTTGTAAGAACATATACATCTCCATATCCTGTCTCTATCAAAAAGCAGATACTCAAAGACGACTCTAAAGCACAGGGCTCACGTGGATGATGCTTTCCCTGAATACTCTCCCACCTTCAAGCCATTTAAATATCAAAATTTCTTTCTTTGTTTAGCTTTCTTAACCTCTTCAGGCACAACCAAAAATTCTCATTCTTGATTTGCAAAGGTCATCACAGAAGCTGTCATTTCAAAAGTGAGGATAGTTGTGTATTTTCTGCATACATCGCACTTGCATTGAATTTCATATGCCATTTTAAAGTAGTCACACGGTCTCATAAGGCCTTTCTCATAATGCAAATCCTCCCAGTCAGCCTTCTTTATTGCTACCTTGTATACTTTGGTAACATTAGTGAAATTAATCATCTCATAGTTCACTTCCCTTTCTGGGTCACTTAGAAATATGTTGAACAGCACAGTTTTCTGCAGAACTTCCCTGGTAACTTCTCTATGGCAAGATACACCATTTTATACTATTTTACATTTTTTTTAGCTATTTATGTATACGTAAAGACTGTTATTTCTTCTCTTATTTCTTGGCTTCTTAATTTCCTTTTTTTTTTTCAAGATAGCCTTTTAGAAGTCCAAGTGGAGTGTATCAGTTTGGCTGCTGATGCAAAGGTTTGTGAGGCAGAAGGGTTTTTTTATTACCTTTTATATAAAAGCCAAGTTCACTATCCCAAAGGGAACTATGGGCTTACTGACTCCGTTTGCTATTACGTTTCCTTTTAATTTGCCCGGTACATACATCAGGCTGATCCTGCATTTCCTACAAGCCCTCTGAAAAACCCCGGGCAGGTTGTGCCTCGCTATGCTCCATCGGCAAACCTGCTCCTCCAGCTTCCCTTCCTGCTTCCAAATGCTCCTTTCAGGCACTGACCCTCTAGCAGCCCTGCAGCCCCTCCGGGAGATTTCCTCCTCCTGGTCCACCCACAGGAAAAATATAGCAATAGTTTTAATGCCTCTGGATATTTATCCCTCTTTTTTTAGCAGGGGGGGGTCAGCCTCATCGGGCATTTGCATTTGACCTTTCTGTCTTCTTCATTTGTTCATGACTCAGATTTCTGAAATATGCCTTCTTGCTTCTAATAATTTCTCTTACTCTGTTGTCTAGCCAGGCCAGATTGCTTTGCCTTTAAAAAGATCTATGCAAACTGGTGAAACTCCCACTGAAATCAGAAAAAAAAAACTTTACATAAAACTGTATAGCTACCCACCGAGACTAGATCTGGCCTGTAGAATTGTGGGCTACCCTTCTCAGTACGGGTATAGGATTGTATAGGGCACCTGTATGAGAGAAAGTGCCCATCCTGTTTGCATCTTGTCTCCTGCAGCATCAGTCCCCTTCGCTTCAGAGGGAAACAGGACATATGCTGGAGGTACCTGTATGCAGGGCCAAAGGGAAGAGAAAGAGCATTACTAGCAGAGCTGCTAATATTTTATAACTTATTATATAATATTTTATAACTGCAGATACTCTTAGCAGTTGTACACATATCCAAGGGCCTTTTGAAACTTTCTGAGTTCTTGATCTTCCTGACTTGCAGTGCCAACAAATGCCACAGATTGCTCCTCAGATGAAAATGTGACTGATGGCCAGGAGCATTTCAAAGCAAACACTCACATCAGCTAAATTTCCGCAGGTACAATCTGTTGTTTAACCATTACCAACGCCTAAGTTTCTATTTTTTCAGATATGTGGCAGCAGTATTTCTCTAAAGCAAGCCTAAAATTCAAAGCATGGACTTCTGAACGTGACTTACTAGAATATTTAGCTAGAAATGTCTGATTTCTCATAGCTCCTGCAGACCTCAGCACTCCTCTCCTCTTTCTTTTCAAAATCTGACTTTGCCTTCCCACAGGTGACATGTTTCATCCCAGTTTTATTCAGTCTGCTTTTTTACAGTCCATTAGCCTCCTTCCAGAAAATTATCATCTGGCTTTCTACACCTCTTAGTGCACAAGCAAATGTGGAGGAAATTTTCCTGAAGTTTCTAAAAGACAGATGTGTTTGCAACTCTTACCCAAAGGAAAGAACCAGGCCTCTAGGGGAAAGAGCCATCTCAGGAATGGTTTAGTAAAGACCACCAGAATTTGACCAGACTGATGCTACATCACAAGTACAACTGAAGCCTCATGGCTTTTAATACAGAAATGAGCACAAGAATTAATTTACTTGATCATACTGGTATGATCTAAGGATACCTGCAATAATTTACATAATTCCTATCTCTTCTCTTTCTGTAGGCAATTTAGGACAATGTGTAACGCTTTTAATCAGTCTTTTATTAGTATCCTAAAAATGAAATCTTCCAAAAACAGGTTGCGCAGCAATATAAACTCCTGTGCAATTAGCTCAGTTTAAAAATGTTTTCTCCTAATGGGATTATGTTCTGTAAATGATCTTGTTGCTATGGCAACTACCACAAAAACCGCACCGTGTTGTCGGTTCAATAGCAACTACTGCACCTGTGTGTGTACCCGTCTCTCCCCGTGGCTTCTGCTTTGCAGATATCGGTGTGGAAGCAAAAGCAAAAAAGCGAAAAACCAAAAAAAGAAAAGTGACCTAGAAAAGTTCAGGCATTGTTTCAGCTACACTCAGGGGGAGCATCATTACTAGTACTTTTCCCATGTATTTTCTTATAATTAAGGACATAATGGGGTAATTAAGCTGTTTTGCAAAAATGAGTGAATTTACATTCAAATGTGATTCCTGTAAGAAATAAAATAAAATAAATAAAATAATATCTATTCACCAAGCAGAGGAACACAGGTGCTCGGGGGAGTGCATGCAAGTGCCTGGACGGAAAGCAGTAGAGAAAAGTTTCATGGTCAGCCTACCAAGATGGGCAATGGCACAACGGTAAGAATTATTTTCCTGCTTCAAAGAGCAGTAGGAGGCTGTGATCCGTATATGCAATAGGAAGCAATAAACAATACCATGTGGCCCAAAAAAACCCAACAGATCACATGAGAAACCTCTCTCAAACTTGTCCTTTCCGGACAAGCTAAGGAGGCATCAAAGGACATAGTGTCATTGCCTTGTCCCAACATTCTCTCAGGAGTTAATGCTACTAGCACAAGGGAAGGAGGAATTATTCTGAAAAATATCTGAAGTAAAATGAGATAAAACTGCCTGTTTTTTCACTTACAAACCTGTTCCTGCGTTGCATTTAGACTGAGACCCACCAAATTAAGTGATAGAAGCAATTTTCAAGCTCAGGGAGGACACACGAGTGAGCACAAGTTACAGGATAGAAGTAGGATTTTAAAGTAGAGAAGTTGTGGTAGAAACCCCCAGAAACATGAAAGCCCATTTCCCCATCTAGCTTTAAAAAGCAATAGAAAACTTCCCCTCCTTCCTGAAGGAACAGAGGATGGTACATTTATAATTTTGAAGAGCAGTCAGACACAACAGTGATGGATGCTGAATTAGAGCAGAGATAAGATTGGGTTCTGCTCCTCTGGTACCCATTATCATTTCTGCCTTATCAAAAGCTTATCAATCACATCTCTTGTCAACAGGAAAATGATGTCCCTTTTTTTTTTTCTCAGAGAAGTAGACATAAATCATCAGCATGCCATTTGCAAATTGAAGACTCTGGACAAGGTGCACAACAACAATTTTTTCAAAAAGCAACCTATGCAAAAGGAAGACAAAAGCAGGGCCTGGTGGAGCTCAGAATAGTGGGGCTTTAGTGGCTGAGGAAGAATGATTAGCCTGTGTCAGAGACCAATAGCAAAAAAAAGGCATTACCAGCTATTCCCCAGTGGAACACTGCATGATCTGCTGCATCAGAGATGGCTGATGGAGTCAATCCAGTTAAAAGAGACATTTATGTATGGACACTGAGCTCCTGGAGGTAGAAGTCCATTACCAATGTAACTTCTCAGCAACAGTCACACATGAATGCAATTTCTTTGTACTCCTTTCTTATCTGAGCATACACCTTTCTCCACCATCAAAGTCTCCACCGAAGCATCAGGAGGATGGAGAAGGAACCCTGGTAGGCAAAGAGAACATAGAAGAAAATCTGACTTTTACTAGGTGTATTCCATAGCATGTGGCATATCACACATATAGACATTTTTGTTTTCATTTTCCTTGCTGAATGGATTTTAATGCTGGAACAGTTCACTGTGAAATAATTCGGAAAATTGTTTTTTTATACCTAAACTACAGAGGTAGCTACTTGATGAGAACTGTAGAATTAATACTATTTAGATCAGATTATGACTCCCTAAATGTTACTACCTTTGCATTCCTTTTAGTCAATGTTTTGAGAAGACGAATGATGTCTGCCTCAGACTTGCTTTTTGTTTGGAGGATTTCACCTAGCTATGTCACTATTACCTTTCCTGCCTAGACTATAAGCTCTTCAGGAGATCTGTTTTTCTACTTTGCCTGGCATAATGGCCACTGATATAAGAAAATAAACCAAATGTTTGGGTTTTTGGAAGTATTTCCAATTCTACAGAGTTAATTTGCTCTTCTGTATGAAGAAGTGCAAACATGGTACCATTCAGACACCCTTCCCTTTCTTTTATACCAATCATATAGTGCTGCTTTACTGCACAGTGCTACTTCCCACTTCTTCCTCATGAAGACTACAAGAAAAATGTAAGATGTTTTACCACTTTTCCTCAAGCAGCAAGCATCAACCCCAAAATCCCTCATCTTGAATACAGAGAATGAAATCCTCCCATCTAAAAGTGGCAGGGATTCAAAGTAGAGATATGAGAATAAGTAATTTTGGTTCAGTTCTTGTAAGACTAATGCTTCCTGTTGCATGGTACATTTTATTTTTTTCTCATTAACGTGAGAACTAAAGCAAATGAAATTCCTAAATTAAAAAGTCACATTTGAAGAGACTTATAGCTCAGTTTAGCTTTTGACCAGTTTTAAACTTTTAAATATGTATAATTACAATAAAATGACAGGAATAACGTATGCCAGTAGTCATTCACTTTGGAAATAATACTATTCAGATGCAGGTAAAATTATCAAATGACACTATATGGGGGTGAACTGTTTTCCTTATAAAATATGTCTCCTATTGATTACCCTGCACTTCTGCACCTTAATAGAGAATAATTGCACGAGACAGCAAAGTATTCAGATGCAGGATCCACTGATATATGAGCAATAGTCATTACCTCTACAGTGACATTCATTAAGATGGACAGAAAATGATTTGTTGGCAGGGATTAATGCTCAGTCATTCCCAAGGCTTTTAGACAATGGCAAATGGGGGAGATTTTCTGGCTGTCAACCTTTGATGAAGAAAAGGAAGAGAAAAGGAAGTAAAGAGCAGCTCAGGACGTAGTGAAACCTGACATTGAGGTCACCAAGTTCTCCTGAGCATTAAACATTAACCAACAAACTGTAATGCAAAGAATAAAGAACAAATTTTGTTTTAACAGACTTTTCTGACAGGACATTTGGATTCTGAAATATTTAATTTAGAAGTTCTTGATAGTCTCTGAAGTTATCAAATACCAAATGCTAATTAGACCATAAGCTTTAACTAGCTGGACTGAAATGCCAAATAAAAGAGGTTATTTAATCATCAAAGCAGTAAGGGTTCCACACTGAGGAAAACTCTCACATAATTTGCCCAAGCTAAATCAAACTACATCAATTCTCGAATACAAAGTACTGCAGGATCAATATTCACAGTTACACGAGTATCTGAAAACCTAAGCGTTATCCTAAGCTTTTCCCAGGTTATGTGAATAGCCTCTCAATCCATCGCTCAACCCTGCACCGACTCCCAATTTCTCATACATATTAAAGCACATCATTGAACTTTTATTTCCTAGTGGAGGAGCCACTTTGCTGGCATTTCATGGCCAACACCAGCAACACGGGCAGTACAGAAGAGCCAGCCAAGGTGCTCTGGTTTGCTGCCATTGGCACGAGCTGCCTCCTCTGCTCCTGCAGAAACAGCACAAGGATAGAACGGCTCTTCCCATAAATAAATTACTTAGAGCACCACAGAACTGAATCTATTTCAGAGATTAATGTGCAATGACACGAACGGCTGTTTCTGCCTGTGAACTCACTCTGTTAAGCGAGCGCTGGTCTTCCTTGGGAATGTAAGTGAATCCTGCTGACTCTCTGGTCCAAGTGACCCCTTGGCAGAGGGGAGATCGGGAATGACCCTGAGAAATAAAAGTCTTGGCAGAAGAGCCCTCAAGGATGCAATCTCAGGGACTATCCGGAGGCAGATTTGGTTTGGAATGATTATGAATTCTTTGGGAAATGTAAGCTCTCACCATGGCAGAAGATTAGTTCTGACAATCGTAAAAATGCGTTGCCTATATTAAGAGCAGTCTGAGAAAATTACCAGGTACTTGCCCATAAGCCAGTGGCATCTATCTAGAGGACACTAATAAACCAAAATGAGCATGGAAAGTAACAACATCATTTGGCGACTGTACAGAACTCGCATAGAAAAACAGAAGAAGTATCTGTAAAAGACAAATTTGGTATTATTCTTGCAGGTTCTGCACTGATCCTTTTTCCACAACCTGCTCATCCGGTTTGCTCTATAATCAAATTATTTTGTCATTTTTTAAAAAAAATGAAGCTCTTCCAGAGAAAATATATTATCTAGTGAAGTCATGTGAAACTAATTGTCAGACCTGCCAACAAGATGAGGGCGGAGCTATTTACAATGTTCCTTTTACGTTTATGCAGGAACTATATAATTTGGAATTTGATCAGAAAATTAAGATCCTGATGTTGTAACTGACTGCTGTAATTGACCCCAACTGCACATTCCTCTGCACTTGCATAAGCAATTAGAGAATTAGTATGACATTTCCATTTGTATTTTCATTTCAGAGGCACTAGAATGTCACAGAAATGTTCTCTAAAAGTAGACAAACCCATTGCCACTTTTCCTCTGCTCTGACCTTCCTTTCTTGTCTCAGTCAGGACCAACTTTAAACTCCTCTTGCAAGACAAACTGGCCATGAGTTGGATTAAAATAAACAGAAAACATTATTCAGCAACCCCGGGAAAATTTTAAAATTTCCCAAAGGAAAAATCCCATTGTGCCTGAGAAAAATCCTAAAAAACTTTATGCAGTTGGTCATGAAAATCAGAGGTAAGCATAGAGATACGTGCTTGACCTCCGCTCCTCCTGCGTCCAGGTGGATGCTTGAACCTCAGCCTCCGTCATTCAGGATAAACACCAGGCTAGTGACACTTTGGGAATTGATCCCTCTCAGTTGCTCTTCATAGAGCCCCCTTCACATAGTATTTCTGCCAAGTGAAACATTATCACCCTGTCCAGCAGTGGTGGATTTCTAATCTCCTATTATAATGATAGCGTAGCTCTTTACACAAAGCAGAAAAGCATACAACCTGCTTGACGTGCGCTGTGACCTCTCTTTTCTTTCCCATCTACTCCCTCCAATCATGATTTTGGCATCTCCTTACTTGGATCTGAGACCAGCTTCTTATAGGAAGCTATAAGGACATTCCTATAAGGAAGAAAAAAAAATAAACCAAAGACCTGATTGGGCACCATGAACCTGCACTGTCCCAAAACGCTTCACCTTGTCTCACAACGGCCCCCTGAAGCTGTGTTCAATGCGCAGTAAAAAGGTACCAACAACTGACAGGCACACGTCCACTCAAAATAATTTTTAAAAAGTTGGGTTTTTTTTGTTTGTTTGTTTGCATCTCTGAATCCTAACAGTGGTATCTGCATGTGATACATGCTGCCACTCTACCACTTCTGCAATGTGTCACCGAGGACCCGAATCATCCCCGCCAGCCGCATGCACGGCCTCTGCCTGAGCATCCTGTCAGTATGATCTGCTCAGGATTGATGCAGACCACCTAGAAATGATCTGGCTCCAACAAGCTGTTCTTAGCAGTTTGCTTGATGCATTTGATGGGAACTGGGAGGGAAAACAAAGTAATTTGATAATACAGCATGTCTGAGCCCATCAGCTGCCCAGCAGCCTCCCAGCTGCTGCTGAGTGCCCTGTGCAATAGCAAATACCTCGCAGAGCACAACTATTGTAAATATAAAAAATACGAGAAAATTCAGAGTCCTCCGGCTCTTCTGGCAAAGCTTCTGAATGCGAATTAAACTAATAATAAAAAGCATTCAGTTGAAGTTCGGAGAGCATGGAAGACCTTGAAGTATTCTTAAGACATGAGATTACAATTATTATGTGTATAGAAGAATATCTCAGTGTTCAGAAAACTCTTAACTGAAGTTTTCCCTTCCCCACTCTTATCTATATCGGGAGGCATCCATGTTTGTTGATAAAAAAATTCAGAAGTAGTAAAATTTATGATAGAAAAACACCTGAAGGAACTCTAACATTGCTCTACACAAGCCAGAATGCTTCCTCTGTAATAATAAGGTATTAAAGCATTTTTGGTAGGAGTCTGGGAGATACACTATGACTCCATAACACCTGTTGCTTTTTTCTCTTTTTTACTGTAATGCATCAATTCTCACTAGTCTCTCTAGCAAAAGAAAGACAAAAACCAAGCAAACTCAAAACCAGAGGGGGATCTCTTGTAGGTATCAGCGATGAAAAGAGGAGAAATATTCATCATATTTAACTTGAAAAATATAAATAAAGAACAGTAGTGCAGTCAGATGGATACATTTGGCATTGCAACTATTTTTGCCATTGCAAAGACAGGAGAAATGCTGAGGTGATGGACGTTCACATTTGGTGACACCTGTTCAACACTGGTAGCACAAATTCCAGTAAAACGTAGAGTACAAACAGACATATAAAGACTCTTTAGTTGACCACCTCTGCCATTTTGTCTTGAGGAGGAACAAAATCCCAAATACTGAGGAACTTGTTAAACTGCCATTAAACAACCAGAAGGCAGCAAGCACAGCCACAGGCAGAATTTCTCACGAGGAGAATCCGTACTGTGGTTAAGATGCTGCCTTACCTCGCGCTGACACAAGCGGGTCAGCTTCACCCAGGCTGCAGAGCCTCAGAGCCCAAAGCAGGTTGCACAAACCGCTCCAGGAGCCGGGGGATTCCCAAGTGGTTACGACCACAGCACGGTCTCTCCTGCTGCAGCTGCGGAGCTCAACACAGCANGAGGAACTTCTTCACAGTTACCTCCTGATGAACAATCCCAGATGCTAAACTGCCATTAAACAACCAGATGGCAGAAAGCACAGCCACAGGCAGAATTTCTCACGAGGAGAATCCGTACTGTGGTTAAGATGCTGCCTTACCTCGCGCTGACACAAGCGGGTCAGCTTCACCCAGGCTGCAGAGCCTCAGAGCCCAAAGCAGGTCGCACAAACCGCTCCAGGAGCCGGGGGATTCCCAAGTGGTTACGACCACAGCACGGTCTCTCCTGCTGCAGCTGCGGAGCTCAACACAGCAGCAGCTTGGGCCAAGTTAGCTGTGGTGTGAACCACAGGCCCGTCTCGGCTTGCAGCTCACCCGCTACCTGAAAAATCATCTCACGCTCTCTACATTACTGCCTTATCCTATCTGCTGAGCTTCTAGCATTTACGCTTTACTCTGCTCCTTTCTCCTGTTTTTGGGGGGAGGTTTTTGTTTGGATTGTTTTTGAGAAAGAAATTATTTCAAATACTTTAAATAGTGCTCTGCTTCCCTGGGTTGGTAACTAACACCCAGGAAAGTTCAAGGGTCCTAGGCTGAGTCTTCTGGCTTCACCTGCTGAAGAAAGCTTCTTACATGAAACACTTAGGAGACCATGACCTGGAATGACTAAGCAGCAACAGAAAAACCACCGCTCCTCCCCTCAAAGCAGTTTTGAAGATACATCTAATAACTTCAAGAACTAGAAGCTTTATACCTTAGCTGATGAGTTATAAAAAGAGAGAAACAATACACGACAAGCAACTGTGAATTCCAGGTCTGTAATTGCACTACAAGGTTTCAGAGATACATAATGAGAATGAATCTCTAGAAGCTATTATTTAAGGCATCTTTTGTTTTCTAAATGCCACTGAAGCCAGCCTTTTAACAATATTATTATGGTAAATTTTTCTATGGAGTAGAACAAGCTGATCTACATTAAACTTCAAGTAAACTTGGGGAAAACAGTTTTGAGGAACATCAAATTTGGGAATTGGGCGTCACAGCATAAAAACAGTAAATGTCAAGGTATCTGTAGGCTGGTTGTATTCACTCGTGTACCTAGCCAGTTCTGCTCCACTGGTCACTAAATCTAAAGCATTTTCTTGACAGATCCTAAGGAAGTTTCTTAAATGAAACCCTGGCTTTGGAAGATTATATGCTAAACCAGGACAGCTACTTTGTCATTGAGTTTTTCCAAAGTGACCATTTGCAGCTGCAGGTGATGTTTGTCCCATGTAGATGTGTAACGGTCTCTTGCAGCTGTGTAGGCTCCAGCCTCGTGACGAAATAGCTGAGTTCTGCAGACTCAGCAGATGCTCTTTTTATCATTTTTACATTGTAGATCTTCTAACGTACTTGGCTGAACTCTTATGTATTTATTATCTGGAGGAAAACAACAACAAAAAAACAACAAAAAGGCATATTCCACTAATCTTCAGGGGCTGGAATTCATCTCCCAAGAGTATCTCAAAGTTAGAGAGCTACTTAAAATCAGTCGGAAAGGGTCCTCCTACTGCTTTAAGGAAGAAAGATATTCACTCATAAGGCCCTTCCTTTCTCCCTAAGGAACAGAAAACATAACAGGCTGAAAACACACTTCCTGATGCAAGTGCTTTAGTCTGAGTTTTTCTGTCCAGAGGAAGCAAATAAAACTGAGTCTTTAGTATGCAAGTTGCCTGATTTCAAGGTTCTTCTCACTTTGTAGAATAAGTTGTTCTGATTTATCTAGTTGCTTTAAGATCCTGCTGTTGTAATGCACGCTGCCCTCCAGCTTTTTAATACATCACAGACCACACAGTGCTAGGAGCCAAGAAAAGCACTGCTTTCAACTACTTCTCTAATAAATCATATATTTACCATAAATGCCAATAACTTTTGGGAGACTTGCAAAAATACTGTGTGCTTTTCTACATAATTTATGCAAGGTTACATTTATACATTATTATATCCAAAAATTAAAGATTTCTATTTGCTGTATGTCTATCAGACTCAAAATAAATATTGACTATCTCACAACCAAGACGAGTGCAGGTACTTCATATAGATACATGTAGACCTGGAGGAGCACCTGAAAGAAATCTATTCATTGGTAGTCTTCCTTCTAAGTGAGGAAAAATCAGCCCTTGCGAAAGTGCTTTTTTATTGCTTATTTCACATGAGACAAAAACTGGGAAGCCCTTGTCCCTTGCACTCCACAGCACATTTATGTGACAAACATCACCCTCACGGCAACCAACTTCAACTAAGAGTAGGGAACTGATCCCTAGGGAAGGAGAGTGGAATATGGCAAGATACTAAAGATCGACATAAGATCGGCATAAGAACTGGCATGAAGAGAAAGACTTTGGAAAATATTCCAGATACAGGACCCTTCTTGACAGATGGATACTTCCCCAAGGATATGGGGTATTTGACATTTAGGAAGTCTAGTGTGGCTGGTAAGAGTGTTAAACTTAGAAAAAAAAGTGAAAAGAAGAGACTTGGCTAGAACACAAAAAAAGAATAAGATAAACAAGGATGCAACAATGCAAGACTGTTTGAACACAGGAAGAGGAGACTTTATAGAGTGAAAATTCACACAACTAAAGTATTTGAAAATGAATTTAAAATTAGACAAACCAGATGGCTGCCATTTCAAAATTTAAGAACTTAAATCACAGAGCCATCAGCAAATATCTTATTCCTCTCTAAGTCTCTGATGTTACAGGCAAAATAGCAAATGATGTTCTTTTATTTAATGAGTTAGATATCTGTGTCCTATAGTCTGACTGCAGTGATATAAGAGACTTTGAAACAAGTTCTGAAGGAAAGGAAATTAAAGATGTGCTAAATGAAAAAGAAATGTAACAGAACATAGGTCACCCAAATGTAGAATGCATCAAACTATTATCTCTTTTGATAATGAATCTGAATTTTCTACACAAAGGGAATGTTGCATGCCTCATTTATTTTAACTTAATTAAAGCACCTCACAAAAACATAGGGGAAATTATTGCTTAAACTGGAGAAGATTGGTAAGAGAGGAAAAAATACATACAAAATCCTTTACATATGTAAAGGATTGGTTATAGAAGAAAACAAATAAGGGAGTATGTGTCTTTGACGAATTCAATTTCCTATTTTCATTTATAATGAAGTTAACTACTCTTAGTAGTTAACCAATATACTATAATTACTGTTATAATAGTTAATACTATAAAGTACAAGGTCGCAATTTTAAGAGCTAAAACCAACAGCTTCTGCTAAGATTTGAGAGTTCATTGGAGGAAGCCAAAAAAAAAGGAGAAATAATACAATGTAGCTGTTGATTTCGGTATGATCTGCAAAAGCCAGCAAGGTGCTACTGCCATGAGAAATGAGATCCTGAGATGCCTGG
This sequence comes from Crypturellus undulatus, assembly GCA_013389825.1. Taxonomy (NCBI): domain Eukaryota; kingdom Metazoa; phylum Chordata; class Aves; order Tinamiformes; family Tinamidae; genus Crypturellus; species Crypturellus undulatus. The sequence goes on from VWPW01016609.1 coordinate 111,633, forward strand.
GACAAGGCACTTCCTCTGGAGTTAGGGAAATAACAGCAACAACAGCACTGACAAAACATCAGCTGGAATACAGCTCTGGCCAAGCACGTTTAAGAAATAGCAGTTCCAACTGGAATGCATGCAGGGGAGGAGGGCATCAGCAGAATGAAGAATTTCTCTTACAGAAAGTGAAACAGTTTGACTCATTCAGCCTATCTTACACTGCGGTGGGAAAGCACAGGAAACGGGGGAAAGCGCAAAAGAATGTAAGTTATATGAAGCTGTCACGAACGCAGATGGGTAGCCCACAAGGCCAACACAGTTACTATACACCAGGTTATCAGGCAGCGCAGGGACTGTCATCTATTTGATTGCCCTTGGGTTCCCAGCACAGGTTCCCAGAGGTTCAAAAAAAAAAAACAGTTTCTCTCAAATGGGGAAGAAGATCATGCTACTCGAGTGGTATTTCTCCACTGTCCTACTAGTCTTCACCTAAGAGCAAAGCAGTGCCCCAGCAGCAGCTCTAAGATGAGTTTTTTGATGACGGTATCAGTTCGAAATCTATCCTCTCTCCTGCCCCGTATTGTCTCCTGCATCCCACTACCATTTGCAAATCCAGTGAGGATTTTTTTAAGAATGGCAAGATCAGAAATACTATAAAACGTACTTTTTAATCTTTAGAAAAGATTTAAAAACAAAGAAACTTCTGGGTTTTTCAGCATGGATAAAGTTTGATGGGTTTTGTCCAGAAATAGGTGAATGTGCTCAATATACTCTGAAGGCACACTGGGAGATTAATCCAAAGAATGGCCTCAAAGACCCATCTCCATATTTATAATTCATTGATGCTCTTCTGCTTCAGTATTTATAACCTTGCAATTCCTTAAATGACAGATGTCAAACAGAAGACAGTATAATCGTGTGTCTAATCACAATAGGCAACTACAAGCAAATACTCTGCTCTGTGTGGGGTTACTGCTGGTTAGACTCTGCTAGAACACGTCACACAACAGCAAAACCTTATAATTCCTGATTACACAATCAAGAAGCCTGAGGATGCCGTTCATCAATCCAGATTACCTGGAGACAGGCACCAAAATAGACATAAAAAGACATATATTTCCAGAAATTGTTAGTGTAGCCAGGAATGCAAATAAAGCACATAGGACTTGCACTGAATACCCCAACACACCCCCTTCTCTTTAAGCTACCACCACAGACCCAAAACCACCCTTCAAGAATATCAGTGGCAGCATCAGCAGGACTTTGGCATGTTGGGCCCCATTTGGTGCCCCTCTCACCTGGCCCTTACCACTGCTTCTCTAGTAATCAATGCATTTTTGGGGAAAAAAAATCAGTCCATGTTTTAGCAGCCTACAGGGAAATTTAAAAAAAAAAAAAAAAACAGTTTTGAATCACTATGTTTACCAACAGTGGCCCAGTTTACAGAATTCTTCGGGGAGCTGAACTTCTAACGACAGTTTTAAATACAGTGAAATCGGTTTCAGCAGGAAACGCAATAGTTGTCCAGAGACTGCACGGTGTGNTGGCATGTTTGGCCCCATTTGGTGCCCCTCTCACTTGGCCCTTACCACTGCTTCTCTAGTACGGAATCACTCAATGCATTTTTGGGGAAAAAAAATCAGTCCATGTTTTAGCAGCCTACAGGGAAATTAAAAAAAAAAAAAAAAAACAATTTTGAATCACTATGTTTACCAACAGTGGCCCAGTTTACAGAATTCTTCGGGGAGCTGAACTTCTAACGACAGTTTTAAATACAGTGAAATCGGTTTCAGCAGGAAACGCAATAGTTGTCCAGAGACTGCACGGTGTGGGTGGGAGCAAATGGCAGTTCTGTAAAGAACGAAGCAGCTGCTGCCAGCTTGGCACAGTTATGCAGTATTTAGCATATATCACCCCCGAGGATGATTATCTTTCTGTCAGGAGCATAAAAGACAGATAACTCATGAGCCAGTTGAATCTCTTTCTCATAAGCGGTAGGGAGGTAATGCACTGATAACTCTTTTGAAGTTAAATATATTTATTCTTTGGGAACGAGCTTTTATTATGATGATATTTGCAAGGAGCAGGTTTTGCCTGAAATCCTGATTTTTCATTTCTGTGTCTGTTTGGGTTAAGCTTTTTATTATATCTGCATTATGCTTGCCACAGAAGAATACAAGAGGAATCCACAGGAGGTAAAGAAACATTCGACAAGCACATACATTTCTTTATCAGGCTTTATAGTGCAAGCACATGCACCTGTTTTCTGCGCGTAGCTGTGCGGGTGAAAACCTGCCCAGATAGGAGATCGGTAGCATAGACAATTTAACAGAAGTTCTGTGTTTTGTTCTTTTGATAAAATATCTACAAGCAAGAAATTCTGAGATGAAAAACATACAGTAGAACAGTTTTGCTAAAACCCCAAAAACTCTTTTTCCTCCTCCACTTTTACTAGGCAATGAATGTTTCTGAGAGCCAAGATAGAGACGGTTAATACTGTCAGGAGACCCTGACCATCTTGCACTGACACTGAGCGCGCAGCAGGGCCCATTGCAGGGGAAATAATTACTTCAGGGCTTGATAATCCGAAGGACATTTCATATGCAAAATTCATTAGGAGACATTTGATTATTTTACGGGATTCGCAGAAGCCTGCCAGTCCCTAAGTGATTTGTTTTGTGAAATGTGAGCAACTCATTTATTAAGCTTAAGCAACTTCTTTAACAGAGGATCGATTGGGTCTGTAGTTAGATAATTAACATATATCAGGAGTGCGGGAGCCCGCATTTCGGATTCTTTGGCATAATCATGTTGTTAAAAACTAACTCCAAGAGCAGCAACTCCACGCAATTTCACCTCAGCTGAGTGAGATGGCTACGAGCGCCAGTGGGAGACTTTGTATGGGTGGTTTAATTCAAGTTTAGGTGCTCAGCTCAAGGGACCACTGCTCCTTCTTATCATCTTATTAATCTAAAACTGCATTTTAGTAGAAGAAAGTGGCAATACACAGAATCATCACTCACTGCACTTTAGACAGCTTTCATAAACTAAGCTAATTTGTGTCTTAATACAAAAGTAGTATGTTTTAATAGCTACTATTTTGCACAGAGACTGCTTGACAGCTGCTCTTAGGTACAAGGAAGGAGAGCTACAGAGCGAGCTTTCACTTCATTTACTTCTTTATGGATTCTGACCTTATACCCAGCAACCCAGCATTAAAAATTAAAAAATAAATTCCTTGTCTTTTGAGCTAAAACAAAAATCTGCTTAAAATTCCATCTGAGATTGGTTGCTCTAGCTGCTGAACAGCTTTTTCAACTGCAGGGCTCAGAAAGACTCATCCATACAATGCATCACTGTCACTCAATCAAAGTTTTATAACCCACCTTTGAAAGCAATAATTTCCTAAATTCTGTGAAAAGATCAAACTTTTTTTTTCCTCTGAGTTTATAAATTATCCCCATTACAGCATTTTTTTAATTCAAAGGCATTTAATTATATTACTGAGAAAGCAGATTGAATGGTACCATAAAAAGAAACTAAAACAAAAGCAGTCTGAGAGATGCTCTGAATGCCTCATTATAGCAAGGGAGTGGGGAGAGGAAAAAGCATCTCCTCATTCACTAGAAACTGTTGCAGACTTAGAGAACATTCTTTGGAAAACTGAACTAGAATAACTGTTTTTACTGGGGACTTGGGTAGCTTTCATAAGCAAACACGTCTACCTCAACAGCTCACATTAGCACATCATTTCAGAGAATTTGCAGTAAATAACATATTAAAAAAAGGAGAACTTCTCAAAAAAGTTCAAAAAAAAAGACAACTCATCATCAACTCATCATTGAACTCATCAGAACTTTTCTTGAATTGTTCTATCATTTGCAGTTTTTTCGACATTTTCATTAAACGCTTTTTGCTGTTTTACGGTTCTCTATCAAGTACAGTCCTGACTGAAAATAGACCAGCTCTGTCCCAGCGAAACGAGGACAGAAACCCTTCGCTTTTCTGCCATTAGCCATGCTGTTTGATTTCAAAGCTTTCACACAGAAGTGTGTTTCCTACTATGTACATATACAGTAGTTGGCCATTTGTCTCAGCTTAATATTTAGCAGCTTTTTGTCTCTCCTTTCACAGAGAGCTCAAGCATCCAAAGCTCTATACTTTTCTTACAGATAAATTGGCAAGGCTCTTGCTAAGACAACATTAATATTCATGTCTTTATAAAGCTTCCAAAGTTAGAAGAAAACAAGCTCCCTCACCCCTTCACCAAACACCACATTCAAAGTCACTGGGGAAAAAAAAAAAATCGGAAATTACTTTGAATTATTCTTAGGCAGTGTTATCTCCTCTGGTCAGCCCCAGGATCCATCAGTGTAACAGCAGCGGCGCAGTAGGCTGCTCTGTAACGCTGATCTAGGAGGGTCTGTGATGCTCCACTCATCAAAGCGGCAGGCAAAGAAAGAGAGTGCGGATTTAGGAGAGGGTTTAGGAGAGGGCCTAGTTCGCATGGCAATAGGGCACTGATGTACAACAGCTTAAAGTTGCCAGCTGTCTCAGGTGACAGGAAAATGGTGCAACTTCTAAGGCAACAGAGACATTTTAGGACATTATCATGTTAGTGGCGCCACTCTTGAGAACCGTGATTTTTTTTCCACTCAGTTGACAACCTGATGCAGAAAAACGTTTCTATTCAAGCAGATACTTAAGCAAACGCTTAAGTGGCTAGTGATTTCCCATGAAAAGACACCACCTACAGCTTCTGTTTTTTCTTTTATTTTGTCCAATAAAGTTTTGCTTTAGCTGAAATATTTCAGTTTTAAGAGTATTGATCTGTACAGCAATAAAAGAAATTTACACGACCTGTCACAAAGCCTCAACTCTCTTTTCTCATCAGATTCACTCATTGGACCACTTTGCTCTTCCCAAAATAATGAAGCTTTTCACAAAACTTTAAGTGCAAGTGCAGATAAAAGAGACATAGTTTAACAATGACAATGGGAACTGAGTTCCCAGGAAGCGAGATAGTAACTCACCATACAAGGTTCAACACAGAATGTCTGGGAAATGAATTGCTTCCAGATACTAATTTTGGTGCTGTTTTGTCTTTTCTTGAGTTTGTTAAGCATGCAAACAAAACCTATTAAAAACAGACTTTTCCATAGGTCAGAAAGTCTAATTACTTTTTTTTTTCAAATTAAAAAAAAAAAAACATAATTCCTCTGAGTACTGGAAGACTTGAACAAATGCTTTGCCACTGCCTTAATTCAGAATGCTGTCCTTTTCATGTCTACAAATATTATATTAGACCCGTCTCTGTGATTTAAAGAGTACAATCAAATCCTATTCTATTTATTTAATTCCATTTAATCCTATTCTATTTTACTTATCAACACAGCTTTCTCACATTTCTCTGCACCAGCATCACTGGCTGACCCAAGATAACTGGTACCAAAGAAATTTTTGTGCTTAACCTTTGGCTATTTATTTTGCTCTTACTCAAACTTTCTGGTCAAATAAAACTGATCAAGACTTTAGGAAAGGCTTTCACAGTTCCTAAAGTTTCTTCTGATATTTACAGTCTATTTTTCTCCAAAAATCATAGGTGAATCACTATTTTCACACTAATTCTTTTGTCCTTCTATAAGCTGCCTATCGCAACTGTAGAGACAGATTAATAAATTGAACCCTGTCTGGAAGATGTGAAAGGTCCAAGTTCTTATTTATCTGAAGAAATTCACGCTGATCAATCCCAGAAAAATGAGATTATGCCAAGGTAAGATCAACAACACCAATGATACTCTCTAAATCATCTTCTCCCATTTTAAGAAAGGATCCAGTGATGAAGATTTCACAAACTTTTAAGCATTCAATCAGTAGCCTGCAGAGATTTACAAACAGTGCTCCAAACACTCAGGGTTATCGTAGATTCCCAGCAAACTATCTATTTCATTCTTGTCTGTGTTACCTATTTGCTACTTCTACTACCTCCTAGGTGGGAGGAGTAATTTGTGATGTTATGCACTGAATGTGAGAACTCTATGAATGTTTGATGCATAGGGATAAAGGAAAATACACAGAAATTGCCAGGCAAGTAAACATTTTTGCTTTGCTTGAGGGTTAAATGCTTGAACTTTGAGGGTTAAATGCTTGAGGGTTAAATGCTTGAACTTTGTTCTTCCTTGCTTTCAACCTGAAATACAGGAATCAACAAGAAATAAGAGTATAAACTTGCAGTTAAGTGATACAACAATTGAACTGCAAAAGTGCAGTGGATCAGACCCTGTTCAGTTCTAGACATCCTGATGTCCCTCAGCAGCAGCAGGAAGGGAAAGGAAAGGGAAGGGAAGGGATGGGGAAGGAAAGGGGCAGGAGAAGGAGAAGGGAAATTAAAGACTAAAGGCTGTCTACACAGGAGGAATACTGAATTCCCAGAGCAAAACAGTGCCTTACATGACTATAAAATGATTTTAGATCACAATAATTTCTCTGATTTGGAAGTGATTTAAAAAAACCTGAATTAAGACTATTTTTATTTCAAATGAGAAAGGCCTCATGAGAGTTTAATCTGGTTCAATTAATCTGTTTTACACCAATTAGTCTGGATTAATTTCCCAGAGTAGATAAGCTTTAAATTCAGGTTTCACCGAATCAGGAATTATGAGAACACAACAAAAGCAGTTGTTTTTAAATACACAGACCATGGTGGTAATCCCATTAGAAGTCATTAATACTGTTCACATACCTGATGTTAGACATGAGTGTAAGAGCTTACATAAAACAAAAGAGGAAGGGAAATTAAAAAAAAAAAAGAGAGAGATGTTGTGAAACGGATACTCTAAAGGAGCTTAAAATTGAATTACCATCACAAGTGAAATATCAAAATTGCTTTGTAATGCAAGTATTTCTTCTGAACAAGATGGAACAGTTCCATTAACACATGAATAGGTCTTCATAAAATTATACTGGTCAAATGGAAATAATGTCAAATCATACTAGTCACACTAGTAAAACTTAATATGTACACACACTTCTAAAACTGATCAACATTGTTTTAGTTTGCATTAACAATTAGTCCATGGGCAGATGTCAAGCTGGCTAATTAACACAGTACTTGCTCCACTTGGAGGTTATCTTCTCCCTAGTGGGGGAGTCCTTTACATCTTCTGACAGAACATGTTATGTGTCTGCTTTAAAGATGCTCAGCTTGCTTCAGGCAAATCCAGCCTTAGAGTGGATTATCTTAAACATTTAAATCATTCGTTTAATTAGTGCAAATGATTTTGCCTAAAATGTATTAGGGCACGTTTCCCCAAACCTCCTGCAGGGAAGCAGAGACAAGTACTTGGTTACTGAAACCATTCTACCAGCTTGGCTGGACCCACAAGAGCACACGATCATACAAGACAAAACAAATGCATGAAATTAAGGGTAGCTTGAGGCTTCCAAGGAAGCATATGATAAAGAGCAAGAAGTGGCGAGACAAGAACGATGCTAACTTTATTTTCACTGCCTTGGCTGTGCTCAAATGAAAGGAAGTAATATCGCCAGACTACTCTGATTTATCGGTGACCTGTATCAGGGAAGTGAAAATTTGGTCAGACCTACCAGTATATTGTATAATAGCCTTTTCCCGTCCAGGTCATTTTGACTCAATCAAATCATGGCAGAAGAACCCTGCAGTAACTGGAGGTTAATCGCTAGAAGATGGACAGAATAGAGTCTTCATGTGGCACAGCTACAGCAGAAACAGGACACAAGAGCACAACCCAACCACGCAAGAGGACGCAGTGGAGGTAAAAGCATGCAGAGAGTAGACACAATCTTTCAGTCCAAAAAACATACACAGAAATTATTCTATAATGAAAAGATGAATGTGTTCAACATTCAAATCTATTCCAAAACATATAGTATAGGATGCGCTTGGGATGCACTTGGGAACCTTGGCAGAGCATGTGCTTCCAATTACTGTTTCCTTCTGTCTTCCCCTCTCCCAGTTTCCTCTTTCCAGTTTATTAGCACTTGTGCCAGCTGTGACTCTTTACTGCTTACTGGTAGCCAAACAAAATCCACCTTTTTCCCTCCACACCATTTCACTGGGCCTAACTGCCAGTTATAACTACTACTATTCATCCAGTTCAAGCCCCAAAATCCCTCCTCATGGAGTTTTTTGCCTGGTCCTCCTCTCTGACATTGTATTTGAATTTCAGCTTTATTTTCATCTTTGCATCCCCATCTCTATTCTCCGAGGCAGGCAGGCAAAGTGAGATGGTTGCAGAATGAGCACGAGAATAAAGCCTTAAAAGCTTCTTGAACAGTTATTAATGCAGTAGTTTTAGCACAAGGAGAAACAGGACAATAACTAATTCTAAAGAAAGGGAGCCAAAGCAAAGGTATGAGTTTAAGTAAAAGGAAACACGCTCTTGCTTACGGTTGTTGGTAACATCCTTTCTGCTACAGCTGAGAATTTATTTTCTTTTTCAGGGCTCTTTAACCACAGAGCAAATACCAAAAACGAGAAAATGAGAGGGAGAACAAGTTGCAAATACTAAGGAATCTGTGGAGGGGGAAGCTGAACTTTCTGAGACCTCAGGACAGCAGTTCCAGTATGATTAATACATGCACAGTCTTGAATGTAAGCACTAGTGGCCTACATTGCAATTGAGTTGACTGGGGAAATCAAGCAGGACACTTTGTACCATCCCAGCCTTCCTCTAGAGTTTCATTTTCCTTTTTAGCAATGAGAAAACTCTCTCCCTGAGTTTCATCACTTGCCCATGGATTTCTCACGTAGTTACTGCTCACTCCTACATTGTGAGACATGTGAGGTTGTCCTTAGGAGACAGGTCATCCAGAAATTCGGGGTTGCAGCTCTACAGAAACTCCAAAATTACCTCAGCTTTCACAAAAGTGCACAGGGTATGAACAGAGCATGAAGTACAACTGTCTTTTACTGCATTGCCAAGCTTCTCAAACACAGGCAACGCCTACTTCATGCCAGACTTTAACTTGCAAGGAAGAACTTGCAAACTTTGGTATACCAACAAAACGACACTTCTGAACTGGGCTGCTTTAAAATCACTAGCAACATGTTATTTCAGAGATCAGTCCTGCTTTGTAGAAGCTTTAAGATTTTCTCTATTTATTAACAAAAAGAAGGCTGTCATTCCAAACACACAGGGCCAAAGAAATAATAAAAATAATTAAACTGTCTCATAATTTTTTTGGTAATAAGAGGCAAAAGCACATAGCAGAACACTCACTTAAACCTCTTAAAGTATCATCATTTGCACACAGTTCCAAATTATTTCCTCCATGAGCTAGCTTACACTTAATAGAATTTGACACTCTGCTGAATTTGCAATTTGACAATGCTCTGCTGAAACACTATCAAGGTACAGAAGTAATAAAAATAATTATCCCTGCACAGTGGAAAGTACTTCTGAATGGACTCACTGAACCATCAAAGAGTATATATGTTGCAGAAAGCTTTTTCAAAACAGAGATAAAATTGTTAAAAAATACAGGTTATCAGAAAAAAACATCATACAGCTTCTTGCAAGTGACATCTTGCAAATCAAAATTTAATCCAGGAGGTTAAAAAGAGCTATTGACTATCATACATATACTTTAAAAATTTCAAATGCACGTAGCCCATTTGTCTGTCAAAAAAAAAAAAAAAAAAAAAAAAAAGAGGCATATCAACTTGACTTTTCAACAAATACATCTGAAACAAACACACACATTAGTATCTTGCATATTGCCTTAGCAATTCAGAGAAAACTGTCATGGGCTGATTCGCAAGCTATTAAGAATAACCTCCATTGGTCACATAGTGCAAAGAGAAGCCACCACCTGTCCACCAACTCCTGTGGCCCCGCAAGAGTTGAACCCATCTTCTCCTCCTTCCTTTCTGTCAGGTTGTGTTTTTCTTGCTTATAATGGCAACCACTAAATGCAACAGACATCCTCCCCCTTCCTTGTTTTGTCATTCCCTCTCTATTTGAATGGAAGCTGCCACATGGGAAGAGCAAGGTCAGCCTAATGAATGGCACATTTATGATGTGTGCTGGTCAAAAGACCTTCACCTGGCATGAGCTGTCTCGACCTCACCAAGTTAATGGCACTAAAGCACTTTTAATTCCAGTTGACAACTGACACATATTCACTGGCTGAGCTTGTTCCATCAGGAGGAATCTTCCCTCATATTTTGAGAATGCATGTGTGTGTTCAAATCACACTTTTAGTTCTGTCATTTCAAGAACAGAAGGTTTTCTTTGCTTCACACATGTTGAAGGAAAGTTTTTTCCCTTCCCCCACCAAGGTAAGATCTTCTTAGTTCTTCCCATAGTTTGTCAACTTCATTTTTGGTCAGCCTGGTAGTAAAGTGAAAATGCAAAGACATGTCTTCATTCAAGTGATGTAGAAATAGGAATTATCTCAAACCCATGTATCACTACTACGCACAAAAGGAAATCAAATTATCACTCCTTTAAATATACATTTAAACGTTTCATTCAGTTGTCCTATGATTGATTTTTATATTTCTTTTACAGCAGGAAAATTTGAAGAAAGTAGATGATAATGCCACCTGCCCCTGCTATACATGCACAAACACACACTCCACACCAATGCTTGGAGCCCTGCATTACCCAAAGCTGTTAACAGAAACCTGAAACTCTAGTCACTCTTGCATAAAGAATTAGAAATGCTGAACTCTGTTTAAAACCAGCTTACCACTATGCTCAGCATGGGCTCTGCAGAGAGACATTAGTTCAGGCTCAAAAAAAAGTGGTTTTCAATTATAAACAAAGTGAGGGCTCCATTCTGCAAATACTTACCTGTGGCATGCAGACGTATGCACAGTGAGTGAATGGGAAAGACTACAAAATAATGTATGAAGGTCTGTATACTTTTCAGAGATCCAGGGTTTGACTTAACTTCCAGGTTTCCAGGATACATGAGCTTTCTTGGTTGAAGGAAAAAAGCTAAAATCAGATAAATGTGATAAAAAGAGAGCAACAGATGAATTAGACTGTTACCTCAAGTGTGTTTGGGAAAGAACACTTGATAGCATACAATGAATTTGATTAGAAGTGTGGCTTTTCCAAAAAGGAAGAGTAACCACATGGTTAGTATAGCTAGGGGCAAAGAAGCCTATTTGATAACCAGGGGTGTCTCATGTCCCTTATTATGTTATCATACTCTCCTAGAGCTTAGGAGGTCTAGGAGACCTAGGTCATGGCCCATTACAGAGAACTGAAAATGACACTCAGTGATGCATAAAGTCCAAAATAAGCTCTCCACCATGATGGATGGAAGCAGGACAATGTGGTTTTGACGTCTATGATAACAAAGGTAACACTTCAAACGCCATTCCTTGGACAAGTTGTGTGTCTGAACAATAAAATAAAGGAGAATAACCAATCTCATCCTCTGCTTGATGGGAATACCCGTACTATAAGACATAAACAACGAATTGATTGTGGAGGAACAGGTAAGAGAACTGAATTCACAGCCTACAAGAGACAAGGGGAGATCCAGGACAGATAAGATACAAGATCATGGAAAAATCTGAATAAGCCTTTGGGCAAGGTGTTCAGACATACAGAGAAACGTATGTTAAAGTAGAAACAACCAGCAGCAAGGAAGGATTACTGAAGCGTCAGATCTGAAGAGCAGAGAGAAAGGGACACCCAGGATAAGATAACAAAAGTGAGGGATCAGAGGCACAACAAGTCTTAAAAACTTCATGATCTTCTCCCTATCCGAGTGTATGATGTTGATAAAGACTTGTTGGAACAAAGGGCTGAGCAGCACAGAGGCTCCAATCACGAGTTGCCGCAGATTCAACAGTCAAGGAGCCACATCTGGTGGACACCTAGAGTCCTATTTAACACAGATGATGGAGTATATTGCCTAAAGAAACTGTAGGAAGGTTGCATTCTTCTCTTTTTCAGTGTTCATTGGGTACTGAAATATGTTTAAGAGTGGAGCAAGTAGTACTCTCTTGATGGGTATCAAGAGAGATTAAATTTCTGTACTTTAAAAGACAGGGGCAACTACAATAGGAATTAAACAGTAATTGTGTTATAGAGGTTGCCCAGACATGAAAGCCAGAGTACAAGGCAATGAGGGACAGGATCAGAAACTACACATTGCAAGAAAAATGGAATCCCCTGAAGCAATGACGTCTTGGCTGGTAACTTGGACCTAAAAGGAAAACAACAGAGAGCAGGAGAGCCAACAGATCCTGGGTGCATCCCTGACATCCTACAGGTGGCTGGTTGCCAACTAAAAGTGCCTGCTGGAACACAGTAGGGTCTTCTGAAGGGTCTTCCAAAGAGTTCATAGCAAAGCAAATTCCCTGTACTTAAAAGATCTCACATAGAAGTTAGTGGCACAGGAAGGACTGCTTTTCTGCTCTCGCATTATGAGTGAGGATAGGTGTGCCGAAAGGAGAAAGACAAAGGACATTGCTAACAAGGGAAAACGGTGACTACTTCAACCGAAGCAAAGAGCAAATAAACATGGGACTTCCTGACACCTGTGGTCATTAATATATTGTAAGTGGGACACTTCCATTAGAGGGAAAGAAAATCAAGAGCTTTCCTAAGAGACTGGTTAGATGGAAGGAAATAACTCCCATAAAAAGGTTTAATAAACAAACTCATAGTGAAGTAATATTGGTCCATCACTCCATGGAGCATATTACTGTCAAGCCTATTCCAGAGACAACCAGAAGGTTCACTTCAGCATTTCACCACTGGATGTTGTCAGTACGGTTTAATTAACAATAACTACCCACCCTGTTTTGCTAGTAGTGCAATCTGAAAAAGCACCACACCATTCCACTTGCTGATTTGATAGTAACATTTTAAATTAAAATACTCTGAGCATATTTTACTAGACATTCAATGTGGATTTAAGGTGATTATAGGTTCATTAACTAAGAATTGATTATTAACTCTTTGCTGCCCTACAGATGTGAACACTTGGTAAAGAACGGTGCATTCTAGCAAAGACTATTTGCCCAATAAGCCGATTCCTTCACAGATCAGGCTAAACCGTTTTGTCCCTTCAGAGGCAACGTAAAATCAGTTCTGTGGCACAACACCCACTTCATTACGAGCAATGTGTTAGCCTATGCCTGTTTTGTAGATAATAATGGAAAGCGGATTTTTTCTTCACTAGGAGAAAAATCGCCACCTTAAAACACATTAGTAGTGACAATACTAACACTTTCTTTCAATTTATTAATCTTGTGAGCAAGACTGTAAAGGCCATCTCTGAAGTGCGCTGTTCAAAAGTGCTTCGGGCAGCACAAGGTGGATGCAAAGCCCGCAGGACACGTCCGATAGCCCGGGCAGGTGCCACCTGCAGACAGGAGCAGTGCTTTGCCCACGCTCATCGGCGCTGCCGTGCCACTTCAGTGGTCGCCAGGCTCCAAAACGGATTCATCTCTTTCAATAATTACATTTACTTCAGTCCAAACTGGAAACATTTTAAGAGCACTGCACTGGTCAAAAAAGCATTCCCTGGTAACCTGACTCGTCAGTAAGCGTTATCAAATGAGATATTTCAACAGTGAGGACAGGGTACTCTTTAATATTCTACCTTACAGATGACAGGTTAGTGCAAGCATCCACTGCGCTTTGCAGCTATGGAAATAAACCCCAGTTTTACATCTTGCTGTGAGACTTGGGTAACTAAGAAGAAAACAACAACAAATAAAAGTTGCATTAAAAAGAACACAGAGAAACTGCAAATGCCATCTGGGAAAACAAAAAAGAAAGAAAAAAAGAAAATAAAAAGAAAAATGCTGTGTATTCCCAAGGCCTAAAGTGTCCAGAGACGGTTGAGGGAATTGCAGTGTTTCTATCAATTAACTGAGCTCTCCTGTAAATTTCCTAAGATCAAACGCTATTGATTCCTGGTTCTGCAAGTGCAGCTCAAATTCCTTTTGTTCTGTCTCCAAAAAAAGACCCAATAAACACCTCTTCGCCCACTGATTCATATGACAGGAGCTTCACAGCTCTTCCTTCATAACTTGCTTTTTGAGGTCCTTATACCTGATCTTAGGCTCCACCGTGCAACTGATGGAATAATCAGTCCCCTCACACCTAATAAAGTGCAACTTGATTAACTTATACTCAAGTAATTCCCTGGTGCATGTGTAATTCCTGAGCTTAGTTATAACGACTTTAATGAGGAAAGCAAATCTTTTGCTAGTTAAGTGCTAAATGTGCTTTTTCTTTAAAGTTTTTCTTCTACTTTCATTAACAAGCTCCCCTTCCAAAATAGCTGTACACATATAAACAGTGAACTCAGATCAGCATATCCAATTAAACCACCTCATACAATCTCAGCATGCCACGGGATCCACAGTTCAGACATATATTTAAGATTACTGGTATAACACCCAATTCATTCCTCTCAAACAGAATAAAAGATCATTTTACTTTCCAGGTAAATTAAATCATTGCCAAAAGACACTTCTCAATTGTCCCAAAGATGTCAATCAGGATCATCACCCAAGTGTGCTAAAAGACTGTACAAACATATGGTTCATTCTTTGCATTTACTAACAGAGCTCAATAAACTACAAAGTTGTTGCTATTATATCAACATTAATTAAAGGGAAAGAACAGGAAAGCCCTGGGCCTAAACCTAAAATTTGGAATCTGAGTCGACAGGGACACATCATGGCTAACTCCTAAAAATCCAGTCCTCTGTATCCAGACTCATTACATTTTCTGCATCCCTATGAAAGAAAACGTGAAAAAATGTATTCTTTGTTTACATAAATAAATAAAAAGGAAATAACCAACCATTTTAAATATATTTCGTTCGAATGGATGTCATGAATTTAAATATGATTGATAGAAGAAGCCATTGGTGCTTTTATTATCCTTCTTCTTGGAAAACAGAATGTTTTCCAGGTAATCTGACAAACAAAGGAGACTGAAAAAAGACTTACTTTGCTTCTGACTTTGTTTCACACAGCGTAGATACACTGTAACGCCCCAATAACCTTTTTTGTCTCACACTTCAATAAACTTGACACCTGTAATAAAGCTCAAGTTATACTTTACTTCTATTAAAACATTTTTCTGCTCTCAGGATCACAACAGACAAACTCATAGACTGGTATTGCCAATATGTGTGCGCTGCTCTATGCCGTAAGTGGAATTGATAAACACTCACCTGTCAACGTTTTCTTACATTTCTGTCAAAGTCAAGAGAGACACTGCTCACTGAATCTCTCAAGGAAAAGAACTTGAAGTCCCATTTCTTAACGAGCTAGAGTCTAGCCCAGTCATTTTTAGATTAACTAAAAATTCTGTAAAAAACATTTGTGGGCCGGATGTGCTTCCATAGCCCCCTGAGCTGGGAGCCACCTCCTCAGCTAGGTTCATCACCACTGTTTCGCCATGTCAACCAAGCTCCAGTAACACACAACAACATGCAGAAATCGAGCAGTTTATCCCACAAGGTTGCTGCGCTATTAGCTAGGGCACATCACAGCAGTGACAAATCAGCATGGGAAGGCTTGACTTTGCTGCATGCTTGTCTGGCATCCACCAAGCTGCAAGAGTCCCCAAGTCTGAAAGGTATCTTAAAGACCTTTTGTACCTTTGGTTAACAATCAGGTTGGACTGCTTCTACCACTTGCCAGTTCTAAACACCTTCCATTTAAAATGAGCAATAAGTAGAAAACAATCCATGAACCCCACAGCATTCCTTTTCGGCTAGAGTGAGCACTTTTCCCTTGGTGTAAGATGCTTTCACTCCTGTCCCTCATCAGGTTCAGAGTCTGATCTTCAACAATCCTTCCAGTGTATAACCCCGAGTTCGGTACCAAGACATTTCAGTAGAGCAGACAGAACGAGTGACATGTATCAAAGGAGGATTTTTCAGTATGATGGAGAGTGTTGAAGACGTCACTGGCATTCATTTGGATGAGCTGCATAATTTGTAAACAGGCTCGTCACTCATGAGGAAAGCAAATGTCCCAACTGCAAGTCAACATTACATAGCACTATCCTGAGTACACTTATAGTATCTCATGTATGCATTAAAGGAATGCGTTGTAAAATATATCGTGGAAAAATGCTGGATTTAATTTAGCTCCCTGGTGTGCAGGCACTATGATAGAGCTTTTATTTACAACCTCTACTCAGACCTTTCAATTAGAATACACGACGAAGAAATCATTCAGAGAACAAAACGTGCCTGTGATAGTGTCCTTTGCTTACTTTATTCAGAAGCTGTGCATTCCTAGAGTAACTGTAGAGTAACTTAACCATAAGGTAATATGCAGTAGCAACAGATTTAATACTCATTCCTGATATGAAAGTAATACAAACACTATTTATATTGCTTTAGGAGATGAATGAAATGCAAATCGAGTATTGATTTCCACTGGAAACTTGGAAGGGTTAACACTGTCACACAAGGAACTGATCTGATGAAACTTTGCCTGAAATGCTAAATACATATTCAAAGCTCACAGATAAACCTAGACCACAACAGGTGCAGCGAAAGCCTACAGCATGGTCTAAGGGATTAAGAGCTTTTTTTTTTTCTTTTTAAGAAGAGGAAACTAAAAAGCTTGGTGGCCTAACCAAAAGGGGGATATGAGCTCTGTCTATAAATATATCGGGCAGTGAGGAAAAGGACAGTAGGGAACAAAAGGAGCTAATCAAAAGAACTATGTTGGCACAAAAACTAAGAGTTATAAACTTGCCAAAATAAGTTTAGGCTCCGGAGCTGTGAGATTCTTAAATAGTAATGAAGACAAAAAAAAAAAAACTAACCACTGTTTAAAATGGAATTTGAGGGGTTTCTGAGTCACCTGACATTACTGAGTTGTCTGTGAGGCTGTGAAAACCATGATTTAGGCACCTAAATAGCATGGAGGATATTGATCCAAGCAATATATTCCAAGTCACAGAAGATGTCCGTGGGAGAGCTGAAAAGTGAATTTATTTCCCCTCAGTCTGCCCAGTGGTTCACCTTTCAGGTCTCCTCCTGTTTTACTCTCAGATAGTTCTATGTTAGAGTTACACAAGAAAAAGTGCATACTAGTGACACATCTGCATTTACGTGCCCTTAAGCTTGGCACAAAACAAAAGGAGGAGAAGAAGCAAATGCAAAAGTGAATCAAAAACGCCCGGTCAAGAAAGGCCGCTGACACTGCAAGATTCAAAATCCAAGACTGGATCCAGGCCGTCAGTCCCTGGAAAGAGATCATACAGCTAACAATCCCATTCAATCGATCTGCAAAGTTTGTGTAATAAGTAATAGGGACTTGCGTTCCTGAACAAGAGAAGTTGTGCCCAAGGAAATCTAATCCTCTCTGCAGAAACACACTGTGGGAAGAAAACATAAATCTTGGCCTGAGTGCTGGTACTCCAGTCATCCTTACATGGATTTTACGTTTCTCCTGAGCTTAGATGTAACACTTTCGCTGGGAGAGATGATCAGACGCAGTCAAGCTCTCCATAATAATGGGTTATACCAAGCAAACAGCAGCAAGAAGCTACAGGGAAGCCCTCTGCAAGCAAAAAGCAAAACCTCTTATGCTGGGACAAGACAGGGTATATCTCTTCTTCAGCAAGGCTTAGCTGGAGTACTGCTCTGCGAGTACAACAGCTACTGGACCTAATCCAGAGCTTCTCTTAAGAGATTTTAATTAGCGCAAGAATAAGGGAGACACAAACACTACCAAGGAGACAGCAGGGCAGAAGGAAGGCTAGTACCATGTCATTAGTCCAGATGCAGAATATTCATTTCTGACAGGAAAACAGACAGTTAAAAGAGAAGACCAGGAGCCACCTACAGCCAACTCTTTTTTTCCCCTTTACAGTAAACCCCAAACATGCCATTTAAGTTCTCCCACTCCTAATAAACACTAGAGCAAAAAGAAATTTTACATGCCTCCTAGCCTCCGGCCTGCTGAGCTACTGGTGATGTTAAAATGTTTATTAACATGCTCTGCCGAGATATCCAGGAGGCATCTTCTCTATTCCTAAGGTCACATTCTCTGCGACTGTGCTGCCAGACAGCAAGATTAGCTGAAAGCCTGTAAGTGCCATGTCTGGATTCACAGGCTCAAATATCTCGCAGACAAGGATTGCAAGAGCAGGTGCTCAACTCATTAAATCCTGATCCACGTCAGCAGAACGTCTTTCTTGCTACTTTCTGCCTCTCCCCTCCTACTCATCTCTCTGAATTGGAGAGAAGTATGCCCAGCCTCTTGAAAGCATACCAAATGCACTCTTTAGTGCTCCGGGGCCAGCCCCTCAGCAACAAAAATCTGCAGCTGTTCTAGAGAAGATGAGATGGACTGTGGCCATGGGGTAGCCAGATCTGGAACTGTTACCCTAATTGAGAGGACTACCCTTATATACACGAAGGAGTGCGAGCGGAGAGCGAAAAGGAGAATGGAGAGGAGGCATGAAGAAAATATTCAGTATTTTCATGTAACTTCAAGGATGCCTGGCGAATCCTGTACATGCATGCAGATATTAAGACTTTGATTACTCCACAAACAGAGTTTTTAGCAGAGTTACAAGGGGGATGAGAGGCAGAAACAAACCAAAAAAAACCACTTCCTACCTTCTTTTCACTCCCCATAGAAAGCTTACCAATCTGCAGCTAGAATTTCTCCATCCAGTGCAATATTTCAAAATGATTTTCTTCCCTTCTTGCTTCACTATGAAATTCTGACATTAAAAGATATCTGCTTCGTCATTTACGGGGAGCAAATGACAAATTCACCAAGCTACATTTCAGAAAGTTCTGAGGGTATCAGTTGAAAGTTATTTAAAAAGTATTTAAAAAGTGAAATAATGAAACACCAGAATAAAAACCTAATGTCTTTGCCTTCCTTCTTTTTTTTTTTTTTTTTTTTTTTTTTTTTTGTAGGGTTGGATTTCCAGGGTTTTCTAAACACAGTCTGATTTACATGCAAGCCTGAAAATACCACGCAATATCAACTCTACTGGATTTTCAAATATGGCAAACAATCCATCCCTCGCCTCTCCTTCCACTGCTAAAGGAGACAAGCCCATGGAGCACGTTTGCCTCCTTCCTGAGCACCTAATAAGGTCACATAGTTCTTGCAAAGAGATTTATTGTTAATAAGCCTTTGCTCCCTCTGCTGGCTACTTTGCCCCCTTGTAGCAGCAGAATTAAGTGGCTGTGACATTGAGGACAACAATTCAGTCAAACATCTAAACACAACTAAATACAAAATCCAGGGTCATTCTCTATGCAGACATCAAGTAAATACAATTTGCTCTTAAAACTAACTGGCAGAATGACTTTAACTTTATTCTTTAACTTTGTTGGATACGCCTTTATCTCTAAAAACATGCACGTACAACATTATTCTATTTATATTAAAAATTCATTTGCTTTGCTTCTGCTGTTTATGCCTGGGAACCAGTCCCACGTGTGTGCTGTTGTAACACCTGGGCATTCCTGCTCACAAGATGCATTCAGCACAGATGGATGTGGCCTGTGGTAAATGACAAAGACCCACCACGGGGCACAGCTTCTCTTTCAATTGTTCAACAGCCACAAAAAAAATGAACCTGGAGGATTTTTCTCCTCTGATGGCAAGAATGATAGTTGCTCTATGAACTAAAGTTTAAAGTGAGAATTTGGCTGGCTGTAATAAAAAGGACTTGCAACAAAGATGACATTCTATTGACTTCCCAAGGGCATGTGGAAGAAGGAGCACTACATTTAAATAACAAAAAAAGTAGTTGCAGTGGCATCTTGTAGAAGAAAATTGCAAGAGCAAAACAGTTCATAGAGGATTAATTGTAAGCCACAAGTGATATTTATGAATTTGACCAATCTCTCTATATTGTGGTGTGAGTTGCTTTTTTGTTGTTGCCTTTTCTTTTGGCTTTATTTGTTTGATTTTTCCTGGACTCAAGCATGTAGTGAACTTCTTAAACACATAAGTTGTTTTCCTTGTCCGTGATGATAACAGGAACCCATATCAAGCATCAATATTTCCGCTCTGGTCTTTCCAGTGTGACTTTGGAATCTGCTTACATGTTCCCCAAAAAATCCATAATCCTTTCATTGAAGAAGCGACCACTAGAGGAACTGTCAGGACCAATACAGGTTTTTAGAGAATGGAGATTAAGCAAGAAAGAAGAGCTGTACAATAAATGGTTCTGCTGATTTCCGTAAGTAGAAGTACTTATGACCCCATACAACATAGATTAAGCCTTACCACCTCTGTTTCTGGGGGAAAAAAAAGACTTTCACCTACTAGGAATCAAGCACTGCAAGAGTTCCTCTCTGGCATGACAACTGCAGCTGAAAGGAAGCATCAGCACCTGCCTGAGCTTCCCGTTGATTTGAGTGTGTTGTGACTGGACCACTAACAAATGGCGAAATTTGTCTCATCACAGGCCAACATACCTCATATGCTCTGCCACCTTCTAGGCAATATGGAGCACCTGCCTGTGTTTACAGCTGTATTTTGGGACCTCTTAAATAAAGGATTAATTAAAGGATTAGCATACATCCACATACGTGTGTGCGTGTGCACATACACACTTATATATATGTATATATCTCCTGGAAAGCCAACTTTACTTATGTCTATTCTAAGACTAATTGCTCCTGACACCTGAATAGGGCATTCCAGAATAAAACCCAGCTAAGGTGGATTCAGCAGTAAAAGATAAGTCTCAAAGTCAAAGGATTGCAATACATCTACAGCCTTTTCTACAGCACAAGAAAGAACAGTGGCAGCAGGACAGATCAAGAATAAAGCCTGAAAAATCCCATTGGCAACTGAAACAGGATTTTCTCCATGACACAATAGTGAGAATTCAGAAAGGTCTGAGAAATGCAATCACCCAGATCTGCTCAGAACCCATGGCTTAACACATCTAATCTCTACCAAAGCCGTGCTGAAGTCTTTCCCGATGACTCGTCCTCAGAACCTTTCTTTTAAAAAATCTGTAGAAGTTTAGGCATATTTCAGCATCACCTGCATTCCTTGAAACAGTACAGACTCCAGCAGGCTCTTGACCAGTGGCGTTAACAAGCTTTTAGGATATTCCTGACTCCTGGATGTCTCTCTTAGCAATCAGCAAGACTGAAACATACCCAACCTATTTGTTAAACATAATGGAATTCCCAACACAAATAATTCTTCTTTCTCCTTCCCTCCAGCAACTTAGTTAATCTGAACATCTCCCATAACAAAAGCCGTCCGTGCAGTATGTTGATGATGACAAACCATTCTATGTTGTGGTTTTGCCAGTGAAGTTTTTTCTGAAGGTTTTTATGCCACATCAGAAGCCAGCACTGCTCTCCTACATGTGTCTGTATGTAAACCCAGAACAATTTTGTTAGCAGTAGTATGGCAGCAACCATTAGCAGATGCCCTGGAAGAGTCATATGAGGCCACGAAACTCCATCTCTATCAGCGTAAAGAATACATGTCCAAAGATAATGCTGTCCTTAAAAGAACAATAGAAAAAATACACATTTTGAAAAATGTCTCCTTTAAAACAATAATAAAATATAACCTAAATAAAATCTCCATCTATACTCAGAGATGAACATGGAGTCTCAGGAGAAGACCATGCTTCCCATGGGTGTAAACATGTGATTCCTTTCATTAGTAATGGTATTTAAGCATATGTCCAAGAAGTATTTCTGTAACAGATTACTATCTATCTACTATCTAGCCAAGCCTGCGGCAGGGCTGCTATCTGAAAGTGTCCATATCTATATTTTCACTGCAGGTTTTAACTAAGCCAAGGCAGAATGTACAAGCTGACACATGCCAACATTTTCTGTTCTGTAAATATGCTGATTCAGAGCAGCTGGAGCTGTGGTCCCTTGACTTCAGCTGGGGCTTATATTCACTCTAAGTTGAGTGTTTGGTCATCTGTTTGGCTGAACTTGGGCCACGTTGCTTGGGGCAGCCTGGCAGAGGGAGTGCTTGCTCCGCAGTATTAACCATTGCATTGCTTGACTTTTAACCTTGGCACATTAGNTTCACTGCAAGTTTTAACTAAGCCAAGGCAGTGGGGCCAGAATGCACAAGCTGTCACATGCCAACATTTTCTGTTCTGTAAATATGCTGATTCAGAGCAGCTGGAGCTGTGGTCCCTTGACTTCAGCTGGGGCTTATATTCACTCTAAGTTGAGTGTTTGGTCATCTGTTTGGCTGAACTTGGGCCACGTTGCTTGGGGCAGCCTGGCAGAGGGAGTGCTTGCTCCGCAGTATTAACCATTGCATTGCTTGACTTTTAACCTTGGCACATTAGTGCAACTATTACATTAGTTTGTTGCATTTATGACCAAAAGGGATCCACTAATGGATTAAAAGTCTACACATCCTAAACTGAGCATGCACAAAATCCATCAGAATTAATTAAAGTGATAAAGCTGAGGAATTTTCAAAAAGACCTTTTAAATAATTAAACCAAAGATCTCCTGATTTCCAACCATCGCACATGCTCCCCCTTCTGCAAAGAAATACCTATAGATGGCAGTGAGCAATCACTCTCAGCAGGCACCCTCAGATGCTTGCTAGGACCACATCGATCCATTGACACACTCTTGCTCAGTGAAGCAGGCATCTTGGGGCAAGTCAATATCTGCTTATTATTTCAGTGCTTGTGCCCTACCAGGATGGCCACATCTGTATTCCCACTGGAAATGACAGCAATTTAAAGAGCAATTTTCCAAAAGGCTGGAGAAATGGGTTCTGAACTCCCTTGTCTTATGAATAGGAAACACTGTGAGTCCTAATTTTAGGCATAGGAGGAAGGGCTCAAAGTAAGAGGTGGTGAAATTAATATTTCATCATGTGTAGTATTATAGAACATCTGGAGTGACCTCCAAAAATCAAGACCTCACTATGCTGGAGAAGCTGGATCAAATTTTGGAGCTAAAACCTTTCTTCCTCCCCACCCTAGAAAGTGCTGTTACAGCAGAACAATTTTTTTTTTCAGTTAGGTGAAAATCTCTCCCCAGAGTCTGCAAATTTTCTTTTGAATAATTTTAATTGAAGCTTAGTTTTCAGAATTAAATACATTTATATTGATATTTGCTTACAATTTATTTCAACATAAGGTAAATTTTGAATTTGAAATCATTTATTGCATCCAACCCAGTGTTTTACTTTTTGATTCCATAAACTATTTTGGAAGGGGAAAGCTTTTTGGTTCACAGGAAGTAATTCTTTCTTAGCTCTTAGAATGACCAAAACATGAAAAAAATGTAATAGTTTAATAGTGTAACAGTGAGCAATACGGCTCCATCGTTTCCATACGAGGTGGACCAGCCCTGAGACCGGCTGTCCCTTGGCACGTCCAGGGAGAGCCCGGAGCACCCCAAGCACCATTCCCACTGCCAGCAGCCCTCACGCTGCCTGGAGCTCATGAAACAAACGGGGATGTGTCAAAGTGGGCATTTTATATTCAGCGGTCCAGCAGTTTCTGGCAAAATGGTGTGTGTTTCCACGGAAGGTTTCCAACCAGGACATTTCAAAGAAGAAATGAAAATAATTCCTAGTTAACTCAGGAAAGGACAAGTTGCAAAAAGAAACATATGGCACAAATTTCTGTGAACCTTCTGCACAGCTATCACCACAAGAAATGAGTACAGTCTAATATCAACTAAAGCTGTACAAATACCATTGTTTCCCACTTGTTGGCAGGGCTTTGTTTCAGGTTTAACTGAAAGGAAAAATGTGTGGTTTTCTAATAAAAAAATGAAAACACTGTTAAATAAATACTTGATAGTGTGCTGAATCTTTCAAATCACCCCATTTTGTTTCTGAAGGGAGGGCAACTGTTACTCTTAAAAACCAAAGAACTCCTTTCAAAACAAAATATGATTTTAAATAATGAAACAGTCCATCTTTTAAAAATATTTTTAGGCTATATTTTGGATATGGAAGACAAACTGTAAGTGAATTCATAAACAGTTTCAGTCAACCCAGACTGGCATTTTTCAATAACTACCACATTTAGCAATAAAATATGCCATATTCCTGTCTCCTTCTCATTGCAATATTTAGTTTCTGTGACTTCCAAGCAGAGCTATCCAACCAGTCTCTTCTGTGAAACATCACTAGCAAGTAGAGCAAAATCAAGAATCCTTTCACCTCCAGTACACAAGATCAACAAAATCGACATGGAGTGAAACGGGACACACAAAGGGCAAACTTATTCACTTCAAGATGAATAAATTTAAACATAATTTGAACATAAAAGATCTAAATCTATGACTGGACTCATTAGCTGGGGGCTTGGAAGGAATAAACAATTTGGTTGTTCGGGTAATGGTAAGATGCTCACCATTTGCTGAAGTAACACAGCTCTGAAATGATTAATGTAATTCCAGGATGTACAAGCCAAGGTATTTTTAAGAGCCACAAGTATTGTCAACGTTGTACAGCATTGCACTTTGATTCATCAAGGACACTGGCTACAGCCCCCTACCTTGGCAGAAGCAAATTTACACAGCAGCAGGTAAAGAAAACAGCTAATGCCTGGTGATGGGAATAGCGTGTCTGTTATGAAATGACATGAGCTGGGCTCACTGAATTTAGCAAAACAAAGGTTAAAATTTAATGCGATGTTTCTTCCTTAATATAATGTAGGAGTAAATACCGAGATGGCAGCACAGGGTACTGAAGGATAATAACAAGACTACTCTAGAGGAAAATGAGTACAGAAAATTTCTAATTATCTGGAGAGCGATGAAACAACTTCCTAGGAAGATTCATACAGCCACGGACTAATAGATCTATTGAAAACAGGACTGGGCACATTTAGAGAAGGGACTGTTCGAGAAATCCCAGAAACAAACAAATTAACTTCTAATTTGAGTCCTTGCCACCTCATGTTTTGATAACTGGAGGACCTTCGAGAGGATATTCAGTTATCTTTTGTTTGCATCATTTTTACAGGTGATCATATTTGAGCCTTCTATTGATTTCCTCATAGATTTTCATCCCCTTTCCCTCTTACTTGGTTTCTGCTGTTTTTCTTCACTTTCCATTGCAGTACTGGAGTGTTACACAGACCAGCGTTTTCTCTCCAGCTGTAAGCTGGGACTACTAAGATTAAATTCCTTGAGACAGGTGGTTGCCTTCAGGACCTCAGGAATTCAGCAGGAATTAGATTAGGTAGGAATTTTCCTATAGTCAAATAAGACCAATAAGGGCGATTTTTACAGCCCACAATGAGTACTCGAAGTTGTAATGAACCTTTCCCTAGGTCCTGATGGAAGCTCTTCCTCGACTCTTCCAGGTTTCTGCCGCCCTGCATCTCCCCCTTTATTATTTGGAGCTGAAGGCAAACCTCCAGCATGCAGGTGGGCGCGTTTCTAGCTAACAGGGTCACTGCATCCGACTTTACACACCTATAATTATTTAGGTGAGTATTTTGCATAACTATGGTACTACAGATTGTATTAGTCCTGAGTATTGCATAAATCTCTCAAAAATCACTTGCCGTGTAAGGTTTTTCCATTACTTTTCATTGTTTATAAGAAAAGCTTTCTGGCAAAAAGCAAAGTTCATAGGGACAGGTGGCTGCACGTGCTCAGGTGCGCTGGAGCCTTCGGAGCAGCCTCTCGGTCTGCCCGCGGGTGTAGTTATCCTGCTGACACGCTGCCAGGTCTCCCTCGCTGGCCTGGAAATCTGCTGGGTTTTTTTTTTTTTTTTTCTACCTTTTGATTTTGAGGAATTTCGCGCCTGCTGTGAACAAAGCTGTTGCAAGCAAGTTGCATTATTAAATCTTTATTAAGTCTGTATAGATGCTCCACTGTGCTTTAAAACACACGAGCCTTGCCTCGTCAAATTGCCCACAACTCCTGCCTGCACAAATACGGTACTCTGCACGTGTTCAGAAAAGCCACTGACATCTCAGCTTGCTTAGCAAGATTAATTTTCCCATTACAGTTCTGACTCAGAGTTCCTCCTTTTCTCTAGAATTTTAAACATGGAGCAACCACACATGGATTTTCGTATTGCACTGCTCTCCAGAGCTGCACTTTGGCAACTGGGATGACGTATAGGGAATATGCATAGGCAACTCTAGGATCACATTAGCATGAGCTATTCTGACCTGTTGCAATCAATTCGGTGGCTTGATAAAAATACGCATTCTGCCCCAGGGCAGCACTAAAAAATAGCCCTGAACTGATGACTGGCAGCACAGCAAGAATGTAGAGATGTGTAGCTAGCTGAGTCACCAGGCCAGAATCCCTAAAATCCTTTACTGCTTAAAAATTGAAACACAGAAGCTGTGACTTTTCTAAACATTCCTCTAACCACTAACTGAGCTTGTTTATCTCTTGCCCCTTTGACGCGGTAAGATTTAAGGTACTCCCACAGTATAGCTTCTAAGAACATTTCGTGACGTCAGTTTGTCAATCAAAATCAATAGAAGTTAGATTAGTCTGTCAGAGTCTAACAGAAGTTAGTGTCAACCCAGCACTCCAACATCACCGCTAACCAAAAAAATAAAAATTAATAAAAGAAATAAAAAAAACAGGTGCTGCGAGCAAAGGAAAATAAAACAAGCCCATTACCCCTATTACTTCCTTGGGGACTTGTTCCTGCATCAAACTGCATGGCTTATTGGTTCTGAAAAAAACAGCAGTGTCAGGATGTGGGCTGGTGACATCGAAATTACAGGTTAACCTGTGGACAAAACCCACTGAAGACCATGTAGGAAACCTGTCCAAAGGGGAAATGGGGGAAAACCACTTACACTGCTGTGTTATCAACTCTGCTTTCCGGTTTCACGATGCAGATAGGGTCAGACTCTTCTGGTACAGGCACCTGTAGCTTTGATCACTATATTAAAGCATGTCCCTCTTAACATCTTTCTCTGTTCAAAGAGCACTTAAGCATCTTTTCCAACCTGTTTAAGTGGCACATAAGCAGGTGCTTAAGTGCTTTGCTGAATAGGGTGGATCAAAGCATGTGCTTAAATGTTTTGCTAAATAATTAAAAAATGGCTTGAGAGCTTACATAAATGCACTCACTGAAAATTACCAAGCTTTATGAAAGTAAAATGAAGCTATTAAGTTCAGTGTTCCTATTTCAGTTTCCAGAAATGCCCATCAAGTCTAGTGCTCGAGCTCTGGTTATTGGAAGTGACACTATCAGCGTGTCCAGGACTGCTTACAACACTGTGTTTTTACAGAGACCTTGCTACAGACAAGGTGCTTGGTGTCTCTTACCTTAAAGTAAACCCCGAAGAAGGGATTTTGAAGAAGGGTCTACAATGAAGAAGAGTCTAACAAAACAATTTTGCAGTGAGCGGAGAGCCACATCACAGCCTCCATTCCTGAGAAGGCAGAGCTGACATCCCTGCTTTCACTGCCACCCTCCCCTTTTGCACTAGCTCC
The DNA here is from genome assembly GCA_013389825.1 of Crypturellus undulatus. Classification (NCBI taxonomy): domain Eukaryota; kingdom Metazoa; phylum Chordata; class Aves; order Tinamiformes; family Tinamidae; genus Crypturellus; species Crypturellus undulatus. The sequence goes on from VWPW01016609.1 coordinate 139,038, forward strand.
TCAAAGTCTCAGAGAATTTCATTTTGCCCGAGTCTTTCTTTACTTGGGCTAAGCCCAAGCTATATTCTTTCTACATTTGAACTGATTTAATCTAAAACAAGTGCTGCTATGCAAACACCAAAATGGAAACAGAGAGAGGCTTGCACGCAAAATCTATAGGGACGGGAGGCCAGTTCTGTCCTCCATGCAAGGGCTTCTCAAACACTCCGTTGTTTAAGATCTGTAGAAACATTTAAGTTCAAGAAAAAAGCCAACTGAAGTGAAAGTTTTGTTTATCTTGGGCGGGGGGATGTACATTTTGTGAATTATTTCAGCCTGTTTTGCTCAGTTGTCCTTTATCATAAGGAACAGTGCAGCACTAAGCCTCAGACGAGTTCATGCTTCCCTTATGTGAAACCATATAAAAACAACATACAACAGAGTCCTTCATCCTGAAAAAATGCATTCCATAAGAGACAGATCAACAGCAGAAAGGAAAACAGATGCCAGCAGAAGGTTGCTCATAATCACATATCCACTCAGTAGAATTAGGGGTAAAATTCTGCCTCTTAGAAATCTCACCTGTCATTTAGCAGACTGAGGGCTAAAGACGTCAAGACAACTCTCACTCGCAAGGTGCACACATTGAGAGAGTTATTGCTTGCATTTCTTGTTGAAGACAGGAGTGGGGCACAGCATATGGCATTATGGGGAAACGCAGGAGGTGAACGTGGAAACTTTCGATCATCTTGTAGGAACGAGCATCTGCGGGAAGCGAAATCTAGAATATAAGTTCACCCCCGATCCCAGAGAGGATTTCAAACGTCGAAGTCTATGGGGTCCGTATGCTGTGCCCTGTACAGCAGAGGCCTCAAGAATTCCAGTCTCTCCCTCTGCAAAAGGAGGGCGCATAGATGAGCATGGAGATGCCACTGCTCGGCTCCACCTGAGCGCCTCTGCCCCGGCTGGGAACGGATCTCGATTGCTGCCGGATGAGCACCCGGCCTCCCAAAGCAAAGCACGGCCAATCCCAGTTCTTTCCCTCTGGGGAATAATTAAGGAAAAACTCCCACCAGGATGTTAAACTCTGATGATGACAGAATTGTAAACCATTTTCATACCACATGCTGCACTACGGGTTCATTTCTGTACGCGCTGCCTCTAAGGTGTCAAGCCTGCAAACTCTCCTGGGCAAAAGGATGACCGAAGCCCCGATGCCTGGAAGGAAGCTCCAGGGAAGAGACACGTTGTCACACTATATGGGATAAGGGCTCCACTTTACAACACGCAGCAGAAGGGAAGCAAGACGACCCTGGAGATTTTGACTATATTTATCTCTGCAGCACAGTTATCCTTTGAGATCTGAGAGGTTTTGTTGCCGATTCACCTGTGCTATAAATTATTAGCTAACACTGGACATTGGCGTATCCAGTGCTCTCACCTGGTAGCTAGATAATGGTGAGAGGTCCATAAGACACCCTTAGGTCCTATATGTTGCAACACCCTGCAGAACAGCACCGTTTAGGCATTCAGCACTGCCAGAAATATGCATTTAATACAACCCTATACAGAGCAAAATCCACTAGCAGTGCAGCCACGTTACCTAATGGGTCACAGTTAACTTGGGTGCCACATTTTCCTGACAGTTATGTTGCTTCTAAATCCAGTTCCAGCTTCTTTAGCAGAAATGAAAGGGTCCTTTAGAAAAAGGTCATTTGCCAAATATCTCACCGGACGAGGAAATTAAGCTATTGACAGGACAAGTGGTGGCAGCCCCCATATAAAATGTACAGCTTAATATAGATGGAAAAATACTTTGCAAAAATAAACACAAGCAAAAATCACTATCAGCCTGTAGTGGCAGCAGATTGACTAATTCAGATAAACAATTCCTTCAGTATTTGTCTCTCAGTTTTATCATAATTAAGTAATATCTGACCCAAACACCTAAGAGGGAAATTATTACATATATTACATACAGACTTGGTGAACCCATCTGGGTTTCTCTACAGAAACAATTGGATGGGAGATGTGGTAAGGGGAACTATCAAGGCAGGGACACATCTTCCAAGAAGACGGGAGGGAGCTGCGAGTGGGAACCTCCTGAGGGCGGGTTTGGGATCACGCAGGTGAGGAGTCTGAAGTCCCCGAGAGAAATCTCTTGCAAGACAAGACTAAGGTGAAAGGCGCTAAGCAATTAAACCTGCCCACTGAAGAGCTGATAATGAGTTCGCTACATACAGCTAGGAAAAGGCATAAAAACACTCGGTCAACCTGGAAGGAAACAGTGAGAAAAAATTCCTGTGAAAACGAGCAGAAAGGCAGATTTTCAGGACAGTGCACATCCTTCCTGGGCTTAGATTAGGAACTAAAAGCCTTGAGGACCATCATTCACTGTCATCAGGAGATTTATAACCCACTGAGATTCCTTCACCCCCTTTGGGAACTTGCTCGCACAGGGAACAACAATCTGACATGATTTTCCTTTATGCTGGTCCTAGGCCTTGGAGTGGTCAGTCTGTCACTGTCTACAGGCGTCCAGCCCTGCAAACACTTGTATGATTTTCTGTACAATGTCACAGGATGGAAGGGAAGTGAGGAGAGAGAGATATGATTTGCTGTTGTAAACAGTAAAAACACATCTCAACCCAGAAGAACACTACATTAAATAACATAATTGAGGTTACAAAGTCAATTCGCAGAAGGAGGAAATCCTAATTTTGATAGTGTTCAACTCTGAAAGTAGTTTTGATATGCTAAGCTTAACGCACCTTTTTATGGCAGTGTTAACTGCACAGGGTGTCTGTGCATGTTGTACCTGTGAAATCATATCCCATGCTACCTTACACCTACCGTGGGTAAGAGGAATGTGAAAAAAAGATCAAAATCTGAAAAATAATGCTGATGTATATGTTGCTCTGTCGTGAGGGCAAAGTTTCAAACATAACCATTTTTTTTTTTAAGTTTTCTCATTTAAGTTATGCAGACTCAGAATATTTACTTCCAGAACAACAACCAAAAAAAAGATATCTGAACTTTTCATATTAGTGCAAACTTATGACATGTCACTAGTTCTTTGAAGTTTACCCATCTCATCTCACATCATTCATCTGAAAACAGCAAATACAGCACAAGCTGTCAGAAAGGCTTGAAAACTTATTTCCTCTGAGTCTTTGTTTGCTCAACATGGTCTGTCAAGGAATCAATACCTATTCCCACATACACACAAAGAAAAGTAATCCTAAGCATGCATATGAGTAAAAGGGAAGCAAGAGATCTTATGCAATTGAGATGCTGCATAGCTTAAATTTGCAAACCTTTTGGAGACCTTTATAGAACTAATTAAAAAGGAAGAAAGTTTCTATCTCAACTAGGACCACACTTGCTCATGCTTTTTTTTNTTTTTTTTTTATTTTTTTTTTTTTAATGCAAACATGATGCCAGAAAATGAAATTAAACTCTACATGTAGCCAGGGTACAGAAAGAAGACAAAATCTGGGTGCAGTTCTTCAGGAAAGGCTTGGCAACAGATTGACAAATTGGTTGACAAATTTTTTAAAAAGTCTTTCTGCTTTCCAGTATGATACAAGCAAACTCACAATAGATTTCTAAAACATCTCGCTGATTATGAGGATTCTGGTGATTTAATCAGGAAAAATTAGAAACACCACCATGCGATTTGTGGCTATCTCCAACTAACTACACATCCATCTTCAATAACTACCTTTCAAACCCCTAGCACAATAAATAATCAGTAACACAATAAATAAATATACGAATATGAAGAAGCTGCAATCCTTCTCAAGTGAAATGAGCATAAAAGTTACATTTGCCTAGCACATTATTCTACGCTATTATTCACTAAGACCTACCCTACTTAGTAAAAATGATTCATTTGCATCTTCTTTATAAATATTGCATTTAAGTCCAAGTTCATGCACATTATGATAACTAATATCTTCCTTACACGCCTGGAAAAGACAGACCCTATAATTATATCATTAACACACTGAGCAGAGCTCCATTTTTCTCCAAGAGCAGTACTATGTGTGTAAGAGTAAAGCCTGTCCATACTTCGAGGATCTCAGAGCGTCTCTGGACACAAATTACTTTTCACTGCGCTAACATGAGATAGGTGAAAACTGTACACGGATGACACAGAGTACATTAGTTTTAGGTTAAATGATTTCCTGTCAACAAAGTAGACAAAAAAGACAGGAATGAATGGCTTAGGACTTTCATCAATAGACTGCATCAGCTTAATAGGAATTAGATATTCTGTACACGTGAATTACACCCACTTATCCATGGTGTATATTATCAATTAACAATTACATACAATTATATACAAATTCTCAAACTTGCAGAAAGCAAGCTGAAAGCTTCTTCGAGTTTTATGACATCAAATACCAAATTTGTCAAATGAGTTGATAACAGATAAAGCAAAAGATTTTTTTTTCTGAGCAACCAGGGGAAAATCAACTTTTAAATTTTGATTTTAACATATAGGGATGACCCATTTGAATAAAAACAAAGGAGAGATTTGCAGGGGCTGGAGAACCAAGAAGTGCTGAGTTTTGCACAAGCTTTATACATTATCTCCCCTTCTACGCGCTGCTCCTTGATAACGAATTGTGATCTGGGGGCTCAGATTCTGCAGTGGATCAGTGATTTTGACTGCGAATTACTCAGGTGACCCACAGGTCAGCAAAAAGCCTTTGTTGTCTGCTAGGAAAATTCTCCCGAGCCATTCAGCACGTTTCTAGCAATAAACAAATAAATCCTATAATTCAACTCACTTCTTCTCTATAACATGAAAGGCCATCGGCCAGGATAAAAGAAATTAGATTGGCATTTTATTTTGTGCTGAGGCTCAGCCAGTCTCTGAAGTGACACACACCTGGAGCAGATGCCATGCAGGAGGTGCACAGCAGTGCAGGACAGCTAACAACGGAGATGCTGATAGAGGAACGGAGAGGGCACCAGGAATGAAAAAGAGGGAGTCACTTCTACAGCTCCATCGCAATGCAAAGGAGGAGGCAGCAGTGAGACCCTTCTATATTTCAACTTGCTTCATCATTTTACTAGGAAATAGTAGACTCCGTGGCCAGAGTTTTAATCCATCCTGTTTGCTTGTTCAAAAACGTGGAAATGTCACGCTGATTGTTTTTGTGGCACAGCGGAGAAAATTAACCCTTGAGGAAAGGCCTCAGGATCCAGCTGCAATCAGTAGCCTAAATGTGGGGAGTCTATTTGTCCTGTTGGGTGTGAATATTTACATTTGGTGAATGTAGATTTTTTCAGAATATTTTTTTCAGGAAGAAACACAATAGTTGACCCAGAAACTTATGGCTTGAACCTTGTTCCATAGGTTAGGTTAAGCTCTGTAACCTACATTGGACATCTAGCTCTTTCACACCTTACAGATATCATCAGTAGCCTGGAATCCACCCAGCATGCCATGTTTTAATTGAACAGATCATCTAAAATGAAACTGCAAAGCTCTTCCCTTAAAAAGGTACACTATTTTCAAATAGTTCTAAAAAGTCACAGATAGGGAAGTGCCATTTCTATGCTATAATATACTTCATATGCTAATGAAGTCTATAGAAACGGCTTACCCTCGTGTGAAACTTTCTCATGTGAGAGTGTTGGTCATTCTTTGCAACTTTGAGCAGTCAGGAACATAAACCCAAAACAGTGCAAGGCAATGCAAGTGACAAGCCTACCAGTTTTTTTTCAAGGGTTATGCATAGCTTTATATGATAAGACCACCCCCTCATCAGCTGCAGCAGAACAGGCCATGTGCTAGCAGAGCACAAACATATACAGCAAGATGCAAGTACATAATCAAATGGTAAGTAAATACAACCACGTCTAAAAGAAAATTCAGGGGAAAAAAAGAGTTTGACTGATGTAAAGCGAGGAGAGAGACCTTAATGTTTTTTACCATCTTCTTTCGGGGATGGTGGAGTCATGCTGAGCCACGCTCCTACCCATGCGGATATATTGCCCCTGTAAAGAGAAAGCTGTTTATCAGCAGCTGAAGCTTTGAAGTGTTAGTAACTGGTACTTGGCATATCACTGATACACTGACAACTGAGGCATCAGAGGCATTTGGAAGTGGCAGGAATTGTGGCACAACTGCGTTATGGAAAGGGAATAGGAAATACAGCCCGCTGAGGATTTTCATGGAGGCTGCAATTCTGCCGGACCACAGTTATTAACGATGGAGCCACAGGGGCTCATTAGGCATCTGCAAACTGCTAGGGGTTTATATATAGTACAAACAACAGGTAACTGTAAATTATAACATTTTCCACGTTTTATCAAGGGGCTCTGTTAACTTCAGTAGCCACAGAAAACTCCAGCAGCCAAAGCTGTTCTTTTGACCTTCGCTCCTTTCACCACAGGCGCGAATGTGACTTCCTTCTTTCTCTGGCAATTTTCTACTCAACGTAAGTGCCATTCTTTTCATGAACCTATAATGCAGTGTCACATCCATGAACCAGGGCTTTTAAATTTTGATTGTGATTTTCAATATGCGACAAAATTGATCTCTGTTCTCACAGCATTTGGTTGCAACTGTCACTGCTAATTCTAAAATCAACTGAATAAGCAAATAATTAACAACATGATAACAATAATAAGCTGGGAAATTTGTTGCAAAGTTATTCAAGGAAATACATCAGACATTTCCTTGTGGGACATACACGAAAAATACTCTGTATGTGAATTCTTCCCAGTGTAGTAAGAACCAAGCCTTATTAGCAGGTACATGATTCCTTTCCAATTTCAATCATCTTGTATCCTATTAATTCTTATATTAAGTCTTGTCAAATCAGGTAGACCACGTGATGACAGGGAAAAATCAGCAGAGTTGGTTGAACAGGCAGGTGATACGGAACAACAAATCCCTGGATTTCCACCTGATGGTTATATTTTAATAGGCAAAGGGAAGTAAGGAAAAGTCAGGCAGGGTGACTCACCAGTTCGAGCAATGTAAGAAAATTAGATTTTAAGTGGAAAAAGATGTTTCCTAGGAAACTGCATGATCTGCTTGTGGAACATCAAACAAGAGCAATTTCCTAACAACAGCCATGGCTAAATTGATCTACACCTCAGACGGCTTTATCAGTGAGAGAGAGATTGGGTCCCTTTTATATTTTTTTAGTTACCATCATCAATTTGTCTATTACTTGACTTCTTCGGCGGTTACCTTTCTGACCTTCCACAAGTACAAGGATGATATTTGCCATTACCTAATTGGAAAGCATGTTTTCCTTTCCCTTATCATTTTTTTCTTCCTCTTTTTCTTGCAGCAAGTTGCCAGTTTTACTACTGCTCCTGCCATGGAGCGAGGAGGAAGACTGCACACACCGTGGAGCTAATGGGCATGCAACATGCCAGAGCCAAAGCAAAGGGCTTGTTTGAAACTCTCTACTTTGCAGCGGTGAAAAGTGAGCTGCAATATAAGCGAGTTGCCAACCCTCTGCTCTGAGCTGTTCAATCCACAGTTTGTTCATCCCATCCCATCTCATCCCAATTTACACTGGATCAAAATCAATGTCTTTCCTGCTACAGGTTGCTGTCTACAATTCATTCCAATAAATTCATTCCAGTAACTTAAATCCCTGAAGTCTTTGCTGTTGAACACCGCATGAAGGATACCACGTATTTTAGACGATAGAACTTTTTTTTTTATTCCCTTCACCACTTCCCATGCTGATCATTCAGTACAGCTAAGTCATGGCCAGCGGTCTTGAGAGCAGGACCATAGATTTCTGAGCATAAATACGCACACGTGTTGCCTCTCCGTGTGCAGTAAGAGTTTCACGTTGGCTGGCTCCTCGACGATCATGCTGCGTGCATGACCTGCACGCTGCTTGGGACGCAGCAAATGCATGCCAGCTCGGCACTCATGGGCTGGAAGTGGCCAACATGCTGGATATGCCCCGCACATTTAATCCTCATGTGCACACCAAATCCCGCGCACCATAAGGCCCCTGGATTTACTTTGCGTGCACATACGGAGATACATCCTATGCCAAAAGGCAAAGCATTCAAACTCCTCTTTTACAAAATTTCCACAGAAATGTGGCAGAAACGTAAGATATGTCCGAGAACACTAACAGTCTGATACTTCTATCCCTGGCTACTCTGTAAAAGAGTGAAAAATTAAGCAGGCCGACAAAAGTATTAGTGAAACATTTTCAAATACACTGATTGTGCAAGAAGTTGGAGGGGAAAATACATAAACCTAAACTCATCCATGCTTGTAAGCTTGTGCAACTTGTGAAGCAATCCTGAAGTAGCACATTATAGCTGCCTTTCACAACAGAGTTGCCCTCAATCAAAATACACAATAAACAAGCATTTCCTTTTTTTTTTTTTTAATTTACTTTACATATTACAAAGCCATGCAAACTCAGGATGTACGCTCAAATAGTTGCTCTGTAAATTCAGCTTTCTTGTAAACCAGTGTCCAGTTGAATCAGTCCCGCACTGTGGAATTGTCTTTAAACCTTCCAGAAACATCCAGGAGTGACTATCCATCAGCAAGTCACACACAGAGCAGACAATCTCAGGTAAAAGCTGAAGAAAGTGAGAGGAGACTTCATGCGAGAGGAGGAAGGGCGAGAGGAGGACAAGGAAAAGGTTTCCTTTCCTTCCTCTTGCAGTTTACAGCTTCTCTCTTAGCTAAGGACATATTTAGGATTAATGCTTTTATTTTAAAGGAGAAAGATTAAGTTTTTTTTAGCTTACGTGAAACAAGATGATGTATGCTGCAATTGTCAAGTCCCTCTTAAATTGTATGTAGCACATTCTGTATCTCATAAATATTTAAGACTGCTAAATAATTATCCCAGGCTCCTCAACCTGCCTTTCTTTATTAGTTCCATGGGGAGCCAGGAAAGTATTTGTTCTTCAGCCACACAGACAATAATTATATTGCAAGAATATCCATTTTCCGTTGCTGCTGCTGTTACATGACTCTCTCCTACTGCACTGTGGTGGTATTAACTATTTGCAGAGAAGAGAAGAGCCCCCCCTTTCCTCACCAGCTCAACCCAGACAGCTTGTCAACTCTTTCAAAACTCCTCCATCAAAGTGAATCCTTTCGCACTCGGTTCCACCCTTGATTCCATTTTCACAGAAGCAGAAGGGAGCAAAAAACAAGGCCTCTAGCTGATAACCCTGAACTTTACCAGATCTCAGTGATTCAGAACTTTGCAAGGAAATGATAGGAGCTGAATGGATGCAGGTTTATCAATTTAAACCTGTAACTGTACCGACCGAGGGGAAGAGGAAGGTGAGCCAGCAACCCTGTCCCCACGCAATAGCCCTGAACAGAGTTCTTACAGTGCTTGATTCTGCACCCATCATATCTGTCACCACAGCTCAGCACCCGCTGCCACCACCCCTCCTTCCACTTGGATACGCTGCAAAGAGGCAGAGCAAGAGCATAATCCACATCTCTGGTGAACACGGCACTCAAAAGCGCGCTTGTCGGGCGATCCAGAGATTAACACGCTTGGGAATGTTGTTGGCAAAGAGGGTGCATGGCTTCAAGTCAAAATAACCTAAGTGGACACTGTAATCTGTGTGCTAAACAGAAATCTGCATTTGTTTAGCAAAACTGTGATGGCAAAGACCTGCCACTTCTTCTGTGTTAAGGGCTCAGCTTAGTTTCAATCCTTGAGCGTTGTGAAAGATAGGAGCTTGGGAGTGTCACAATTTTTTCCAGAATTTTGCTTCCTGCATTTGTGTTTTGTAGTTGTAGGGTATTTTTTTTTTTTTTTAATCCAAAATAACAACAACACTACATAGCTGGGACACATCTACATGAGGAAGCATAAGGAAGTCATGAGCTGAAAGGTGTGAAATTAATGTGCCTAAATTCAAGCTCATTACGTAGCTATGGGAATGCTCTCATTCTGAAGTAAATTGGCTTAAAGCTCACTGTGACTTAATACTCCTTGGAAGATCATGATTTCCAGTGACTGCAAAAGCCAACGTATAGATCAATATGATCTTTTAGGCACAATCTGACAAGATTGCTCAGTTAGTTTAATATTTTGCTACCACAGCCAGGCACCACCTCCCTTTCTCCTGTCCCACACTTTGCTTCCTTTCCTGTTGATCTGGTTCTGCTACTCACCCCTCCGTGAGCCTGTTCAATTGGCTAATCCAGCAGAAAACAAGCAAAAGTGTGATTAGATGCAATAATCTGAAAGCAATTTTGCAGCCAACATAAGTGGAGCTTTTTAGGCTACAAACCCAAATGGAAAGAACCAAAAAAAAGTGAGGAAAAAAAATAAAATAAAGTCTTTACAGATAGTCCAAGTTTGCATGTTAGACCCATCATAAAATGCATGAAACATTTTATTCTAGGAGGTTTAGAACTAAGTAAAGACAGGTTCAAATAAGTGTCTGAAACTAATCCAATAAAAATCCTCCCATTAGAGATGTTAGTAAAAGAAGGTGGGGAGGTAGAAGGAAAGCAGCAACAGATAACAAGGAAATCTTTTGACAATGAATCCAAATTTACAGTGACAGTGTTCACATATATTTTGAGGAGACAGAGTGTAATTACTGGCACAGCTGCTATATATGAGAGAAATATTTCATACTCTCCTCATCCACATCCCTGTCCCCATGCTCAGATCAAATGAATGAGGCTAGATCAATATGCAAAGATTGAGTCTGTTGAGCCTGTAGTTGTAGCAAGCAGAGTGAGGATTTCTGACACAGTCTTTTTTGGAAATCGACTTCTGCATCCTACCTTCTGCTCTGAGCAGCCTAGCAGGATCATCACGCCCAGCAAAGGGAGCAAGGATTAATGCAGATTAAAATAAAATTGTGTATTTGAATCTACCAAATCAGCTGCATATAAAAGGTCTACTTTTTATGCAAAGATAAAACATCTGCTTAAAAAGTCCTTTAGACGATAAAATTCAGGAAGTGGGGAAAGTACTCAAAGAATATAAACAAAGAATTACCCTTGCTGTACATTTGTTTCCTTCTCGTGCATTTTCCTAGGCACTAGCTGTGGACCACTCCTGGATATAGGGTACTAGGCTAAAGGACATATGGTCTGACCTGGCATCACCTCTTTTCATCAAGTTAGAAAAACAGGCATTGGAAAACTATTTTTAGAATAAGGGACAGGAGAAGCATTTGGATATACCAGATCTCACTTTCCACAGACATACAGCAAACAACCTCTAGGCAGCTTCATTATCTTCAGATCGCCCAAGACACCTTTTCAAAACAAACAAAATCAGCAGTGATGAAAATTTTTATCTTTTTTTTTTTTTTCTGTTTGGCTAAAAAACATACCCTAATAAACAATTCTCTCTTTTAAGATTGCATCAGGTGTCACTGATGACATGAGTTGAAGATGCCAGCTTGGAATGATTTAGGTTGCAAAGCACTTACGGTCAGCAATAAAGGACCAAAATTAAAACACTCAGGTTATTTACAACAGTTCTGCATCAAACTGAAAGAGCATTTCAGATGGCACCCTGTATAATCACGGATCTATTAATTAATTTCATCAATAACATAAAGTCATGGAACAGAGTATGTACAAAACATACAGATGATGCCATGCTTGAATGGCTTGCAATTATTTGGAAAGAAAGAAAAAATAGCCCAGTGTCAGTAGAGAAAAAGACCAGTAGACACAAATGCAAAGTACAGCATCCAGCAAGGCTAAATCAAGTGCAAAACAGAGAAAACGAGGCAGGCAGCAGTTCTGAAAGGATTTGGACTGTTAGAGGGTCACAGACGATTTACTCATTTCTACAATGCTACATAGAGACAGAAATCACTTTGAGATGCATTAACAAAACATCCTATGCAAGACAAGGGTGGTAGTTATATATTCTGTTTGGTGCTATTGAGATTTTAATTGTAATGCTGTACTCCGCTTTCAGATGGTGGAAGCCAAATGAGAGAATAGAAGGGAACAATATGAAAAATAATATATGTGAGGAAAGAAAAGGAAACTAAAAAGGATCACAGAAGAGACCCAAAAACAGTTTGCAAAGGCCTGCTCTGAAGAGTGATCGGTTATTCCAGTGTCTACTGGGGAGTCAGAACAAGAAAAGATTAATTTCAAGCAAGTAAGATTTAAGTTGCCTAGTATAAAAAGCTTTTTAAAAGAGATGAGGATTACAAAGGATTCATAATGATACTTAGGACTCTCTGGTTTTTACGTACGGGGATTTGGGGAATAGGTTGGGCAAAAATCTGCTCTGTGTTACGTTGATTCTAAAACCCCTAGGGTACTTCTGGACTGTATGAGTTGGGCTAGCAGAAAAGCTCCAAACGTTGCTAGAAAGCTGTAAACACCGTTGTTTCCTCCATGAGGGTGGTAGAGAAATCCACGGTTGAATATCTGGAACTTCCCAGTACAGAAGGAACTTATATGAAAAAGCAGCCTTAAAATTCAAATAAGAAATTCATTCACAAGAATTCATTTCAAATAAAATGCTGAGAAATAAACGCAAATGTGAACTACATCATTTGTGACAACTTAATGTGGTCCCCAGTGAGTGATGCCTGAGTCATCTGAGTGGGCTTGGAGGGTATTTTAGGTAAACTCAGAGCAATGTATTCAGGAAAATAATATTCATCAATACAGTATTTATAGGCAGGTGAAAAGAGAGAAGATATCTCACTCTTTGGTTTCTAACAATGGATACTTGGATGGAAAGAGTCACATTTTAAACTCCAACATGCAAAGCTATTGGGCATTAAAATCATACAAAAAGAGTATACTGGTGGTATACCAATGATCTACAGCGAGTTTCCTTTATTTAGTCAGGATTCAAGGTAATTCTTTTTAAAGTTCAAATTCCCTTTCCAAAATTCAAGTTTAACCAGCTAATAGCAGGAGAAGGTTCCCATCACAGCTTGTAGTAATATGATATATTATTCTGAGCTCATTTTCACTCTCCATCAGAATATGGGATACATGGAATATGGGTCTGCATATAGAATTGACTTTTAATACCAGGAATTTAGAAGGAATTGTTGCATACACAGTGTATTTCTTAGTGTAATTCAGGCACCATGTATTAGCATTTATATACCTTATTTTTAAAGGGCTCCCAGACAATAGTCACAATGCAAAGTGAAAACTATATATTATGATAGTGTTTCTAAAGTCAGCCAGGTTGTTAAATAAACTCATGTATTGTTTGTCACTACGTCAAATCACTTTCACAAAGTACTATTTGCAAGAAAGACGACAGGCATGGGAAGGATGGAATACTCTATCACAGCCTCTAGATTAGTTATTAGATAACTTTAGCTACGTCAGAAGCAAATGGAAACGGTTCAAGCCATTCGTAGGAAGATTAAAGTTATGTTCTTAGACAAACAAACAAAAAAATGCAATGACATTTTCAGCACGTGTATATACATGAATAATCTGAAGTTAATGATTCCACCCAAGCAAGTAAAGAATTTTTTTTTCCCCCTCAGAACCACAGGCCTTAGGTCTTTATCTGCAAACAGGGGAGTGAGGAGAAATAAAGATGGAAGGAAAAAAAAAAGGTTCCCTAAAGGAAAAAAAAAAAAAAGCTGTATTTTTCTCACTTTGCAGTACTGACAACCTTACTGGCAATTTTGAGGTTATCCCCATACACTTCAAGACAATTGTTTAATTTAAGATGGAGAGTTAGAAATGTGAATATTCAAAAAATATCCATGAGCTATACATTTCTTTAGAACTATGTCCCCCTCGTGGATGAGTCCCAAGAATATAGACTTAGATTAAGGAAAAAAAAAAAACCTCTTTTAAACATCATGATTGAATGGTCCAGTTTCTGCCAAACATAAATCCATCTATAACTTACTACAAAATAGAATTGAGCTAGAATTTTGCACTACGCTATTTTGAAAGAAGTACTGAGGTCTCAAAATTTGGTTTTGCTCTAGCATGGAATGATAACTTTTAAATTAAAAAAAAAATATAAATGTGGGTATACTCACATGAGAGACTTTGCCAGTCAGAAATAGCACAAGTTGAAGGGAATCCTCAGCAGCAAGAGGCCAACAGAATCACTCTCCTTCTCTCAGTACCAGGGTTTAACCGCTAGGGTTTAACCCTACACCAACATTTTCAGCATCTAGCACCAGTTTCAGAACTGTGACCCTACCCAACGACTTAAGTTCCTCCTGGATGACATCAGGCAGCTGGAAGTTCCGTGCTGAATTTCTTTACCATCTGTTCCGCATCAAAGGAAGAGCTAGCAAAGAGTCCACATGACTAAAACATCTGGGAGACATGCCTGCGTGACTAAGAAAAGTAAAAATGACAACATATCCCTTAAATGTGCAATAACTGAAATGCTTTTCATGATAAGAGTGTGCAAATAGAGAGAAAGAGCAGCAGCTTTGTATCCTTTCCCTTCTCCATACGCTTTCAAGAAACCTTCTCCACCTCCATCTTGACTTATTACTTGGAACAATCAAGTTACTTCTACTAAGTCATATTCCTATCAGAGGAATAGATAGAAAGCGGAGAGAGAAATCGGATTGTTTAAACTGTGTCTTATAAACAGTCTGACTACCCAGCTGATAATAGTTCAGTATTTACATTATTTACAGAGCACTACCAGAACATAGCAGGGGTCTTAGCTCATGTTACTGTCCTTGTTAGCAAAGCTCATTCCTTTTGAAAACACACTCTAGCTAGTTGTGGCTCAAGCAGCAGTAGATTAGAAAAAATCATAAATCTGCTGGGTCCATTTAAGTACTTTTTTGAATTAAATCTGTCTTATCCATTTTCAGAACTGTATTTATCTATAACAGCATCACATAATTTTCACAAAAACAGTACAGATTTAATGTGCTTTTCCTCACTTCTTCCTTTTCCTACTTTCTGCTCTGCATTGTAGGTTTATTCAGGTGGCATGACAATGTGAATTGCAGCTACCTTCCTTTATTTTTTGGAAACATAAAACAACATTTCTAATACACCATCAGAACTGTTTTACACCCAACTAAACAACTCAATTTTTTCCTGTGAGAACTGGAATATCACCTTCTTTGTTTTGTGCTATTCTGTATAAATAAATAAGGCCACCTTCATGTATATATACACAGATAAAATATACACACAACTACAGAGCAAGATAGAAGTCACAAACATCATTTGGGCATTTGTAGGACAAATGACACTTTCTTCTGTGACATTTTCATATAAAGTGCCTAAAAAAAAGAATCTGTTAAATGAAAGTGTTATAGTACATGACAGAAAAACATGCCCTAAATACTTTTCGGTGGCTCACAATTAAACTGGAGAGCACAGCAAGATGAGTTTTACAAGAGTCTTGGTTCAATACTGTTCAGGATTATCATTAATTTCCTTGATGCAATTATAAGTATGTTTATTAAACACATAAATAACAGCAGCATGGATGTGCTCTAAGCATGTTTGAAACGTGGTTGATATTCAAAAACACGGACAATTTGAAGACGTTCTTTAAAATACAAAATACTAATCAATCAAGAGGACTTTACAGAAATAATCAAATTCACAAATCTAAGGAAAAGTGGTTACATGGGTTTTTCAAAATGGATATCAGATGTCAGTGTTTATGAATTACAAGATAAAATAAAGCAAAAACATTGTGCTGTTGAGAAAAAGTCAAAAATTAATAAACAAAAGTATTGTTGGCAATTCATGGACAGTAATCATCATGCTTCTTGTGAAGTTGTTAAGATCTTCTCTGCATACGACATTTTCCAGTTAGAGAAAGACTAGAAGAGATCAATGAGATGAATCAGAGGTCTGCACAACAAGATCTATATGAAAAGAAGGAAGGAAAAGTAGTTACTTAAACTGGAACAGGAGTAGACTATGGCATGTTGATAGGCATGATATAATAAGCAGAACTGAAAGAAGTGAGCGAATAAATTGATCTTCTCCTAACTGCAGACAGGATAAAAAGTAAAGAACTTAAATTGCAGAAAATGGGACACAAGCCTGGTATTAAAAAAATAAATAATAAAAAAACTTTCTAGCAGTACAAACGGTTAGATATTACAGAGATTGACTGTGACTTTACAGAACCTCTAGCTGGAGTGGTTTTGTTCACAAAAAGGATTAGATGAACATCTGTCAGGAATTATTTTAATTTGCACTGATCCTCTTTGGGGACAAGGGGATGGATTAGATGAACACCTCATTGTTCCTTTTCATTTTATTTTCTTTGACTTTTTAACGCTACTGTTGTGTTGATTTAAGGTGTTTCTCAAAGACAATATCATGCAATCGAGTTGAGACTTTGTCTAAAACTGCTCATCCATGAGCAGTAGGCTTTTCAGCACTTGCTACATACACAAACATGAAAGTGGTGTCTTCTGAACTGGCTGCCTTTAAGACCAGCTCCAGTGTTTTGTCCTTCACTTGATTATACAAGGGCTTCTTTATTATTCAGGTATTTTCTATTCAGCATACATGACTGGCCCAGAAACAAAGTTTTGCAGTTTAGCAGAGTTGGAAGGCATCATTTCCCCATCAGTCATGACCAAATATAAAAACAAAAGTAGTAAGGTTTTTGTCCCAAAGAAAATGTCGAATTGAAACAAAAAGCTGAAATATTCACAAAAAAATTCTTTTCCTCCAAATGCAGGTGAACATTTTGCTTATTCCATAATGAAATCCATCTAGGCAAAGAATAGGTTTCCTTCCCATACAGTACAGTAGTAAAATATAATAAATCACAGTATAAACATAGTGAAGTCATTATCCCACTTGAATGACACTATCTCAGGCAGGATACCCATTCAAGTGACATAAAATCTGTCTTGTTTGAAATGACATATGACCAACCTCTTTGGAGACATAGGTATCTACCAGTATTTTAAAAGTCTGAATTACTAGATGTATTGTGTTTGTTTTGGGGGTTTGAAGGCAGGTGTTGGAAAGAGGACACTAGATTTTTCTTACAAGTTCTAGAAAGGACAGGGAGTATTCAGGTATGTGATGATAATCCTCTACTCCAGTTACAACCTATAACACATTCCATGCATAGGGTCATGTCAGCTGGAACAATTTATATGAACCGTGTTATTAACAGCATGCGCTTAAAACATTTGGAATTTGTGAAGTTCAAGTTGCATATCTGCATTCTCATCTCAAGATGAGATCAACAATTCACCCTACAACTTACGACTGTTTTCAGTCCACTGGGCTTGTCTGCAAACTCTGCCTCCCCGCTCGTGATTTACACAGCGCTGCGGGCAAAAGTGGGAGCTCTTGTGATGTGTGCAAGACAGCGTGACACTGAGCCAAAGAACGGGCCATCCCACCAGGAGACATTCAAGATGTTAAGGAGGGGCTTGAACAAACGCAGCGTAAAATTGCCTTCGAGAGGATGTAAAATAAAGTAGACCCAAGTTCATTGTCACACACAATCACTTAGCAAGGGTGCAAAATCTGGTGTAACAGCGCTTTTTAGAATGACAGTAGGAAGCCTACAGCGTGTCATGACTAATTCTGACAATCACAGCCTCCCCGTGGTTGTCACAGAAGTTAATGATGGATGGTTAGAAACCACTGCAGCTCCAGGCAAAGCCCTGGGAAGTTAACTGCTAGGACAGTCTCTAATAAGTGGTGAAGAACACCTTGTTGGCTATTTTAAGCATGCAGCTTATTTCTGTTAATCAAGAGAAGCTTTGCTAAGGCATCATCTAGCTTTACAATAAGGCTGGGGTAGCAGGACAGAGACTAGCTCAGAGATCAGTGTGTCGACCCATCACAATTATGACGGAAACACTGCATACGTTATAAGAATTTTATGGATCACATTTTCTATCGCTCTATGATGTTTTAATTTCTTAATTTTTACAGTTGGCAATACCAGGTGACTTTGCCAGCAGATCAGTGAAGAATATATGCAATTATCACTTCACTAGGACTTCTTATTGCAAACCAGCTTTGCACTAATGATACCTAACAACATTATTTCTTAATGGAGACAATAATTCTCCCTCCCAAAGAAACAAACCTGAGTAGTGTGTTTTAAGTCACAATGGTCCTGCCCAACTTTAAAAGGCATCAATTGTTTGACTCAGGACAACAAAAACAGAAAGATACAAGAACTCAGTTCCCTTCCTTCAGTTTACCTAAGGTACAAAGCCTTTACCTCTTATTACACATCCAATATTTATGTTGTAAAAATGTCTCTGACACGCAATGGATATCTCCTGCCCAGCGTGTCATTCAGTGGGAAGGCCTAATGAGCTTAATGTTTACATGGAATTAGTTTCTTAAAGAAACAAGTTTATCTGGCATCAGGCCACATCCTGCAAGTCAAGTCCTATACCTACCTTCTGCAGAGAAGCAGGAAGGATGTATCAGGAGGTATCTCGCTGAACTGTCATTTTTCAGTCTTCAGCCGATTTCCAGATTTAGCCTCTGGGTATGGAACCATAAAGACCCTTTCTGGCTGAACATTTCATCTAATCACTGTTTACAAATGTTTTGGTGCAAGGGAAGTGCAACTAATAACTACTCAGTGAGATGGAAACAAAATAAACTAATCTTACAGGAAAGAATTTTGAGAGCTCAGAAGTACTGCACCATAGAGTATCTTTAAGCATTAGTGATTTATTGAACAAATATTGTCAGAAATCAGTAGGGCTATTTTGGGTTCATGTTGACAGAAATGAAAGCATAATTTAATTCTTTAGTAAAATTCTGTTCAAATATTAATAGAATTTAATCAGATTATCAATACTTTTGAAGTTCAGTAAACATATGCTAAATGGAATTATAACAGAAGTCCACAGTTGAGCCAAAAATTCAAGGCATCCTAGATGCATACTGTATGAGCATAAAAAGACTTATATTATTTTCTGTTTATGTCACCATCTATTTCCTCCACCTCCAGTTTAGGTTTTTCACTAAACTTGCAGTGTGATAAGCTTTGAAGATGAATGGAAAAAATAAATTTAAATTCCATAAATCTTTGACTTAGATTTTTATGATTGATATTTAAATTTTTCAAGAAAAACTATACAGCAAAAATGCTGCCTCCTCCCTTTTGGGGGGGAGAAACAATCTTGACTTGCAGAGAGACATACCAAGACAGATTTACTTTTTGCTAGAACTCTACCATAAACAACATTTGGACAGCGGTAGCAGTTAATACCACTATGCATTTAAGACGATGGTACCAATTAAAACAAATAAAAATATCCCTAAGATCTATCTAGCCCATAAAATGTGACTAGGAAGTGACCAACAAGATTCTTATCATTCCCCTGCTTAAGTTGAAGCCCAAAAATCACCTCCATTTGCAACAGAGAAGCTGACAGTAAAACACCAATTGGTAAAAGCAGCTGAATTAGCTTCATGTCACACCTGTCTATTCAGGCAATTGCCCATCCTGGGCAATTATACAGGATGCCATTTTAGGCACAAATTCTGAACACAGAAACAAAAGTGTCCTCACATTCCCTCTTGCACTGAAAACAGAATCCTTATCCGTGGAGTTGTTTGAGGACCGTAGCAGCTGGGCTCACCCGTGAGAGGCTTAGCAATCCATCATTAAAAATAAGTTTCAATGAAGAATGTTCATGAACTCTGCCTTTAAACACAACCACTAAGGGCTTTTATCAGTTCTCTACGATTAATTATTACAAAAAAAGTGCTTTAAAGAGGAAAGGGGAACTCGACTCCACCATTTCCATAAAGTGGAAGAAATTTCCAGGTAAGATTTTGTCCAATTTGTAGCCAAGTCAACGTTAAAATTCTCTGTTTCACAAGTACTCAGTTGAATCCCTTCCAGCTAAAAGGGAGGAAAGTACAGATACAGCTATCGTGTCCAGCCTGCTGTTTAATCCAAAAGGATAGCATAAGTTTTAAAGATGTCTGTGGAAAGCTTCAAAACAGGATTAAAGCATGGGTGGCTGTTATTTTCAATGCTGAAGCTCACGGAAAGTACGAAACTACCTTATGCCAAACTGACTTGTTAACCAATAATTTAAAAATTTGACTTAGATGTATTCAGTCTACTCTCTCCCTCAACTAAACACAAAATACACTATGAATTCGCTAGTATAGACTGCTGAATCCATTAATAAGTAAGCAGTCACTTATTAACCGATAAGTTAGGAAATCAAAATAAATAATTTATTGGACGAATAGAAACATAACCTTGTCCACAGCTCCATGAATAGGTAAGTGCACACGAGCTTCCCGCCTAAGCAAGGAATCGGATAAACTGGAAACTCTCCTTCAAAGAGCGCGCAGACAGCAAGTGGGAGACAAAACTCCATCATGCCCACGCATTTAAAGACTACCAAATATTCTTACGTGGTACTTACGGGCATTTTGAGTGCTTGTGTATAGGCCCATACATCTTTCAATAACTCTTGTTACCTGTGTGTAAGAATGTATGGGAAAACTTGCCCTTTTTTTGTGCCTGACCTGTTTTGATCTCATATAGGGAGATTATGACCAATAAAAATCAATAGTCCAGGAACTTGCTGTAAAGCTATTTCTGCTTTTGCACTGCAGTTCTTCAGCATTCCATCTCCTCTGTAATTCCCTGTGGTTTAATCCTTTTTTATTTCCTTCTTCCTCCAAAAATACCCTCTCCAGCTACCAACAGTTGCCAAAGGCCAATTGCACTGAAAATACAGGCTATTACTCTCAGAGGAGAGAGCAAGAGGAGTTGTTTTATCTAACATTGCTAAATTAGCCACGTTTTTCCAATGTTTGACAGATTTCATTCTCAGTACACAACAGCGTACCTCACTCACATAAAGTCTCCAAGAGGGTAAAAATAGCAGCCAAGAGTAAGCTCAGGTCCCTTGGGGTCTTTTTTCATTCCTGTTATGAAAGTTTCTAGATGAATTTAATAGAAGAAACAACTAAGTTTCCAAAGAATTTACTCCAAAACCAAGCTAAACTCAGAGAGTAATAGCTTTTAATTGCAGAAAACAACACAACTTTACTGTGGCATTTGAAAACTACTTTAGCATTTAATAAAACTCTAGATGTTACATTTTATGATGCTTTTCCATAAGAATCTAATCACAGTTGCCAAAATCCATACATGCCTTCACATAACAGAAGCAGTCTGTGTCCTTCAGAGTTTTCACCTAGCAGACTGAGATGGAGGCACCCCTCAGCATCTAAATACTGACGCAAGGCACCTACAGAACTGTCAGCACCCTATTAATGTTTTAACGATCAGAAGTACATAAAAAAGAAAAGGCATGACATAGCTAAAGCCTCACGGAAATGATTTCAGAGGCAAAGGTGCATCATCCAATATCAAATGATACTGCCCACTGATATCCAACTCCATTTCCATATCGAGAATTTTGATAATTCTTTTGCAGAAGGCAGATAGCCACAAGCATGCTGACTTCCTTCTTAAAATGGTTTCCCTTCGGAGCCATACTTCTTATGTGGGCAAATTTTTCCTGAAAATACCCGGTGCAAATATCCGCATAAGCTCCAAGATGGCCACATTGAAATAACAGGACTCGCCACTCATGGTTGTGTTGAATTTTCCAATAAAATAGAATACAGTTTTTCAGTAAAAGGCACATGCTTGCCCTAGGAATCTGTAAATTCTAAATACTTAATCTTTAAAGTTTCTAAGTGCACCACAATATTCATTTATTTCACCTCTATCAAAATGACAGGACTCCATAGGAGAAACAGGACTCCATAGATACAAACAGCTACTGAAGACACTGTTAAAAGTTTTACTGACTTCAATATTGGACAAAAACAGGTGCCTTAAGAAGAACAATTCTGTTGCTCAGCACAGTGGATAAAGGGGGTAATGCTCCTGCTATCTCCTGTAGTCTTTACGAGAAAGAGAGTTTTACAGAAACAACTTAGGAGGCCCTTTATTGCCTATCATGTATTTCATGCAGGTCCAAAAGTCCCACACAAGTCAATGGCAGCATTTTGCAAAGTGACAGTAGAATTGTTTCCAGAGAGGAGTTCAACATAAACATATAATTCAGCATCAATGATATACTAAATACACATCTTGTTATATTGTAAGAACATCTACAGAGCCAGAGTCATTGGCTGGGAACAGAAGCATTCATCTATAAGACTGTCTTTGAATCAAAGCTCCCTGGTTGTCAATCGAATGATGCTCTTCATTAAAACTTCATATCTGGACTCGTGCAGAATGAAGAACAAATATTCACGGAGATGTTTCCTTAATTGATATTGCTAGACTCATTCTTAAGACAACTTTCTGAGATTTAAACAGAAGCATTATCTATACACACACAAATAAAAATATAAACATACACATATTTTGCTTGCTATATATGTATGCATATACACTATACATATACAGTGTGTGCATATATGCACTATACACATATATACCATGTGTATACATGTTTTATGTGTATGTATATAAATACATAAAATGAACTTTTGTTTGTTTCCTGAAGACATCTCTAAAAGCTTAAGCAAGGCTTCCATTAGGCTGATTGCTCATAACAGCTCAGAGTTTACATGTGTCAACAGCTTCACATAATGGTGTAGCTGAAATATGAGTCAAGGTGCTCGAAGAAAATTATTACAGGAACAATTTGACACAACAGTCAGGAAACAATTATATTCTATTCAAAACTGTCTTGTTCAGAGAAACTGTTGAACACTCCCCACTATTAGATTATATGTTATTTTAATGATTCCATTGATCAGGCAACTTTTCTAAAGAAATTTTGTTTTAAACTGCACCTGATCATTCCCTGCGTTCTGATTGTTTTTTAATATTAAACAGGCACATTTTTAAAAACCTGGTAAGCCATTTAGGCTGTATGAATCTGTAACACTGGTCAGTGATTTAGAAGCCTTTCCACATGTTTGATGATGCAGTTAGAGACAACAATAAGCTGTTCACTACGCAAATAGTGTCGAAGCGATTACCCGATTCTAATGTTGCTCCCCTAGTGAATAGAGAGGAGTACGTGCAGTGGATGGGCACGACCCAGCTCAGCAATCAAACGTTTTCTTTCTGTGTCTATCTAAAGCACTGTACTCAGAGGGTTCAGCCAGAGAGACTCAAAGCAGGGACAGCTGCAGAGCCTGGATTGCTCATGACTTTCAGAAGAGTCTGAATATCTCCAAGGATGGAGATTGCACGATCTCTCCGGTCCTTATTCCAGTGGAATCCATTTCACCTGGATTCCACTGCATTCTAGGTAAAATCCAAAGGAATTTTCACCTTCCTCAACATGAAAATTTTTCTACCTTATATCCAAATATAATCTCCCCCGTTGCAGTTTGTGAATATTGCCAGGGAAGAATCTGGTTCCATACTGTCCAAAATCTAAATTTAAGTGGTTATAGATAGTGATACACTGGAAATCTTCCAAGGATCATGATAATGTAACTGAACTGAGAGCTTCCCATTAAGCCAATAATCAAACACATGCATAGAAGAAGAGACCAGAATACTACCCAAATACCCTAAAATAAATATTATTAGGAAATGAGGAAAGGCTGTAAAAACCATGTTCATCAATGCAACTTACAGATTTAACTTATTCATGAAGAAAAAAGAAATCAAATAGATCCATAGGTAATTAGGTAAGTATGCAGAAGTAAAATACTTAGCATATTATGTATTTAAATCAAGAAGAAAAGCACAGAACACTGCAGGCTTATTTCTGCAGCCGTCCCTGGAAAAGAATGAAACATGATCATTTTCACTAGGCAGCCTGTACTTTGGGGGAAGCAGAATTGCAAGTGTCATGTCCTGATAAATGACTTCTCTCCAGCTGAATATTTTGCTTTAATGTTATAGGACTTGCATAAAAGCCCCCCTCACTTACTATAAGACCTTGGAGAGAGCTCTCAGTTTTCACAGCCAGCTTTCACACATGAATCACAACTGCCTTCTCTGCTATAAATGCTGTCACCCATTCAAATAGGCTCACTTTTTTCAGTCTTAAAAAATGTTATCTTCTTATAAAGACTAGATTTTTTATTTTAATAAAAAAGATTCATGTTGCAATAATGCCCTATGTGAAAAAGCAATATTTGAAATACATAATTCAAATATATTGAAGGTGTCTCCTGCAGCTCCTAGTAAAGCAGCTGACTGACTTTCTGTCCCTGGCATCCAATAACCCTTTCAACAGTTAGCAACCAAACACATTCATTATGTGCCATTGCAATAAGGTCTGTAATTAAAACAGATTTTTTTCTGCTGATTTCAAAATAAACAAACAGGAAAAAAACATTTCTTGATGTACGATTTCTGAGGACGGAAGAAGAAAAAAAAAAAACAGCAAAACCTCTCTAACTACCCAATCTTAAATTATGCCAATTAAACACTCACTTGGTGTACCCTACAAAAATATAACTCAAGGTAGAACTCAAGGCAATTGCCAACACAGTTATGAAGAAAGACTCTTGAAGGAATACTTGCCACATGGGGAGATTATAAGGTTCATTAATTGAAAGAGATGATTAGACTTTCTTGGACAGTACAGATGTAGAGAGGATTTAATTATTTAAAAGGTTATAAAAAGAACCCAATCTCTATTATATCCAATTTGGCTCCCTTTAAATTTGCCAGAAGGTATGACAAGAAAGAGATATTGAAAGTTATAGAAAGAAAGGTCCTAACTCATGAGGAAAAGACTGTTCTCCAGGTTCACAGGAGAAAGGACCATGAGTAGCAGTGAAATAGTGTGTATGCCTCTAGTTGTCTCCTAGAATTCTTCAAAAGTAGGAATTTTGCTTTTTTATTATCAATACACAATACAATATCAATATAATGTAAATGAAAATTTACAAGAATTAGAAACTTAATAAAATTATATCATATATGTACATATCCCAAAGACTACCTTGTTTTTGGTAACAATAATCTACAAATCCACAGCCATAAGCAGAAATATGGTATCCTATCCCAATTTCTTACATAAAATCTAGTAAAGCATTCTATAAGCTCTTTTCTCCCTCCGTATTCCTGATATCGTAATTCCCTTGCTTGGCACCACAGTTAGCTCTGATGTCTTCATGCAGTTTCAATTATTTCCTTTTCTGACTTTTTTTTTCTAATCTCAGATTTATTAATATACTTTAGCTGGTTTATCCACATTGCCACAACCTCACCCGCCTCTGCTTCACCTCTGTCCTGCATTGACAGCACCCCTAGAACCTCCCGTGGCACTGCAGCATCCTGCACGCACACATCGTGTGCGGCTCCTAATTGGTTGCAACTCCTGCTAAATTCACCTCTCCTTTCCAGGTCAGGATTTCTAGCTCTTTATTCGCCCAAACCTTCCTGCCCCCAATTAACACTTCTACTATACACTTACCACTGACTTAAGGAGGCCCCATCGCATGAGAAACAATAAGATTAATAATCCTGAGCATCTAAGAGAAGTGACTTGGGAAAATGAGACCTAAGTTCTTCGAAAACCTTGTCCTAACTACACAGGCTAATCATACTACTGCAAGCAGCGTAACACTCGTCTTCCATAATTTGTAAGAGCTGCAAAGTGCAGCACTGAGTATTAGAGACCTCTTGATCATCTTCAGTGTCTTCAAAAATAAAAAGATCTAGACATTTTTCTGGAGTAGTTTATAGACATCACTTCAATCACTGTCTATTAGAAGTTGAAATCGGATCATTTGGAGCTAGGGGCTGCTACAGGCAAAACTTTATAACCACCTAGCTACAATGCTGAAGAGCCACTTTTATAATATCCATACAGAGACAGAAAAACAAATCTAAACACCCAGGAGCTTTTATCGACCAACACAGATATTACATTTCTAAGCAAGTTCTCATATACATGCAATGCATGAATATGTGCCAGAAGTCATTTATATAGATTCTTCCTCAGAAAAAGAGAAAGAAGATCTAAAATTTTCCTTCAGTTGTTTTCTGCCAGCTGGCTGGGTTAGCTGAGGACACCAGCCAACATATGAGGATTTTAATATTTCAGAGACCTGTCATTTCAAGGATAAACTTTTCATTGCAGTATTCCGGGAACCAAAAATGAGCTAGGTCCTGATGCATCCAGCAGCCAGATCAACAGCATTATTAAATCTGATCCCTGGATTGTACCTTAACTCCACAGGCACAGGATGGCCCGAATTCTTAAAGGGCCTTAAGAACGCTTCCTGTATATTTGTTTGCCTGCACAAGCATGGGTAATTCTGGATTTAAGCAGAAGTTTATGAGAAGTCAAAGCTTTACTACCACTGCTTTAAAAGTATAATTAGGATGCAAGACAATCCATACATAGATCCTACTTTGCACATCTACACTGTAAAGACAGACCATGGGCACACATGGAGCAAAACAGCACGCAGAGGCCGTGCTGAGAGGTACCAATGTGGAAATGAAAATATGTAACTAGTTTCTACCTCATACACCGCTGCACCAGTCCACAGGGACTTCTCTGCTTTCGCTCATATCATCTCAGGCATTTCTGTGCAACGTTCACTTGCACAGTACAGGCAGAGTGAAAAAACACTAATATAGAGGACACTGAAAGAATTAGTACCAAATCTCTTAAATGAAGCAAAAGAGAAAGTCAACACAGAAATCAGAGCTGAACTCGCTGTTAGGTGCTACAGGACTACCAGTTGGCTAGTCCAAGGCCATTTCTTACAAAGGCATCTGCCTTGGGAACAGAGTAAATTGCAGAAGGAAAAGACTGTGACAAACTCAGAACACTAATGGTCTGTATCAGACTGCCTGCCAAGGGAGGTCAAGTGTCGGTTTTTTTCTTGAACTAACTTGAAATTTTTCTAAAGACTTCCTCTTCCTCATTTTAGCAGGTAGTTTTCCAAGAGCTTTCTGGGAATCCTTCAGAGAAGAAATTTATACCCACTAGTAAAGCAAATTTTTGCTTTACCGTTTTTACTATTTGCAATTTTCACTAAGGATTTACATACGGTGCCTTGTGCTGAGCACAATGCCTCACAGTTCAAGACAAACTCAGCTGCCAGTCCTGACTAAGGGTCTTCCATGAGGTGGCACACTAGGTCTCGACAAAAGGACAGTGTTACAGTGCCTAACCATTACGGGGGGCATTCTTGCCCCAGAAATCTAAAGCAAAGTTCTAACCTCAGGCTATTTACATGCAACATATGAGACAGTGGCCTGATTTAGAAAAGGTGACACAAATATTTGAACCAACTTTGGGTCAATGCCAGAAACGGCAGATACACAGCTGTAGGTAACTGATCTTCTAGTTAAGGTCTCCTTAAGGGGTTTGACCAAGGTTTTTTTTGAAGCTGCCTTACAAGAAGCTGCACTTTTTTTCCTGAAGATACACGTGGGATTTAATTCAGAGCTTACTCATGGCAAGCTATCTAAAGCACTTCCTGTGACACGCTATTAGAAAGGAAGCATATCAAAAACTTAAGTCTTTCCCTGAGTTTCAACCTCTAAGTAAGGGCTCCTAGGAACATAGTAAAGAAATTCCCAAGTCGGCAGATGCCCAATACCAGCTACATATCAAAGAGCTCCAGTAATGAGGCAGGTCACAGCTTTAGTTTACGCCCTGCTCAACTAGGCTCAGCTGACCTAGTAAATCTGGCTGTTAGAGCAGCCTATTTTGAAAGCTGTTGATAAACACCCCCTTCCCAAACAGATTTCTGGGGGGTAACCGATGCAAGTCAGAGTCAAACCAATTGTAGGACTGAGCTGGCACCCTGTTTCCCACATTGACAGGTGCAGTAACCGCTGAAGTACTTTACAGGAAAGAACAAATCCATCTCCAACTCTATCTTTTAATAAGAATGGCTCCATCAGGTCCATTATTTAGACACACACTGAGTGCATCTTCCAGATAGGGCAATAAGAAGATGACTTTGCATTTTGAGGGCTCCAGGCACAGAGGAAATCTCAGGTTGTCCCCTCTTCCCAAAATAGTGGTAGTTGTGGCTGTGAATGATGACTTCTAGGAAGTTTTACTTAAAAATTAATAAAAGTTAGGCAATTAGGCTATTGTATGTAGGATGTTAGCTATGATTTGTGCCACAGTAAAATCTGTTGTCTAGTTGAAATTTCAAAATATCTCATTCTGCTCAGGGTACCTACTCTCAGTGAAAATACTCAGTGGACAAAAAGAAAGTATCCTTATATTAAGGTTACCTCAGGTGGTTTAATTTAACATTGTGAAAGTTTACTCTAAACGAGTCAAAAATCTGCTCACTGGCTACTTGCTCTCCTACTCTAAGGAGGGCATGGGTGCACAGGCTCAGCTTCGCATGCTAGACTAAGATAACACTATCTACATCTTGTCACTGGTCAGCCCAAGTTGCACAGGTAGCTCTGAAAATCCTGGGATTGATACTGTCATACATCCAAAAATACATAATTAAATCCCTGGGTCTCTACCTCCCTGTGCAAAGATATATACAGTTGCACAAGCACCTGGCAAGCATTTGTTTTTGCAAACCCTATTTATAAAATTAAAGTTACAAAGACCACTATTAAGCCAGTTAGAAAAAGGCACTGGGTGGTTGTGGAGGAAGGAATCCCCCAGTAATGCTGGACAACTGTTAATAAGACAAAGAGATTAGCAACAATGTGAGGCATTTCATTGCTTCTTCCTCTTACAGAGACACTTGTTACTCCGAGGAAATTAAAGAAAATCCTACACTCTGCAGAGTTTGCTCAATATACCTGCCAACATCTAACATCAGACACACCGCTCCCATCGATGGTGGCAAAATAAATCTCTTAAAAGGCAGGAGCAGACTAGTGACAGAGAGCCAATGATCTCCGGTATGGTGAAAGGATTTGGAGAGATTAAATACAGTTGTAGGTTTTGCAGTCAGTTAGGATCTATAGACGAGAGCATTCAGGACAAATGTGGCTAGCCAGAAATAGCATTGACACCCATCATTCAGGGACCAGAAAAGATCTATGACTTAAAAAAAAAAAAAAAAAAAGTGCCCTTAAAAAAAGAAACTGTCCAAAAGCAGATCATTCCTTTGCTTTGCTCGTTTAGATCTATCTCCTATTTTACCAATTTGCATGCTCTAGCCTACACCTGCTTTTCTGAGTCTTTAGTACAGAGGTTTACCTGGCTTCTGTTACCTTTTGGAGTTGTGCAAAATAATCAAAACTGAGAGGTTTTGTTTCATTGGCATCGGTGCTACTCAAGTTTGGTCCTTCAGGTTCTCAACTCTGCTTAGACATTCAGACTCTCAAAAATCACTGGGGCTAGGCAGTTCAAAAGAGGGATAGGGAAGGGGAGAGTGAGGAAGATGAGTGGTTTTTTGTTATTCTAAATTGGAAACTATTTCAAAAATCAACAACAGTGTCAGACTTGATCTTTTACATCACAAGTAACTGGCACAGCTGTTTTTAAGCAAGTCTGTTGTGAGTTTTCTACAGCATCTTGTGATGGTTGTTTTAGAAATGAAAATAGATTCTTGTAGCTTGCATGTTAGAAATGTCATTAATAAATAAACTTAACTAGTGGGAGATTCTCTTTTTTTTTTTTTTTAAATGGAGTAACATATCATCCCTACTAAATAAAACAAGTTGAATTATTTCCAATCTGTTTAAAATCAGAAACAGAAAACATTTTATTTATATAAAACTGATAGAGACAAAAATCCAGCTCTATAAATTCTCAGTAGAGTTTCATTTTATTTCTTAAGGGAATGGTTTCCATATAGTGCATTTCCTTTTGTTTCAAGTTTTT
>VWPW01016609.1:168863-273414 GCA_013389825.1 Crypturellus undulatus
TTTTTTTTTTTTTTTTTTTTTTTGCTCTCCTGTATCAAGACCCTGTTCAAGACATAGCTAAACCTAGCTAGATGCCATCAACAGTTCAGAGAATCAGCAAGAGTATTTTGTGGACAAGAACATTTATTTACTATGCTTTCATCTTTCCCCAGGGCTGCTGAACATTCACGTACTTCTTCATACTTCCGTCTCAGCCCTTAAAAAACAAATCTGGAAATGGCTTTTAAGTCCGTATCAAGACCCTGTTCAAGACATAGCTAAACCTAGCTAGATGCCATCAACAGTTCAGAGAATCAGCAAGAGTATTTTGTGGACAAGAACATTTATTTACTATGCTTTCATCTTTCCCCAGGGCTGCTGAACATTCACGTACTTCTTCATACTTCCGTCTCAGCCCTTAAAAAACAAATCTGGAAATGGCTTTTAAGTCCTGTAGCCCACCTCCTTTCTTGTAGTAGGATGATTTCTGTCCTATGCTTAGATCTCAGCCTTTCTCCTAAACTGAATATAACTCATAACGCAGCATTCCTCCCCTCTGACCCGCACACCACCTTGAGCTGCCCAGAGTAGTGAGTTCTGCAGCTTATTTCAGATTTACAATATTACATTTGCAAATTACGCTAATCTGATGGAAGATTTCAAAGAGATTAAAGCAGTGAAAAGGGAAATAGCAAAGGAATGAGGTTCAGTGCCAGTAGACTTAAAGCTAAGTTACAATAAAACTCCAGTTTGCTATCAGGGAGCAAGCACCTAAGTAGTTCCCATACTAGCCTCAGGACCCATTCTATAATTCAGCGATAATGCATAATTCTTCTGTCATACAGAGAGATGCAACACTCAGGTTCCACCCAAAAACAAATCTGACACTTCCTAATTTTCAGGTATTTCACTTTACAAACTAGTTAATGCTCCTTCATCACAGTGCTTACTTACAATGACATGGCCAGGCTGGTGGCACATTACTAACAGCAGCTCAGGACACCTGTGTAAAGAAAATACTCATATATAGCACTCCTTGTAGCCACCATATGTGAGCCAATGTGTGTGATTTTAAATACACGAAATATTGACATACTCTGCTCTTCCAGCACCTGCTGCCAACTGAGCTATGTACAGGGACGTAGGACTTATCCTCTCAACAGTAAGTAATGTATGATGACAAGCCAGTAGTCTCCAGCCAGAGAAGGGAGGGAGGTGAACAAGAGGACAAGGAAGGACAATCCCTTCAGCCAGAAAAATAAGCAGAGCAAGGAAAGGAGGAGAAAAAGAAAACAGAATTGAACTTTTTTGGAGCTCACCCCAAAAAGGTCTGTGCAAGTACTGGAATTACAACAACAACAAAAAGGAAAATTTGAGAGTTAAACTTGCAATCAGAATTCATAGACTTAAAGAAATAAGGCTAGAGAAGAACAGAACAACTATCCCTTCTGACACAACACAGACCGCAGAACCTGCCCAAACATATTCCTGCTTGAATTCCTTATCGTATTTATTTTGCAATAAATAGTTTGGAAACTTAAGCCATTGGTTCTGCTGCTCTAAATTATATAACAGCTGTTGATCCATTAAAGGAGCAGCTGATTAAAAATTAAAAGAATACAAAGGTTGAATATTAAAAGCATATAAATAAAAGAGTTTATAAAGATACACTGTCTGCTTCCATATATTCTTCCCCATTTTAGAGTAGGATAGATGTCTTATTTTACTTCCTAGCCTGTGACAAAGATGTATTTATTCTTTTCAAAATGATATATATTTAGTGTGAATTATAAGTAACATATTCCTCACAAGGTTTTGAAAGTAACATTTGCTTTTCATTCCCATGGCTCACACTTGATTGTACTGGCAGGAAGTCAAGACTCACAAAGCAGCCTCCTGTCTAATCAAAATTAATATACAGTAATAATTGGAAGGGCACTGGAACAAAACATTGAACGGTGCCAATAAAAAGCAA
This sequence comes from Crypturellus undulatus, assembly GCA_013389825.1. Taxonomy (NCBI): domain Eukaryota; kingdom Metazoa; phylum Chordata; class Aves; order Tinamiformes; family Tinamidae; genus Crypturellus; species Crypturellus undulatus. Next base: position 170,818 of record VWPW01016609.1, read on the forward strand.
ATATCACACTGAGCGCAGTGCGTATGTTGTAGAAAAGGCTACGGAAAGCAGCTTTATTCTCTATGTCACAGAAGCAGCCTTCTCTTCCGAACAGGAGCAAGAAGAATTACTATGATGCCCTTACCTCCCGGCTCACCGACTCACACGAGAGGCTGATGGGCTACAAGGGGCAAAAAAAAGCAGAACTCGGCACGTGCAAGTGTAAGGGGAGCTCCAGGGAGCAACACTAAAATAATTTGCTACTGCTTTACGCATTGTTTGGGCTCATTTTTGCATGCCAGAGCTGCAAGAATGGAAGCAGAGCAGCTACGGGTCCCAAGGATGGAGCCAGTAGGATTTTACCAGGCCGCAGGAGGACAACACTCGTTAATTTTACCCTGAAATTCTTGAAAATCGTTATTAAATGGTTTATTTGTTACAAACACACCTCATTTAATTCAAGCATACCAAAAATAAAGTCAACGTTAGGTGGAACCTTGCAGTCCCTATCATGAAAACGTTAACTCGCACCTTGCTGAACCACGTCCATCCATCCAAAGCAGCAAATTTAACGCAGGACTCTACCAAATTGGTTCAAGGAAAATCTGCATCAGGTCTTATTGACAATAAAGCACTAAGGATTTTAGCCTAAATTTTATAGAAAAAGATGCAAAGTAACCATGCATCATTTCAGATAAATATGCTGTCTCTTTGCTCACTGATTTTAAGCCCGTTGACTCTTTTTTAAATAAACTTTGGCCAAGCTATAATTTTCCCAGTCACTGAGTTTCTACACATTTTCCAAAATCAGCAAGCAAATAGATGAACCTGGATTATTACTGCCTTTGCCAGAGGAGGCTCACCATTTATTTGCCTCCAGAGAATTTACACACAAGATAGATAAGTGGCCTAACCACAGCAAAGCTACAAGTTCATTGTCTTTTAGACTACAAAGAATCCAGTCACAAGGTTCTTTGTTAAAAAACAAACCCCAACAACCTTCTCCCCAGAAAACATTCCCCCAACAAAATAAATAACCCCAAATTGGAACAGTATACACCAAATATCCACCTGCCCCTAAACCCATCAGCTCTTAGAGAGAGCTTCTCAATATTCAAGAAACACTTGTACACTGAAATAAAAAAATAAAATAAAAAAAATAAAAAGAAACCACAAGATAGGCACATTTTGCAATCTGTAACCACAAAATATTCCCCAGGGGGAAAATACATCCTTTTATCTGAGTGAGAGTAGGAATGTGTCTGTTGCAGTCAATGAAGGCAATGAAGTCAATCTCAATACTAATCACAATAAAGTCTGTAACTTTCTGCAGTTATAATGGACCTTAGTCAATTCAAGGTGCTGTTTGCAAGGAAGCTTCACTATACAAATAGTAGGAACGTTTAAAACACTTTTTGACCTACCTCACATGAGAAAAAAAAAAAGTTGAAGCCAAAAGTTGATTTAAAAAAAAAAAAAAATTCTCAAAGCCTGCAATAGCATAATATCATTTTCCAATGATTCTGTTTGTTCTCCAAAGCAAAACTTGTAGGTCTCTTGAAATAGTCTTATTATGGAAACTGACTCCAATTCATGTTATAGAAAGGCTAGTTTAATAATATTATTACATTAATTACTTTTTAACCTTTAGCTAATTGCTTTCATCTCCCCATTAATTCAAGCTGTGAGTGTCTAACAGATGTTCCACTGCAATAGAAGTTATTAGCTCTTATATGTTCAGCTGTTAAATGCAAACTCTGAGTTGGGCTGCATCTATTTGCAAACCTGACTTCAATATAACCTGCATTTTCAGTCTCCTTTCCACTTTCTCCACCCTAGTGTTCAAGTCTCACTCGACTTGGTAATGACAAGGCTCTCTCCAAGAGACTGCAGCCAGCATGGTTAAAACAAGGTTACAGCTCACATGCCGAGTACAGGATGACTGGATATTAATGCCTGTCTGACAAAACCAGGTGCAGTAATTGAAAGAGACCAGGGTGGGTGTCTGCCTGTCCACTTGTGTACTGGTTTTTCATGGGAGAATCTGGACTGAAGATGCAACCTGACAGAGAAGGCGTGTGGATTACAAGGAAGACTCCACCTCAGGCATCTCTGATGATAATCGAAGTACAAGTTGGACCTAGTCAGACTGCAGCAAGCAAATCTTTATGCAATAGCAGTGCCTCCGCTTTATACTTTCTTAATGTAGAAGAACTTTTGTAATGTAGAAGTTGTAGGGCAAGGTGTAATTACAACAAGAAATAGGTTTAGCTACTTACAAATGAAAGAAAAAAAAAAAAACAAACCACTCAGTTCCCAATTACTATCGTAATTAAAACAATACAAGCGAGTACATCCAGAAATGATGCACTAATTAAATCACTTGCATACTATGTTGACCTCAAATACATACACAGAAATTGTATGCGAGTAACTAGGGTTTAATAACATATCAAAAGATTATTAAGAGTTTTAGATGAGCCTCATTACACCTAACAAGAGTAGCTTGTAGCACAAGACAGCAGGACTGCAATGCAAATGCATATGCTTTGCCGGCCCATCACGCAGCCAGCAGTGCTGCTCCTTTTCCTTCCTTGGCACCGGTGCATTCCCAAAACTCTGTACTACCACAATAGAGGGTAAATAAATAAGCACTAAACTTTTTACTTCAAAATCAGACTTGTGTTTTGTCCCATCACAGCAAGTATCATTTTGCTTCAACTTTCACATTCCAGAGAAGTAGTGCTAGTTTTAGTTAGCATTTTCAGTTAATATTTTTGCAGGTTTCTTTTAACGGGGAATAGTTTCATTCTTAAGCTTGCTGCAAGACTTCCTAGGGGAAGAATCATATTTTTCCATTATTTGACAGTTTAATGACTATTTCTGCTTTAAATTTCTCATAAAGAAACATTTTTCTTTTCAGCTGCGTTTACCTTGGTACACAACATAAGTCCCCCTGACTCAATGCAACTCAATTTGAATATCAGAAGCCAATATGAAAAAGATGCCTACTAGAAGGAAAAAATTACTTCAGGAAATGGTGATAAGATAGAAGTATCTAGTGGGTCCTCTGACCATGGTTTAAAATAGACCCAGTCAATATACGTGACTGGCACTGTGGATAGGTGTTACTCAAATATATCTCCAAAGGATGGCAGAACTGGAAATGTTGATAATTTCTTTTAATCTTTATTTCTGCTCCCAGCTGTGACTACACAACCACTCATCCTGATTCCTAATTTTCATGTGTAGATAGCATTTACAGTCCAGACAGGTTTAGGATGAAGACTAGGTCAAATATGAATGGCCATTTAATCCAATAGTTTTCTTATTTTGTGCTAAAAATATGATACAGCAAAGTATTAAACAGTAATATACACCCTGTTAAAAAAAATACAGGCTTAGCACATCCTCAGTATATATATGATGTTCAGAGTGCTATTGGATTTTATCAGTAGTACTACTGATACCAGTACTATCTTAGAGCCAACAATGTGGGGGGCTGCATGACTCAGAACAGCAGCACCTCCTCCATGCTGCTGGAAATCTCAAGTAAGCAACATAAGTTAACATCCAAAATGGGGTAAAATTGGGATCTAATTTCCTGTAAGTTCAGGAAACTATATCTTCAGTTAAAGACATATTTTATGGAATCTTCTGGCTTAGAAGCTTTTTGGAAAACATGTTTAAAGATTCCAGATTGGTTATTTCAGAGAGAATAGCCTGGACATTCTGATTGCATCTTCATCCATGCCCCTAAGGAGAGGGAAAAAAAAAAAAAAAAAAAAAAGAAAAAAAAAAGTACAAAACACTAAAGCGTTGTCTTAGGGAAACATAACTCATTTAATGCTGCAGGATTAGGAGGGAAGAAAACGGGAAATGAGTTATTCCCAGAACACACACAATGAAAGCAAATCTTTACGCTCAGAGGCATGTAATAGTAGGAGGATTTTAATAATCAGAAAAGAATTCAAGATGAGAGGCAGGAAGGGCAACTACAGTCTGAATCCACATCTGTCAGTTTTCAAAGGCAATTTAATTGCCTAAGAAGAAATAGAATGCATTTAATAAAAATGAATAAATAAATATATAATAAATTAAAAAAAAAAAAAAAAAAAAAACAAAANCACACACCAACACAAACATCAAAACAAAACCAAACAAAAAATAAATACCTACAACAGGTAAAACTTTTAAAGCATGTCAGGTCTGCCATCTAAAGAGGCAATCAGTTCAAGCTGACTTTCTCTTTTGGCAAACTTGAGATACTTTGTCATTGCAGGGGGAAGGAAGACAACAGGTGGCAAAGACCAAGACAACAAGGGAAGATTAGGAGGAAACAAATTGCCCTTACTTTCCTTGAATGGATACAGAACCACCTGGCAGAACTTTCAACTTGTTTGAAAAGTATGGGACAAAGTACTGAGACAGGAGATGATGACAGAGAACAGCACACAGCTATTGAAGGTAATAGTGGAAAGGGTAGGAAGCAAGGCAGAGTGGCAGGGTAGAGAAGACAACTCCAAACTATACCAGCTCTGGATTTCACAGGTCATCAAGTTCTCTCTGATTCTCCTTGTGAAGCACACTCGTGATGGCCGATAGGTTATTCTGCAGCATCCAAAGAAAATAACTAGGCTCCTAGTTATTAAGAGGGAAACCAGTAACAGCCTGGAAAGGGCAGGGATCTCCATGTTTGTCATTATTCAAGCATGAGTCTCAAATTTGGTACACTGTATTATACCACCTATCTGATGTGACAAATCCCCCATCTCAGCTATATAGCTTCACAAAAATCTGCCCAATTAGTATTAGAATGCAGTGTTCATAACTAGCAGAGTCTCCAACTGGCTAACAGGACAACGATTTATACTCTAGAAGCTAAATCTGTCCTATTATTATGGAAATGTCCCTTTTATTTCTTCTCTTGTGAAAGAGAAAATAAATGATACACAGCAAAACTATCCAAAGAAAGTCCAATTATTTTTGAATGCTGTATACAAAAGTCTTGCAAAGAAAAACAAACACACAAACAAACAAGAAGATAAAACCCCTTAATGCCCTTCTTGGAAAATCTGCATTGATTTGACAACTCTTTAGCATGGGTTTGATCATTTCCTTTATCATCTGAAAGGGCATTTTGAATGACATTTTTCACACTGGCTGCAAAAACAGTCATCTCTTATATTTGCATGTCTTTCTGCATCTTTATTAATGCATTTAGAAAGTTCAAGAAAGTCAGATATATTGTGACAACTTTATTATGCCCTCATCTATGAAAGTACTTCATTATTCAAGGAATTAAAGCCAACCCCAATTAAGGCAAACAAAAGCACATCACAGCAGCTGTAATTAAGGGGACAAATGACAATCACAATTCTGAATGACAAGGGCCTCTAATCAAGAGTTAGACAAAATATCCAGCAAGAACTACAGAGTTGCTGTTACCAAACTTGGATGTGAGGTTTACTGGGTTAAGCAGCTACATTTAATGAATTGTGGCAGTTCACACAGCAAGGAATTACGTGTCCCTACTCACTCTCTCCCTGCTAATCTGTCAACCTTGCTTGTTCATAGCTGCTATCTCCAGACACTCGTTGAAATCTTTCTCTGCCAGGCACTTTCCAGTTGGCCCCTTTCAGCATCCTCAAAAGGCACTAAATTTTCAGTAGTGGCAAAATCCAGGCAAAGCCCTGCTTACAAAAACAGACAAAGCACTGGAAGAAGGGGTAGAGAACTGGAAAGTCTAAAATATGGAAGAGGGGCAGGGTAGGGGGGGGAAGAGAAATGTTTCCTCTTTGGCTGTACCGAGAACCTCAGGTTAGGTCATGCTTCTTATGCCTCGGTATTACTATCCTGGCATTGATCTCTTAAGGGAACCTCAGAGAAAACTCTCAAGAGGACAAGTCCTCATCAGGTAGTGGAAAAAGCTCCATGACTTGATCTAGAAGTGCTCAGTTCAAGCCTCTTTCTCGCTCTTACCAGAGAGCCCTAGCCAATTCAGGCTGCTATTTCACATAGCAGTTAATAGCCACTACCATTTAGCCTCAGGGAATTAGCACAGGTCAGGTTCTTACAGCCCATAAATCAAAATATTCATCAGGGTAGGAAGATCACGCCTCCCAATGAAACAACACAGGGCTAATTTCTAAAAGGAGGGGGAACAAAAGAAGTTGAAGCTGAAATCAGTTACAGATGATCAAAAACTTGAAAATAAAATCATGTCTGAAATCAGCAGCAACTGCTTCAAGTAGCTACCTGAAACAGTGAGCATCATTGCACAAAACTACAACAGAAAATCAGCAGATCTTTAAGTGTCTGATAGTATTCAGTAAATTTAATTCTTTCTCAAGTTCCTTCCTAGTATAAGTTGATATGGTTTGGTTTTTAAAAAAAGTACCTGCGGCAAAGTTATCAGTTTTCTTAGAAACCATCCTCCAAAAATCAAATCTGATAAACTCAGAAATGACACTAAGTGATCCTTTGATAGACCTGCTCCACTCCTTTCCATTAGCACAAGTCTACCCGAGACAGCTTCCGTTCGCTCTCCGAGAGCACGCATCTTCTTTTCCTGCCTCTGATGTTCACTTTGGTATATTCTCATTTTGATGCTTAGCCCCACCACCCGACAGAACAGAAGGATCATCTTAAAAATCCTGTCTTCCAGTTCAAAGCCGTTCCAATGCAGACAAAAGGTTTGAAAAGCATCTTAATATCTGGTACCAAGTTGATGAAAACTTTGTGACTGACGCATTGCAAATATCTAGCAAGTACAGATTGATTGTCTCTTTCATTGCTTTGGTTAAATGGTGAATTTTTAGGTAGAAAAGAGCGGATATTAGTCACAAATAGCTCATGCCCTATCTTCTCTACCAATATAGGTTCTCTGCTAGCGATATCCTTATAATGAATGCATCTAAAAACTTACAGAAATTGGCCCAATATTATAGATAAGCATTTACCAGAAGCAGATTCTGCCCTGTAACACTGGATGCAACATGTAACTTTGGAAACTTTAACTGACTGAGATAAATACAAAGCGCTCTAATCAGCACAGAATAAAATTAAATTTCCCTGATTTGTTGCTATGCTTGTTGCTAAAACAAAATTATTTTTCTATTAAAACTTACTTAATTTTTAAAGACTTACTCATTTTAAGATGTTTTTACAGCCTGAATACATTAAAAGGAATTGAAAGAGAGATAAATCAGTATGGTATTATTGAATTCTTCTCTTTGAATGCCTGCTGCTTTGTTTATATTTCTTAATTTATTTTGATCTCAGACAAGATAGATGCGTATGTCACAAGCTATCCATAACAAGTATTTTAAGCCTGCTAAATAACAGCTGCCTTCAAACAGGATTTCAAAGGATATTCACTAAACTCTACTCAGTTCCAACTGGCTGCTACTGTAGGCTACTGAGTTACCTCCTGATCTCTGAGGTTAGCGAGAGCTATAAAGTGCCACGAACGTTGCATGACTTGGACCAACGAAGGCTGCTCAGTATGCAAGTAACACAGATCCCAGCCAGCACTCGGGGAAAACTCCAACGGGCATCTCGGGTTTCCTCAGGTTGGAATAAGCTGCTGCTTTCCATACCTCGAAAATATGAATGACCGGTGACAAAGGAACATAGTCTAGCCAATCAATCTAGCCATCAAAACCCAAATGAAGCTTTGCTTTCTATTTTAATTCTTAAAATACCATACTGCTATTTAGAACTGAAAAAGGGGCAGGGGAAGTCCCAAAGAATTTTCCCTAGGTGAAAACGCAGACCATCCCTATTCCCATAGGTACCTCTGCACCAAAGTAGCCATACAAGAATGCATATGCTGAAGCTTAAAACTACAGCTTTCAAAGTTGATTTGTAAAGCTTTGCCTCAATTAGGCCTCTTTGTAAATTCATATGGTCCAGATTTATCCAGTCACAGATGACCCCCACAATTATTAACCTTTTTATAATTCTTTAAATTCATTCATGGGGTGTATATCTATGTATAGCAAGGCTTCCTAAGAATATAAATACGTATTCATCATGCTTGCATAATACTAGTCAGCACATGTACAAAAAAATGTTCACTAATGTTTTATAGCTGAAATGCAGCAAGGTTATCTCCTAATGGGCAATGGCCCCAGGATATATAGCACTGAGTTATAGAAATCATGATCATTAACTTCTCAATTTTGTCCACAGAAAAACTTGCTGACTTTCCAGGTGCATTTTTAATTTTGCTCACTAGAAATAGTATTTACATATGCAAAGGAAGCTTTGAAATCATCTGGGTTTCTTGAGAGGTAAGATATGAAGATAAATACTAATAGCACAGTTACCAGGAAAACCTTGTGTGTCTATCTCATTAGTTCAGGACACGAAGCAGCAGCTACTCGAGTCAATCTTCTTCTAAAGCTGAAGAGACTTGTTTTTGTCAATAAAACAGGAATTTCAGATTGCTTCTGTAGAAGGGAATGCTTTAACACAGGCAGATCTCTCTGCAAAGGAGTACTGATTCTTCTCTGCTATATACACTCAATAATTGTGACCTGACTTTGAAGATGCTTTTATGATAAAAAACAAAGCAGCATTAATATATTCTAAGAATTTGTCCAGTGTTTCTCCTCACATAAACCAAACGATTTATGCAAGTGCTTAGTACCAGCTACTGTTACATAAACAACAAATACTGCCATTATATCCATCCAGCCCCTGAGGTTTTATCAGATTCACGTTTGGGCTCGGTTAACACACCACAGGATAGCTGTTGCCTACCAGATCAGTATTTTTACTTCTGACAAAAAAAAAGCAGAGAAGGAAGAGAAGGCAGGAACGGTGCCTGTTTTGGAGAGCCCCAGCTGAGCTGGTCTGAGCGGCTGCAATTTGAACTGAGTGGTAGGATCCTCTTTTTAACATGTTGCTTCCCAAAATAGAACACCAGCTGCAGGGCCGGGATGTGGCAGGGAGAACAACATCCACTTCATACAGCACAATAAACAGTGAGGGGGACAGCGAAGGAAAGGAAAAGAGGAGATCTTTTGCTCCTTGGGCAAACAGGGGGACATTGCTCTTTCCCAGCTTAGTTTTCAGAAAGCTCCACAGCAGCTGGGTAAGGGCTCTGAAACCTAAGTGCTTTCTTTTCCTTACTTCTCCCTTCTGCAAGATGTAGAGGGAAGGGTTTTTCCTTTTTCCACCTCCAGGCATCCTTACAATGTCCTGAAATAGCACTCAGGGGCCTCATCCCTATTTCCATATCTCCTTAATAACTCCTCCCTTTACTATGGGTTGGAAAGGCCCTTTTCTGCCTGATATACTGTTTTGTCTTGGGCTCCTGTTCTCCTTGCCACCCTGCCTTTACTACCTCCTATAAAGGAAAACTAGTCGTGGAGCACCGAGGAAATTCTCACCGTTTCCTCTTCCCCACCGGGCAGTGCAAACACGACGATTACATTACCCGAGTCCATAAGAACAGGTAAACAATACCTCACAGCGGACAATTCAACTAGTGTCAACAGGTAAAAGGAAATTCAAGTAAGGCAATCCTTGGAAAGGAAACCTTGAAGAAACCAGGTAGAAGTAGATGTAGCCAGAGTGGTGGTGGCATTACTGTTTGCTTTTTTCACAACACACAAAACACTTTTACTCTTTTCATCTGACTTATCTTGAGCGGACAGAGTTTTGGATTTTTGTTTGTTTTCCGTCAGACCTTTTCTCATATTTTTGCCATGCGGCATCTTCGGCCGACTTCCATTTTAGTTCTCACTGCCTTGCTTTCACGCTCTTCCTCCCAAGTGCTCCAACTCCCTCACCTTTTCATTTCAAAAGCTCATGTTTTCCTTCTGAAAATGCATCACAGGTTTCTTCCCATTTGGCAACTGTTTTAATGTGCTACAAGCTCTGCACAGGGCTTGGAGTGTCTGCAGCTTCGTCCTTGCACTCAGCCAAGAGCAACAAGCGCTCCTTAAGCACCGCTCTCAAACAAGGCCATAGAAACAAGTGCCATCAACAAGGTACATGCAACCGAGCAGCTCATCCAAATCAGCCTCCGAAGTGCTGGCACTAGTCACTAGAATATCTCTAAGAAAGCATCCCCATTTGTTTCCGTTATACCCGTTTAATGGAGATGCTTTTGACAAAAAATGACCTTGAGTGAGGGAAACGAAACTACTAAGAAATGTGGTTATTTCTAAATGCATCTAAACAAATTAACTTGCCCGAATCGTTTACTTATGGCATGTTTAATATGAAGAAAAACATAAAACACAAAAATTCTTAAACAAAAATTGCCTTCTAAGACAGATTATAACAAAATGGTTAAATCACAGAATGTTTCCTTTCATTTTGGGCAGTGTAGCAGGAGAGAGAGAACATTTTCATTTTAAAAAAGGTCCTCCAAACATCTGGGTCTTTCTTTAGTTTGCCTTATATTTTAAAATAAGTCATTAATTCAGTCACAGAATTAATTCAGCCAGCAAACTAAAATGGCTCTTTTTACACATTGGTGATACTATCAATACTTAGTTTACTTACTGTCATTTGAACGTGGCTACCTTCGCTCCTTTTCTTTGCTGACCTCTTTTCAGCAGAGATCCCTGGATAACAAGGTCTACAGAGGACTGTTTTGGCCCCCAAAACAATTTAGCTCTCTACAAAACAAATCTTTTATATCAGTTAGATGCTGTCCTGCATATCCTGCTTATCTATTATCCTCTAAATACCACAGGCTTTGCCAAGGAGATGACAGAAGTTCATGGGTAGGGCTTATCTCTAAAGTCAGTTTCAGATGCCAGTTCAAGGTCTTGACTTTAATCTTCAAAAAAATTAACAGATGAGCCTCTTCCACACTGGAAGAGCAAATGGCTAGCTATAAATTTCCCAAGCAGTTGTGCATCTTTGGGATGACACGGATCACAAAGCCCAGACCAAGCTACGAGGGAGCTAGGGCAAAGCATTTCATTCATTGAAATCTGGCTATCAAGTAAGTCTGCATAGGAGAGTTCAGAGCTGCACTCTTTTGAGCCACTTTAAGACTCTTTCTAAAGCAAATGAAAAAAGCACGGGAAAAAACAAAATAAAAATAAATTTTACAGCTTCTGACCTTAGGAGAAATGACATATGTGCTGATAGCACTCCCCAGTCACCTCAAAGTATCTTCACTGCCCTACCTTCAAACTGATTAGCAAAGAAAAAAAGGCATAATATAAGGCATTATTCAAAAGGAGGAATATCGGGGACTTTCAAGGCATTCAGAAGAGTTTTTGCTGCTGTTATGGAAAGAGTACAAGCAGCAATCTCAGCTGGACAGAATTTTACGTTAAACACCAACATAAGGCAAGAGCCTTCATGACAGCCACACAGCTCCTTTTGGAAAACACTGAAGCTGAGAACTAGATTCACAAAACATGCACTAAACAAGCAAAACTGAATTTTGTCTTCAAAAAAAAAAAAAAAAAAAAAGCCATCCCACCTCAGCAGGTATTCATGTCACTGCCACTTCATTGCTATCTCTACAAACATCTTCTGCCATTAAACCTCTAAATGTAACATCCTGCTAAATGTAACATATTCATATTCCTGGTAGTCAGTGCCCAGCACATGGAAAAAAACAAGTGGTCTCTGAAAGGAGGAATGAGCCCAGAAAGAAGGTGAAGATCTGGCTGGAGTAAAGATCCAATAAGTGGATCAAGAAGATGGAGGTATAGAAACAAGTGTCGGAGATGTCCAGGGCCTCAACCGGTGATGCCCAGGACTCATGACCAGGAGCAGCTACACAGCAGGAACTGATAACTTTTTGCCCGACTATCTGGGACAAGTGACAATCTTCCTGAGGGAAAGGAAAGTTAAGACCATGGACCTTAACACCGGCTGTGGGGAAGTTTTACAATTCAAAAAGATTAATAAAAACTACAAATCCTACTACATCTTGCAGAGGTAATATCTTCTTTCCCAAGGCTTTTGGATGAACCTTAGAGAAAGAGCCATGGGATGGAAAAGGAGGCAGGGAGGGGGAAGTGCTGCTGTTAATTTGGCATTCATTTGAAGGAGCTGAATGGGAGCCAGGAGGAGTACAGATGGCATCTCAATTCCCACTTCTTTTGAAGAAAATGTATTTTTAATACAGTAACTTTTTGTTTCCATTAAGGCATTTTTAGCTGTGAAAAAGGGCAGTTAAAAGCAGTAGTTAAAGCCTCAGCATTTAGATGACAGTTCTGAAAGAGGTTTATTTCACAAATTGATGACGGGTGATGCACGCATACAGCTTTTTCAAAGCCACAACAAGGTAGGTGCTGGGCAGCGAGGACACAGGGGGTTGTTGGCAGGCATGCTAGGGATGAACACCAAGCCACACAAATGAGGCAACGCTACTGCCTTTCTAAGGGGTGGAAATTTGCCTGTATTAAATTATATATTCTATTTTGTTCTTTGTGATTAATGCTAGCTTTAAGCTGTGTTATACTGCATTCCAGGCATCTGTCCAGTTTTCAACACCTGATTAAAGTCTATCTGACAGCCATCAGGGCTGAAAACCTGGGAATTTTGACTGTATTTCAAACATTGACTCATCTCGTGGCATAGAAACCTGAAAGAGACATGAGAAAAAGCATATATATCTATAGGATGGCAGATTTGGAGTGTCTCCATTTGAGAGGAAATGCAAGATCTATTTGAAGAGCTAGGTTTTTGTTCTGCCTAGAGAAGGCAACCAACATCAGTCGAGGAGGGATGGCAAGAAGGACTAGCAGGAAACAAAGGGCAAGAAGCCTTATCCCTTGTCAAACAGCTGTGCCATGGACTTAGAGACAACCAAGTTCAGGTAAGTTAGGACCCTGCAGTCACAAAAGGATAAGGCTAGTATCCCAAGACACCGTATTTTGGCTGGTACCACTTCTGTTTTTTGTTGCTGTCGTTTGTTTTCTTCCCCCACGACTCTGCCATAATCTACAGTGGAAGCAAACCAACATGGATTGCTAGAATCCAGCATTCAGAGCATCAGCTTAATAATACCTCCTAACACGCCTGTATCTGTTCTGTTGGCAAAGACAGAGATTTCAGTTTCCACCTATCTTTTCCCTTTCTCCAAGGGGAAAAAGTTCCCAAGCAGCAGTGAATTCCTTAAAGGCTGAAACACAAACATCAATTAATAGTTTGTTTTGTAGCATGGCTCATGGTCTTCACAAAGTTTATGCTGATACATCTAAGGTGGTCAGACACTCCATGAAACGGCCAACTCTTACCTACTTACATCTGTATTGTGACAGCCAACAAAATAGGTACCCACCATCCATACAAATGACAACTTGGGAGATGAAACGATTAGTAAAATCCTTCAAACGACACTACATCCTCATGGATTGCTCTACCTTAATCAGGTTTTATGATATTCACTGGCTTCCCAGCTTTTTTTTAAATGGAAAGTAGTAGTTCATAAACAAAGTGTGCCACACCATGAGCTGCCATTCAACATTGGACAAAATCGTCAAGATTGAAAAGGGAGGGTGGCAATCCTTATGTGAAACTATCACCATATTCCTATTATGCTGTTTGCCAATGGCTCTAGCAAAGCTGTCACCTAAGGGGATTTAGGAGGGGCATCATTTTAAACTCTGCAGTGGCTCTTCTTATTTGACTTGGTGCGTCTAATAGCATCTGACTAGAGACAGTTGGGCCTGCGCTTGCTCACGGAGTAGTCAAGATGTTTTACTCGTCCAGACTTACAGAACTCCTGACCTCCTGCACATCTGCTGTTTAGAGCCAGCATTGGGGTCAAAGAAATAGGTAGGATCTATCTATACATGACAAATAGTGACAGCTGAAAACCATGAGACCTGGGGGAGACATGGTTTGCAGTGTTCCTCAGGGATTTCACAGATCCGACCAAATCCTCACTTCAGGAAAACTATACTTTTTGCATTCTATAGTATATACACAAAACCAGTATTTCTCCCGATGCAATACTCCATGCAGTACTTTTTTTATTCATATTCCTGGTCAGTTATCTATACCCCATTAGAGAATCATATCCCCCTCATTTCTAAACACAGTTGTGAAAAATATGAGTCATACCAAACATCAAAAGAAAAAAAAACACAACACACATCACAGTGAACAACCATGCTATAGCACTCCTGGAGAAATTTAGTGCTGGTTGGTAGCCATATATACAGATGAGATAAGAGCTGCTTTAAATGTTTTATTATCTAACCAGAAGTCTAATATGCCAAATACTAGAATATACCAAATATGACCAGCTTTCACACATACACACACACACACTCACTTTTCTCATTCCTATTGAGGAATGAAATGGGAGTCTGAAAGGAAAACTGTGCCAGCTTTTCAGAAGCACTACAGTGATACCTCCAGTTATTATTCACAAATTTTATAGGGATTTTGACTATCTCATGACAAAAAAGGAGCACTGCAATTTAGTATATATATATATATATAGGCGCCTGTATACAGATATTCCATAATTTTAATGTCCTTTAGGACAATATCTAATTAGTACTTTATTGAGAATCTCATTTTTTTTTTCCTACTAAATTGGACTTTAACTGCACCATTTCTATTCTCTGATTGTTCATTAAAATAAACAAAATATTGTGAGAAAAATACAATTCAAGAAGATAAACTTTTGACGATCGCATTTGTTCAGGCCAAGTTAATGTATAAATAAGCCTGACAGCTGTGTTCCCGGGCAAGCAAGCAGAACCGATACGCAGACACGCTACAAACGCGAGACTCTAATCACCAGCGGGCAGAAGCAATTCCCAGGCAGCGGCAGGCAGGTACACGCCAGCTCTGCACTCCTGTGCATTTCAAGACATTTCAAGACCTCCCCTCCTCCTTCCAGCGGCTGCTCATGCAGCCTGACAAGTGCCCAATATACTGGAAAAAGAAGACGCACTCCAACCTGCATGTCATTAAAGATGTTCTTGTTTATACACATCAAGCGACCACCTACTAACCTTGTTTCAAAAGCGTTTACAGGACTAATGTAGTACTTAGGGATGGATAAATGACCAGTAGTGCTCAGGTGTAGCTGTCACTCACATTCATAGTTTAAGCAGCACAGGGGAAAAACAGAGCAATTAGAGCTTCTGCCAAGGTCTCTGCTTGTTTTGTGTGGCACTGGCTCAGCACGAACCAGAATCCTGCCTCTCCCCGGCTCCTTCTGTGCAAATGAGGCACAAAAGAAAGAGGAGGTTAATGAACATGCTGCACATTTTTGTCCAGAATCAGCAAAAATGTAGTTTGGCACAGGTGTGCTTTAACAATGATAAATCTGGAAAGTTCACATTGATTAATGACTCAAGTTTTCACATTGACACACCTCGAAGAGAGAAGGTGGATCAGGCTGTTGGATACGTCTCCACTCCCTTGATATTTTGTGCTGCCCCCCCCCTTTTTTTTTTTTTTCTTTTTTAATGGAAACAAACAATAAAACCCTGTTTCTAAGTATCAGTTTTTAGCTGTAATGTTTAAAAGCAGAACTGGATTATCTTAAAACACAGTTTTGAGTAAAGCAATGAATACTTTGCTGAAATAGTAAAGAAGTTGAACAACAGTCACCTACCTATCATGAATGTGCCACCAGCCTATCATCCTAACATCAAGGCATATTCCACAAGAAAAGACAGCTATTGCCACCATCCTTAATGCTTATTCCTATCAGAAGTAGCATTTTTTCCAAGTGCCAGGACAGCGGTAAGAGGATTTTAAAGAGGGCCAAATTCAAATGAACTCCCCATTAGATTTGGCCAGCCACCAGGCCGTCTCTCATGTTTTGCACCCTGCTTTTGTTTGTCTTTGTGGTTAAAATCATTATAGCCCTTTGAGATAAAGAATTATTTCAACTATTTTATTAGCAGCTACTCCACTGTACAAAGACTACCAGAGATCTACCGGCTTATCTAAAGACAAGAGATCTTCACCTCAACAGAAAGGGCAACTTGATAAATTTTCTAAGTCCTCAATTATTCTAAAGAGAAAAACATATTTGCATAGATATATTAGAATAGTGCCTAAGCAGTATCAGGAAAATCCAAAATAGGAAGTTTTCTATATTTTCCCCAAAATATTTTTAGCAGTCAAGCAAATAATTTTAAAATATTGCCATAAGAACTTAATCTTGAAAATCCATAACCCACAAATCACGAGTCTAAATATATGACATTTGACTCAAATATTACTAACTTGAAGATCATGTACACTCAGACTTGAAGTCACACTGTCCTCTCCTACATAACAAAGACACATTTCCCTCCTGCATGGAACAAAACAAAAAATGTCTCTTCAATTAATGTTCTCATGTTCAAATCATAGAATCCACCAGAGGAAGACAAATACAATTTTAAATAAAACACAGATGGAAAATGGCATGTAATTGCTGAACATCACAAGCTTCAACTAAGTATACCCAATTAAATAAATGCATTTTTCAGCATCATTTGAGTCATCCCAGTCAGCCAATAGCCATCAGTCCAGCCACAGGAAGCTGATGAATCCGATGGTAGCATTTGTATTAGCAAAGTTACCTAGACCAGCAGTATCAGATCCCCCTCGTTGCTGTAGATCACACATTCCAATTAGATATTTTGTGGGAGTGTTTTGTTCCCCCTCCTCTCCCAAAAGGAAGAAGGGGATAGACTCAGTTAAATGATTTCATCAAATTCCAGGAAGGAAATGCATAATCGAGTTGAGAATACATAGACAGTGCTGCCCAGGCTAACATTCTGCATTCTTCACTCTAATTAGCTTCTTTGGAGCAGATTGCTTTCAACGAGCTCAAGAAAATTGAGCTTGATTCACTGGAGACAATCTGGGTTCAGTTGTTAACCTTTCAGCCTTTCAACAAGGAAACTTCGTTAAGACATACGACATTAACAAGTACACTTGTCAATAGAAATCACAACAGCATCAGGATCTATTTGTTTTTTAAGAACACGAGAAGAACTCAGAGAAATAAAAAGCTATATATATATATACTTCTTTCTGATTAACATAGTTAGACTCTACGTGAATAAGATCAGAGAAGAGATGATGTTAACATGCTGAAGTGGTTCTTTAGTTTGGATAGGACTGACAACACTAGCCTAAGTGCAGATTTACCTGCAGCCCCCAGGGATGTAGGGATGCTGCTGTCCAGCATTTGGTGAGGCAGGAGGTGAGAAATCCAGTCCTCCTCTCTCATAACAGCTGATGTGATCAGGGCTGGTCAATGTGCTCATTCCCACAGAGGCTGCATCTGTTCCTGAAAGCAGTTGCATTAAGATGTAGCATCATATTCCTGTATACCAATTCTAGGCTCCTTTTCAGTTGAGGTGAGCCAAAACCTGGTATTTCTTAACATCTGCAGTTGCTTCAAGTGATACTAAAAATGGAGAAAATAGAGTTGGCCCAAAGGTCAGAGGACTGGAAGATTAAATGGAAACATATCACTATAATAAATGGTTCTAACAGTTTCAGAATTGTTTCCATTTCCCTTTTGAAACAAATTTTCAATTATAACAGCCCAGTAAAAAGAGCAAACAGGAAATCAAAATCTTTTGCTGACTCAGATGTAGCAGTTAGGTGGGCTTTACTTTCCCTTTGGGGAAACTCAGTCATCTGCTTCAGTAGCAATTCAAAAAAATAGGGAAGTTTAAAAGTGTTTTTGAAATTAATATTTAATCTCAACTCAGAGCGCTGTAAAAAAGATGGATTTAAGCCATTTCGAGAAAAGAACTGCCCAGCCGTGCCAAGATTAACTTTCTTCCTATTTTTTGCAGTTATCATCCAATGCAAGTAAGCAGTTCTCCATGCCCAGCCCATTTCTGGGCTCGAAGATCTCAGCAATTTTGGTCTCCCAAGGTACAGTTTGATTATAATGGACTACTAAAAATCAACACGGTGGTCTGCTACTTAGATGAAAACAGTCACGAGCAATTATCCAAGGTAAGGAAGCCTAGGCTCATAAAGGAGCCTAGGCCCTCATCAGAGAATAACAGCCCGAAAAATTGTTTTATAGAGCTTCACTGTAAAATATATACGTGTATATATAGATATATAAAATATATATTACTGAGTACCTTGCTAATACTCACAGGAAAGATTAAAAAACTTGGAAGGGAAAAGCTTCTACTGTTTTTTCTATTGGGCAATTATTGGCAACTCCAGTGTTTCTCCATAGGTGTGGTAAAGAGATTCACCTTATTAATCCAGCAGGAAACTAACTCAGTAAATGCAGTGACCAGTTTTCTTCAGGTTTAGTGAGTTCAATTAGTTTATTGCAATGTCAGAAAAGCAGCAGAGCTGATCCAAGGAATAAGTAATTGTGCATAGCCCAGAGCAGGAAACAAGGGAAGGACGGAAAAGCGGAAAAGAAGAGGAAGCAGTCCCGCCACTTTGGTGGTCTCAAGTCACTGCATCATCTCAGCTATACAGTCAAAATATTCCTGCAAATTCAAACACTGCAAGCACAGATTTGATCTAAAATGACCTCTTGGGAGGTATAGGTACAACATCCCTAAGGCATATATTAAGAGGGTCCAAACTGTGCTAGAAACAGCAGTTCCACCATACCTCCAATACACAGTTCTGAGCTCTTACACAGAGAAGAGGAGACTGGTGGAGACTCCCCCTCTCACTACCCTTCTCCTACCAGTGTGATCGGTCCCTACTTACCACTCAGGGAGTCAGGAGTCCACACTCCTTAAAGTGCTTGTGCAAAGGAAGAAAGGTTTCTTCTACAAAAGGCTCAATGTCTAAAACACTAAAAATATCCAACCAATCCAACAGATAACACAAACATCGCATAAGGAACCGATCATTCCTATTTGACAAGAATCATACACTAAAGGCCCCACTGTGAAAAACCAAGCCAAGCCAAGCTGTAATTCCTGCCAATGGTTGTCCTCCAGGTCTGGTGCTTTTGCATTAAAGTGAGACATATTGTCAATGTGGTAGATGAGCTGTTTGTCTGATGGAAACCTGCATATCCTGTAACAGGAGTAACTTGGAGCTTCACTATGCAGCACGTTTTCCTCAGTTTTGGGGATTATTTGAGCCCATTCTTTAAGGGGGAAACAACTCACCTGGACATATGAATAAGAAGGTACCATGCAACAATGCACTATTAGAAATGAAAGAAAAAAATGAAGGCAAGTCATTTACAAGTAATTTAAATGGAGTAGGACTACAAGGCTTCCACCACCCCCCTCCCCGCCTTTAATCATTAAAACAGGTCATTTTCCCTCTTCCCTTCCATGAAGGGCTGCCACACGTCACTTTATCACTATATCATCTCAAAAGCAAGATGTTTTTGTAGCAAAATAGGCCTTCAGGGTAGCCCTGACTTCATGCAGTTCGGCTGGATAGCAAAAGAGAATTCGTTAAGCTGGTTTCTCTATCAGGAATTCTTTTCAGACATTCTAATACGTTATATTGAATGTTTTTCCAAAAAAAGTCAGGGAGAGAGACGGGGGAAGACAGCTCCCAGTAGCCAACAGCTTGCTAGGAATAAGAAGATTATAGACAGTAACAGGCTTTAAAAGACAAACACTCGTTTGGGAAGTAGGAAGGAAGAGTGTTTATGCCTTGTTGGAAAAACATGGGATTATTTATGAAATGTCTGGTTCCAGTGTTTAAGAACATTTGCTTTCTTCAGACATAAATCTGACTGCCATAAACCTTATCTTCCCCCCTGCCCCCCAACTCATTTTTCCAATCAGAGGACATGAACATTTCAGCAAAAATAAGAAAGTAGATTCTTTGATAACCTATTCAAAGAATAAATAAATAAATAAAACCCCTTGAAGTCACCTCTAAAGGCAAGAAATTTTGATTACCTAGAAGTAGATTAAAAAAATTATCAGGTCTTAAACCCATCACAAATTGCATTTAGCTATGTGTTTGGCGTATCTTGTGCCTTCATATATACACTAGTTACCTGCCCAGTAACTAAACTAGAAAGATTATATAAGTATGTGAATTAATATTACAAGACACCATACTACAAGAGATCATTAACTTTATCTCCTGACTTCTACACATTTAAGTTTAAAACTCTCCTTCTGCATTAATTAGAGTTTTCGCTTTAATATTGCATAAGTGTTCAAGACCCGTGACGTGACTGAAATGCTACCATCTCAGAGAACATGTCAAAGACCTTAATCTAAACTAGGCAAATCACACTCTCAAAAGAAGTGGGACTTTAAAAACATGAAGAGAGATCAGGCCTTTGATCCATGCTGGCCTGTTGCAGCGGAAGATCATAGCGATAGTTATCACCAGGAGGAGAGGTTTTTGCCTTGCCTGCACAGTCAGCAGGGAGAAACGTGTTCTCACCTCACCCACTTGTGCTCTGGCGCTTGCTTTACACTTCTGATGGGTTGGAGCTCGGCTGCCACACTGTGTTGAACAGCCTGGGCCTCGCAGACGTGTTCTGTTTCACTAACTCTCGCTGAGTAGCATGAGCGCCTGGGACAGATAACTTCAGCTGCCACCGCTCACCTGCCAACACGCTGGGGGAAGATGCCATCCACTTATCCTGAAACTGGCATGGGTTAAGAGGATATCACTGCAACCTCAGCTGACAGGCTATGATTTTAATTATCCAACTTGATCATTACTACACAAAAATAAAGATATATATATATATACACACACACACATATATATATATGAATGTTCTACTTTGAGACAGCCAAGAACTATTTATGAAGGCAAAGCTGAGTTTTGAGCATTTTGTAATAGAACAGAGTTGAATGTGGGTATCTCCAGTCTATGGCCTTGTTTCTAAGAGTTAAAAAAAAGTTTAAGTTCAAAAATCATGCTTCTGACATTTATTTCTTAAAATATCCTTTCAAATTTAATGAATTTGTTGTCTTTAGTCTGCAGGCAGCTTGAGAACAACAGCAACTCACGCCTGCTCATCCCAGTAAACTGTTGAACTCTGGACCTTGACCACAACTCCCAAAACCCTGGTCCACAATGAAAAGTTGTGCAACAAGACACAAACAAGAGCAAGGGATGAACATGGCCTGCGTTTGAGCACAACAGCGGAGGAAGCGCACCACTTCACCAAGCATCCACAGCTCATTAGTAGAAACACAGATCTCTTCCATCTCCTAAGGAGACTATTTAGCAAAAATCCAGGACACCTCTGCTTATTCCCAAAACACTTCTGAGGTTTCAGCACATCATTTTCCAGTACAAATTGACAGGTTGGAGCAGCTACAATGATCCGTACTATCAGCAATTTGTATTGATTTACTAATCATGCTAATCATGACTCATCATTGGCACAAAACCCACTCCTACACGAGCATTAGAGAAAACTCTCCCTGTAGTAACTGAAACTCAGAGGTTTTGTGGATTTCATTATACGGCTTTAAACCCAAAATAACTTTCTGAGAAGTTACCACAGGATGTGGAGTCAGTCCTCCCACAGTACTGCAGGAACCAGAGGCCTCTGCCGAGATCAGGGTGGAAGACTGGTGGGACGAGTAGGCAAATCCATGGCATGCGCGTGTCTAAGTGACACCTCAGGCTCCCGTTCCTGTGGGAGTCACCAGGTGGCATCGTTACACAGGTTTACACGATCTTTTCCTTTGCACATGAGCACGGTTTTGTCAATGAAAGTGCCACTACGGTGGTTTGTGAGGCTGTTTCTCAGAAGCGTGTTGTGGCAAGTAGAAAATGGCCTCATTTTCACTACTGGGGATCCGTTCTGAAGGTGAAGTCTATAGGCCGGAACTAAACATCTGTCTGGCAACTGTCTGCAAGGTGTGATCCAGGAATGAACAACTATTCCTTGAGTGAACTCAAGGCAGGAATACTACTGCGTTGATACTCCTGGCTTTTCAAGAGCAATTCATTCATCTGCAGTAGCTCTGTGGCCTTTCCAATCTATTAAGCAAGGACTAGAGCAAAGTTTCAACTTCAATTGCTGACCCCAAAAGTTCTGCCAAGGAGGAGAAAAAAAGAAAAAAAGGAAAAAGAAAAAAAAAAAGAAAGAAAGAAAGAAAGAAGTGATAGGACATAAGATAAATCATTCTACTAGAGGCAGAAAGATACAGGTTTCTGTAGGTTAAAAAAAAAAAGGGGGGGGGGGGCATGGAGGAAGAACTGCTAGCCCAAAATTAAGAGCTTTCAACATGGCATCCAACCACCTGAGGATGGGAATGCCTTAGTTAATTGCCAGATATTGATCATGCACAAAGCATTCAGCTAGGAAATAACCATCTCTTCAGTTGTAAATAGGACACTTGCCTTCAAGAGCGAATACCAAGGAGATAATGAGCACGCAGGCATAAGAGCAGGACTCATCTTCCAAGTCACTCCATCTTGTCATATCAAATAATTTCCGATTCTTAGTGGCAACAATCGATACCATCCGTTTCAATTAATTTAAGGCTAAATCGTATTGGAAACAGTATCACTGTTTCCAGTGACTGTCAACTGATAACTTTTTATGCCCCTAAAACTCCATAACTCCAAGTATAAAGAAGCTAATGTTTCCCTTATCCTTATTGTGGGATTGCTTGGCTCCTGTTTTACAGAACTTTCCACCCAAACTAATTCTTTAGATAAAAGATTATTCTTAGGAAATGCATGCAATTCTAAGTACCTTTCATAAGAACCAGAATAATTTCACATACAGAACTAGATAAAACAGAAATAATTTTTTTGAAATCTAAACACATCAGGAAAGTCATTTCAGGAAAAACATATTTCATATTTCCATAAAAAAAAAAAAAAGAGAGATTTTAAGGCATGAAGACAGAAAGGTGCATCACATCACATACAATATCACCACCAGATTGCTTATTATGTAGAACTTCAAATGAAAAGATAAACAAGTGAGTTTTAAGGAGCAGTACCCCTAAAGAAGCAGATATGTCCTTAAATATTTATCATCTCTTAGAAGATTTTTACCTCTAATAGGATGAAAGATAGCAAAAATAAAAGGTATCTCTGAAAAGAGTTGAAGTAGGGCAACATTTTAAGTGCACTTATATACTTGAACACAGATACCGATATATCTCAGCTAGTTTTCTTCATGATTTAACTGAAACAAAATATGCATACCATCCAATTAAACATAAATTATTTTGGCTCTATTAAAAGCAAGCTGGCTAAGACCAATAGTGAACATCTGCTTCATTAACATGCACAACTTTCTTAAAATAAAGAAAAATCCCTGAACAAAAAAATATCGAAAATACCTTCCTACCTTATTACTATGAGAGTTAAATAAAGCAAAATTAATAATGGCAGTTTAAGCTGATTTAGGATATTAAGAGGAAAATACTCAATTTAAAATAGGATTCATGTATCTTACTTTTGAACTAAATTTTAGGTGAAGTAAGGTGAACAGTTCATGCATGTTTGGAAGGTCTCCTATAGTTTATTTACTTCACAGACAGACAATAAACAATAGCAGACATGTGAAATTATGCCTTTGTAACTTGTCATTTCATCACTGGATTTAAGGGACAGGTATAAACTAAATTGAAATAAGCCTACCATATGCAAATAAGAGTATTTTATTATTATTATTATTTTGCACTGAGCTATCTATTCCAGGCATCATACTGGCCAGATAAACAGATACTTCTCATGCTAAGAAATAACTATTGCCCCAAGGATACTTGCAATCATGAGAGAGTAACCAGCAAAACACTTATAGCTCTCATTTCCATGTGTTTGGGAGGCTAATTTCAGTGTGCCAGGAGCCTTCCAGGCAAGTAGCTGTGGGACTACAGCTGACCTGGGATCAGATGTACATGTATAGTCATCAACAGACAGACAACCAAGGCATTTAGTATCCAAGAAGATGGACAGATATCTTTTTTTTTTTGGTCTGCTGAGAGACAATGTCAACAAGAGTCCCCAAGACAGGCAGCCAACAGGCCAATACTGCTCATCAGGAATCCCCTCAAAACTGAGTCTATAAGACATTCACTTTTGTAATAAAAAAAAAATAAAAATAAAAAAGACTTCAAGCTTTACCACAGATCCAGAAAATTATTGGTGAAAAAATCCAGAAAGAGTCATGACAATAATTAGGGGCCTGAGAAACTTGTCCCTTTCAAAAATAAAGGAAAGTCTGAGAAGAGTAACATGCTTAACTTACCCTCTGACTACCTACAAGAAAAAATAAAAATCTGTAATGGAAGGATGTCAACCCACCAGACATTTATATATAACCAGAACTAAGGGCCAGGAATAAAACAGGAGCACAAAGAATAAAGCACAAGTATTAGATGAGGATTGTTTACCCTTGAGACAGTTTTACCAAGACTTACGAACACTTTATGCCAAGCAACCTGGAAAATTAGGCCCAACATTAATGTTAGCTTTATGTTAGCATTAAGGTTAGGTTATAGCTACTAGTTTTTAAGGAACTGTCATGGCCAATGCTGTATGGAAACCAGTGTTGCTTGACAGAACTTATAAAAAAAAGTTCTTGTTTGGAAAAATTCCGAGTTGAAGTGTCCAATTAGCCAGACCTCAGGATATCTGGAACTTGTTAGAGGTTTTCTTATCACTTCCAGTACAAGTTGCACTAAAACCAAGCATCACACTGAGGCCGTAGGTAGACAAGGCTTTGAATAGCAGGTACATCTATACGTGCCTGTGTCTAAGTCTATATTACTTTACAACCACGCGATCTGGTCCTGCAAGTGCTGATGGCAGATTTATGACAAAAAGGGCCACCCACACGTTTCTGAACGTAATAGCAGGGCTTCTGGCTGTGTCTAGGCTCAACATGACTGCACTTCACTCCCCCTTTCGGCCCTGGATTATCGTGCCTCGACTGTGGTGCGTCTCTGTCTGTACCTCCTGTTTGCTGCTGCCGTCCCCTTCCCCAGTTTATGGTAAAGCACCTCAGCAATATGCACACACTGACAGAGGGCTGGAAATAATCTGTCTTCAGAAATGTATTCATGACATTTCCTCTGGCATACTGCAATGCCAAGGAAAAGAACACTGTTCTGGTAAATACTGAAGGAAAAGATATTTTAACAGCCTTTTTTTTTTTTTTTCTCTCCCCTCCTGCCTCCCTCCGAAGCAGGAGGCTGAGAAAAGCAAGACCCACTTCACGTCGATGGAACCAAACATTTGGAGAGCAGCTTTTAATAGAGATCAATAGCTATAATGAGAAAAGGGCTTAAAACCAGCAAAGCAATAATGCACATATTAGCTTTTTGATTGAACATGCTGATAACCTCAGGAAAAAAAAAAAGAAGCATACCAAAAAACCCAAATACACCAGTCAACAACTAACAAACATAATGGAATTGCTGCCCTCACAAGGGGGTTAATTCAATCAATCCCAAATCTTTAAAGGCAGACACCAAAACACTTGCCTACCCCCAGCTGCACCATTGCTTTTTTATCCAATGCATTTCAACAGAGCTCAGTCTGAGACATTGCTAAGAATACCTCCTCCTTTTTTAAGACATAACTGACTTATCTAAACAACATATTAGGCCAACCATTTATTTTTGTAGGCAAGAGAATAACTATTGTGGGTTTTATTGTATAATTTCAGTCCAGTAATCCTACTGAGAAGGTTTTTAACGAAGACAAGAAATTTCAGAGCATGAATGTCCTACACTTGCTCTTACTGCAGTTCTGTTTTCACTACTTAAGATAGATACATTTAGTGCCCTTTAGATTTTACAATTTATTTTATAGTTAGCTACTAATAAGTATCAAGAAAAGTAGCTGAATTAGGATATAATGCTAATTAAAAGAGATACTTAAACTACTCAGGATGGTCTGAATTTTGAGTCAATTCTTCAAGATAGCTTTGGTCTGTGATGTCCCTGCACTTTTGCAGGATACCTCAGCATTTTCTCCTTCCAATTCCTTGTTCACAGAAAATTCCTCCAGTTTGGAATGTCCTTTGACTGTGAAAGAAGAAACTGGACAATTTTCATTTTGTTTGTGCAGTTAAACTACTACCCCATCGTTTTGATTTTCAGGGCATTAAGGCATACAAAAGGAAACAGGGCGTTCCAATGATTTCCAGCCAAAAGTTTCTACAAAGTAAGTAGTTTCCCTTGAAATATTTTTGATCTCCTGAAGGGGAAATCATTCAGTTGTAAACCACTCAACTAGTCCTATTAAATACAGTAAATAGGACAGTGGTGTTAAATTAAGTCTCCTGGATCTTTGCTTATCCATACCAGAGATGCGCCCTCCTGCTTACAGTAAAAGAGCAGAGACATGGAAGACTGTCCTCATCGCCAACCTGCAGCTCAACAGCCGAGTTACTTTTTCAGACTCTGAAAATGCATCTCAATGTGTTTGTCAGCACCATGAAGTCTATGGCAAACAGAAGAGGTCGTCTCTCCAGTTCCTTGGCCTCTGCCCCTATTGCTCCCCCTCAGAAAGTGGGGAACTGATGAGTATAGCAGGAAGGAGGAGAACAGCATTCTGAACAGATACAGATAGTGTATCTGAACAGAGTCTAGATACACTAGAAAAGTGTACTTTTTTCTATAAAATAGTTTTAGTTATTCAGTTTGAGATGTACATGCCTTCCAAGGATGCTAATGAATCAGTAACCTATGAAACCTTATTAAAGTTGTATTATACATTTTAAATACTTTAGTGTGGAATTCAAACCATTAGAAGCATAGCAACATTATATTCACTCACAGAAGAATTATATACATCTATTAAAGGTTGACAATAGCTAATATTTCCTGTCTCTTTAGGAGAAGTCGAGGGGGCTCAGTTTATAGCCAGAGGTCTGAGAGGTTCATCAAGTTTATTATTAACCGGGCAAGAGCAGTTTATATAACAGGTTTAATTTTTCTTCTCAAGCTTTAAATGAATTTCACTGAAATGGGCAATAAAAATGGTACAAGTATTGAGATGAAGCTGGGTTCTGTTCACTTCTCGGTATTTATTGCATGAAGAGGTAAATATTGACAAAGATAAAGAAAGATTAAAGGAAAGTTAGCAAGTCAATATGTGCCCTGAAGGAAAAGAACACTTGATATTTATTAAAGTCAGACTGAATTATCAAAAGAAGACTCTCCTCTGCTTTTCGTGAGGACCATTCTTTGTTATCCAATATCTTATTTCCCATTGACCAGAATTTTCCATGGAAGAATCAAGCCCTCATTCGCTATGGCGAAGAACCCCTTTTTGTCCCCCAGAATAAAGAAATAATAATAAAAACACACACACACGCTCCACCACCTCTAGATGTAGATGGATCACCGGTCCCACTTGCTCCTTAGCCACAGAGTAGGTGCTCCTATGTCTTTATTTTTGATGGCATTGTTGCCATTACAAACACTGAGCTTTTTCTTAGTATTTAAGCACCCATTAAGGTTCATTCATAATGAACAAAACATTTTGGCACATATCTACAAGCAAGGATAATATTTTCATTCTTTGCTGAAAGATAATTTATTATTTAGCATTCTAACCTCAGAGGTAAGTTAAAAATACAAGTGATGCTATTATAGGAAAACAAACAAACTTCATCTTCTTCAGCCAAGAGATTAGATTCACTTTTGGGCCTAAGCTCTCAGTAATATCAAGTCTCTGGAATAGTTTCGTTAAGTCCTTACTGATTGAAGGCTAGCTTTATAATCTAGTAAATAATGAGCAATGATAAAAGGTATACCTAAAACTATGGGTTTCATATGAGATTTACACTTGGTTTTCAGTTGGACACGACATTGCTGATTTAGGGGAAAAAAATGGAATTTATAAGCATTTGTATTTGAAGACAGTATCTTTCTCTGCTTCTTTGGTGATTTTCCCACATGCTCAAGATAACTAAAAAGAAGGTAAGCTAGTCAAATACAACATACTCCAAAATTTGAGATGCCACATCACCAAGAGGGATGCCATATCATCAGAACATGAACCACTGTAAGTCCAGTTACAGGAGATGCGCTTAGATCAATTGCATGTGAAACCTAAGTCATGGTCAAAATGAAGACCCATATGTTCAAAGGGAAACCAGAGGAAGAGAATACCAATATTTGAGCTACCTTTAGTTTAGGCTGGTGGAATACATTGTCCATACATTTTGTTTAAGAGCAGCACTCCCTAATGGGTAGGAAGTGGCAGGTCTTAAAAAGGATTCTTGAATTACTCCTGCGGAACACTCATGTAGAAACAACAATCAAATGTTGTAACATGGAAAGATGAGTTTTTAGTAAAGAAAAGGTTTCAGCCAAGAGGTCCAACATTTTTTTAAGCAAATAATGATGGGCATCTATTTAAAAATCAGCTAAATAAAAACTGTTTCTGATTGGCAGACATCTTTTCAACTACAAAATAAGTTGAAGGCTCTTTTTGAATGAGTATTTTTGCATTATCCCCAGACCAGATCCTAACAAGCATACAGAATTCCAGGACATGTGGGTAAGACCTGCACTCTTCCTGCGCTGTCAAATATTGCTTAGAGCAGAAAAGGAGCTCTGCTATCCCAGATTGGATTAGCCAACTTCTGGTTTCATCTTGTTTTATGAGATTATAGTGTCAACCTGTTGACTCCTAACCAGATGTTCTTCTCTGAGTGACTGGCTTGGCCTCGGCTTCCCTGGGGCACAAAGAACTAGAACCAGTGTTCTAATCAAGCACCTACTATACACAAGGATATTACACCCCGAATATTCAAAACTAATACCACAGTCAAGAAGCCCTTGTATAGATGCTATTGTACACTCCCCCAATAGTCCTTTAGGAATAATGTATGCACATATGCTGACATGCCATATCACTTTCCTTGCCCCACAACATCTCTTTTCAAGTTACTTTCCCCTAGCCATAAGACCTAAGGAAGACTTCTAAAAAGACAGTGTTTAAAGATTATATTTCCAAAGTGATTTAGCTGCAGATCAACAGTAATGTGTTTTCAGAGCTACATAGCAAATACCACAAATTGAATATATATCTTCAAAAGCGTATTTTCAAAATACTTTACAGTAATGACATACTATATATAGGCCTATACTTGTGATGACTGCCTAAGCACTTGTAATCCACTTTTGAATTTCATTGAAACTGAATTCAGCCCATAAGGTAACTGGGTTCCTTTCATTGATAAGTTTATGGGTAAACTGGAACTGTCACTGTTAGTCACTTGTCATAAAAAAAAAAAAAAAAAAAAAAAAAAAAAAAAANAAAAAAAAAAAAAAAAACACAACACCAACAACAACGCACACCACCACACACAACAGAAAAACCACCACACTTTTCCTTTTGCTGCAATTAATCAAGCAATATCCCTCTACAAGCTGCTCACAAAATACTGCTCAAAAACCTAGTGAAGAGCAAACAAACATCCTAGATGAAAATAGCAATAAGCAAAGGAAATTCTTCCCAAATAAGCTTTTTTCAGAGATATATATATATATATTCAAATAGTTCAATGAATTGGCTCTGAGAGCAGCCACATCACTTTTGAGGCCGTTAAAACAACTCTACCAAGCCATCATGCATGCCCCAACAACCCCTGAGCTCCCTGAAGTTGCAGAGAGATGTTCAGCTAATGAAGAGCGGGTACAAGACTTCCTAGCACTGCTTGGATCAGCACAGACTCGTCTGTAATAAACCCCTATGCCCATCAACCCAACAGAGATCTCCTGTTCTCATTTTCTTTACATGCACTATGAACTCATCCACATCACCCTGGAATGACACCTACACTACTCTGTTCTGCATGCAACTTACACCCCTTCCCCTGCTTGCAGAGCCCTGCTTTGGCAGCCTTCCTATGTCAGATAAGGACCGCCAGCCCTCAGGTTCTCCAAATGCCACCAAATCACAGGCCAAGCTGCGAGGCCCGAGCTGCTTCCCATGTAATTCCTTTTCCTTACTGCTCTCTGCCCAAGCCCTGCACATTAGAGGCAGCAATCAGCTGTGCACCACCTGCTCCTCTCGTCTCCCAGCCATCCTCCCCGGTTACAGAGAAACCTGATGCACCCGTAACCAAGCCAGGGGCAGGAGGATGGCTGGAGACACCATGCAGACATAAAACAGACCTCGGCAGCTCGTGCATGCGGGTGACCGGGCTTTCAAACGACCCTGGCACAACTGTTAAGCTTCTCCTTCAGATAAATGCCTGCTCCATGCCACAGACCCCATGACGCTTCAAGTAAGATGTGTGGAACAAGCTGGGACTTGAACATCCCAAACGGATGGAGATTTACTGGCTGAACACACAACGTGTTGAAATGGAATATAGTCAGGGCAACAGGGGCTTAATTCAGTTAAGTAATTATTTCACCTGTGGTCTCAGGTATTCGTTCTGATATAGAGTCTTNAACACACAATGTGTTGAGATAGAATACAGCCATATTTGGCAAGAGGGCTTAATTCAGTTAAGTAATTATTTCACCTGTGGTCTCAGGTATTCATTCTGATATAGAGTCTTATAAAAAAAAAGTCATTATTGATGCCTTAGAGGTAAAGGTCTACAAAGCACATGACAGCTATAAATCCACCAGCATTTAAGTGTTGCAGTCTATGTGCCAGTGCCTTTCTTGTCCTGTCTTCTCCTTCCATCAGGCTTTCTTTTTTGTTCTCAAAGATTTACTTTTCCCAATAATTAAATTAAATTAGATAAATTTGAGCCTAACTGAAACTAATTTTGCATAATATCCCAAACCATTTGCATAAGGCTTCTAAAAATCTCCAAGCTATTTCTCTAGGCAGTGGGGTAGCTAATTATCTACCTCTCCAAGCAGCTTTCAAGGCATCACAGATCATACATTTAGAAGATGGATTTTTTTTTTTTTTGCAAAGGAAAAGAAAAAAAGGTGTCCATTACAGTCCTAACGTATCATGAAAATTCCACGTTTCCACAGGGATTAAATAATTCACCCTCTGTGGAATATATTTGATCATACAATATCAGGCAGACATGATCATTATGCCCTGAATATCATCATTTAGGAAATCAATTCCTGAACTTTTGGGATATGCAAATCCAATCGATTCTTGAACTGTGGAGCTCTGAAAAGGAGACGAGATTCTTTTGATAGCATATAAATTGTCACCTATTCCTTCAGGGTAGGCTGTACCAGGCTACCTTGCATCCCCACCACATACACAACTGACTCCATCTCAACCAGTAGATGCCTTTCCCCTACAGCCACATTCCTTCAGTTTATCAAATAATAAATACAATACAGAAATAATCTAACTCTAACCATTATTCACAATGACTAAGTTGAATGCCAGATTGGTATTCACAGACAGTCTCTCTCTGCACATTCTTAGAATACAGAGTTGGTTATTCAACAAAATTAGTCCATGTCTTCTCACTCAGCTGCGGTCCCTTGCCAACACAGCAAACTTCTGACTGGAGCTGATGCATAAAGGGTTATTTCTGGTTCTCAGGTCTCATCCACCTGCACATACCCATCCTGCATTCATATGTCTCTTCCAACTCTTCCACAGTAGAGAATTTCAACTCCGCAACAAAAGAATTAAGAGGAAACACCACCTTAGCGAAGAAAAACAAGTCCCATATGCATTTTGCTTCAGGCAGCTGAATGCTAAAGCTATTCGTACTGAAACTACAGTTTATATTCTAGTTAATTTTAAGTTTTCCTCCAAGCTCTAGGTGATCACCTTGCTCCTGGAAGGTCTATTCCATCAGAACTCACATTAGAATCAATCTGTTTTAAATACTTAAAAAAAAAAAAAAAAGCCATACACTCACAACACACAAACCCTCCCATTGCACAGTTGACCAAGGACTCATGTCCATACCCCATTTTCATTTTTTTTTACCCTTACATTCAATGCCTAAGATACCACAAGACAAAGTGCTCAGAACAAACCTATTCATAACATGAGGGAGACGTGAGGGATTCACATTATGAAGTCACAAGCACCAATTTCTCTTCCTGCCTCTCTTTAGCAGGAGCTTAAACCACAAACGATCCACCAAGGAACGTCTACCACATTACATTTACAACCAGAACAAAAACATTTTCATTTCCCCGGAGTGCCAAGTTATAACCCCTCGATTAAGTTACAATCCCAGCATCGTGTTCCCACTCAAGCGGGCCATCTGTCTGATTGACTTCCTGGGACTGGCACAAGCCTACACCTAATTCCCTGGCACTAACGAGAACTCTCTTCCCCGAGCCTGCCGTTCAAAATTGTTCTGCATCTCAAGTACAGAGATTAAGAGCAACAACTTAAAAATCCAAACACAGTCTACTACTGTAGCAAAGAAGAGTATAAGTCACTTTTCTAGAGGTTTTGAATAATGATTGGGTTAATAATGATTGGGTCAAAGCAAAAAGGAGTTATTGATGTTTTGGGACACGTTTATGACCAGAACCTAAAAGCTGTTTTACACATTAAAAAAAAAGAGGCAAATTTCTTGCTTTTAAACAAAATCTTTATCTTCTAGAGGATGGGAAGAATTTCCTCCCAACATCTGAATATTTCAATTTAGCCTGCTCTCCATGGATGTCTCCATTACACTGTTTTGTCTTCTACTACCCACAGACAAACTGAAAGCCTGAAATTATCATGGAAGGGATTCGCCTTCATCATCCTACCTACATGTTCCTCTAGATGAGGAAGCCTATCACAGAACCCAATAACTACCACCCAGCCAGCAAACCTTTGTAACAAACAAACTGGAAAAAACACCTAGGCAAAGTGTTTTTAGGCAAAGGATAAGGATGCATTTAAGATGCAGAGAATTAGCAGAAAGATTAGTCAGAGCAATAGCTGGAGCCTGGAGCATCCATTCTGCCAAAACCTTTCTATTCAAATGTGGGCAAATCACAGCATTTCTGAGACCAGTTATCCCAGTGTCAACAGAAATAACTGTTCTCCTTTCCCCTCCCACAACTGACACATACAGATTATGAGATACTCTAGTTCAGTGGTCATAACATCTGCGTTAGTACCCCAGGGTACAATCTTGGATTAGTATTTGGTTGCCCAGCTACCAAAAGCTGATAGACTGAAATAATTTCTTGTTGAAACTCAGTGAAGCCAATGTGGAAGGGGAAGCCTATAGACCTGAGTGGGCTTTGGACAAAGTACTGTATTAACTAATATATATATATATATATATATATNGGGGGAAGACTATTGACCTGAGCAGGCTCTGGACAAAGTACTGTATTAACTAAAATATATATATGCACATTTAAATTTCTTTGAACTACTTCCATCTGCAAAGTAGGCTGTACATCTCATTTTCCAGGTTTTTAATGAGCTTTCTAATAGTTCATGAAGAAAAAAGAAAAATCCAAAACTACAAATACAAGAGACCTGCAATTCTTCATACACTCAATATTAATGTATTCCATTTTATATATGACACTGATTTAATGAACTTTAAAACAATACAATATTTATAAGTCTGATAACATGCCCAAGAAAACATCTACAATAAAAATAACTCAAGCATCATAAACAAACAATAATTGGCAGCAGATAATCACTACAGCAAAGTCCATAAACAAAGAAAATTAAGTAAAAAGATAAGGCAGGAAGAAGATGATAGTAATATTATGCACCTGTTTCTTTATGGGCATAATGAAAACAATATGCTGAAATTCCAATTTGATTGACAGGCGCAAATTAGAATATAAGAGTGAAAAGAAACATCTTTTATCAGTAAGGAAACATTTAGAATATCAGACTTCAGGTAGTAAGCTGCCAAGCAGTTGCTTATTTAGAAACAGTAGAATAAAGATGGTAATTAAAATAACTTTTGCAAATATATTTTCTAAACTGTTGAAACAAAAAGATGCATAATTTCCTTGCACTGATTTTTTTTTTTGTAATGCAGATGTCAGATTCGTGCCACACTGAATTTATTCACTACCCTTTTTTAACATAGACTTATACATTTTCCATGAAGATAAGTTATTTAAATATCAGCCAAAGATGCAAATCTGGCTCTGTGACTGCAAAGATTTTTTTTTTTTTTTTTTTTTTTTAAAAGAGTGTGAAATAATTCATTAGCATATTCATGAGGGAGCAGAATAACCACAGGTTTCAGGTGGAACACGAGCATAAGTCTCACCAGAGCTAAGTTCCAACAAGAGGTGCTAAATCTTGTGAATGTGATTGCTATGGCACCACTGAGACTTTTACAAAAATAGGCACGGGTTTGCATCAATCCCAGGAGCTTTATAACAGAGAGAAGAAACTGCTCTCTGCAGTGTGGACTCCAGCCCCAAGGAGCCGCCATAAGAAAAAAGGATGAAAAGGATGAAAAGGATTAGACAGAGCAGGCAGCAGGAGAGTTACCAGCCAAGGACTAAAGTTCTGGTAAATGAGACAAACAGTTGATATGAAAACTGCATAGACGCTTCTCGATTTGTAGCAGTTTCCTCAAATTCAACCTTTAGAAGTGCACTCAAATCCATACCCCACAGATGTCTCTAAGCAGAAGTCCTGGAGAGTAAACCCCCTGTCCTCCCGTTGACTGTGTAACATATTCCACACAGACACAGCACGTAGGTGAACAGTCTGGGAAAGAGAACGCAGGGGTAATCACTTCATTAGGACCCAACTGATCTATCCCTAGATCTTCAGCTGATTTTTTCCCCCCATTCAGAACACACATTATAGCAACAGCCTGTCAGTCTTGCTCCTATTTATTGACCTGGCTCCTGCAGAAGAAAAACCAACAAAATTGTATTAGTCTGAATTTGACACAGAGAAAAGGATTAAGTGATTATTCTCTACTCTCCACAATAACATCTTGCCCAATAACTTTGGAATTATTGTAAAAAAAATTGTGACTACACATGTTCTTTATCCATACAGCAGTCTAGCTTGATTACCTGCAGTTTATTTTCTCTACTAAAAAGGATTTTTTTTTTAAATGACATAATCTATTAGCTGAACAGCAATAGCACCAACTTCGTAACAACTTCATACAGAACACTTTGAACATGATTAAATAAGAAAAAATAAGAAAGAAAAGTGTGATTACTATTAGAGCTTTCCAGGAAGAAAAGAACAGTAGAAGCTACTTAAGCACCGCTCCCCTCACCAGTCTCAGCACTTGAGTCTAACCCAGCTGCATTCCCTGGTCAGCAACTTTCCCCCCTCAACCAGCCACCTCCAAACTGCCCACGTGCACCGGGGAACACAGCAGCTCACCACACACCTCATGCACCACGTTGCCTTCTGTCTTAACACGGTAAGGCTGAAGGAAAACACATCTACCCAATGAAGGCAGCTCGCGATGCAAAAATCAGATTTGCATCCAACTTTTATGTATGATTTGCACATCATCTTGCATTTACTTGTACTTGTTCCCACTCACCCTTGCCAGCCTCCAGACAGGGAAGGTTCAATCTCTCTGTACTTGGAACAAGATTAACCACCAACCTCCGATTAAACTGCAGAGTTGGGACTTTTCCTCTCCTAATCCCTGACCGAATGAGCTCCAAGCTTCTCACAGGAACTGCTGTTATGTATCCTCTAAGCAAGCAACCTACCTCATAGAATTTCAGTACTGTTTCTTTCCCATCTCCAATCTTTCGCTATTCAAGGTCAATCCTGTAGTATTTAGTTGTCTTAGGAAGTCCCAGCATCAAGTTAAGAGCAAATTTCACTAGCACATTCTTTCTTTTTGTCCTACTTTCAGTAATTAGTCAAAATAATAAATAAGATCAATGCCAGAAATCAATCCCTGAGGAACTCCACTAATAACCTCCCTCCAGCCTTTTGGTTTCTCTTTCATCAGTTTCTTGTCATCTCCTTCAGTCATTCACAACAAAGTTTGTGCTAACCCTCCCTTGCCCGCTTTGCTATGACTTCCCATGTAGCAATATATAAAATGCTCTAGATACAGTTGACTGAATCTGTCCCAGTGTGTTTCCTTGGCTTACAGGATGAGTGACACAGCAATGGGAGAACACAGGAGGGAACTAAAAGGCCATCAGACCTGGCCCTGGCATCTAAACAGTTGGGTACCTTTCCCATTTAATCCAAATAAGGAGTACAATTAGAAAGCCACTCCAAAAAAAGAAAAAAAATAACTTCAAACGTTCTCTTATATAACTTAACCAAATAAAGGCCAAGCAGAGAGACTTATTCCCTGCTTGCACCTCAGGAGTAAATGGCAGAGTTTGAAGATGAACAAAACTAAAGAACAATGATGGAAAATGCCCCTAAACACATTCTGTCTGGAAATCAAAAAACTTCTGACCACAAAACTTGACTCATTCATGAGACATGACAAGGTTGTCCACAATAGCTCAGAGCAGTAGACTCACTAACCTAGCAGGTATCTTCCATTACCTGAATTGTTTCTTTCCAAGGATCCTCAGTGCTAACTTTACGCTACCCCCCTGGTTCAAGTCAGGAAAAGAATGATATCCATCCTGAGCACGTCAAAAGCATCACTCCCAAGGGTCAGGTCTTGAACTGCAACTTGGTTCACATTCAAGTCAACAAGAACTGAAAATACCGTGCATTTTATCAGCATACCCATTCCCTGCTCATTGCTGTCTTTTGCTCTCTGCTTATGTCTCTTTCTGCAGAGCTTCTCAGACCAGCTCAAGTCCCTCCTTGTCAGATCAGGACATACTTATTATTTACTTTCAATAGCCCCATCCAAATATGAAAGCTCAGACAGATTATGAGTTCAAATGGGTACTGGGATAAAGAGCTCCAGAGCAGCTTTCTTCATTTTATTAACTTTGCACATAGGTCTCAACAGGAACCTCAGCCCACAGGGGATAGTGAGACTTATTCTGTACAATATTTTACTGCAGGCTGAGCTACAAAGGAGGGGAAAAAATTAGGTGGTTGAAATCAGTTATGAGGAGGTATTTTGAAATGCTAACATCTGTAACATTGTCTTTTTGCAGGAATCAGCATATTAGTTAAAAAGATCTCAAAATCACTGGGAAGCACCATCTGTTTTTAAATCAGTAAGTTACCTGACATTTATGAGCACCCTTCACAGCTGCAACACTGCTCTAAAAGCATTTTCATTATTTTGGAAAGATGGTTCTTTCTCTGAAAGATTTCTTCACCACCATTCCCAGAGAACTTACTTTTATTAAATAGACTACAGTTTCATTTTTATGAAAAATAACTTTAGGAAAATGTTTACCATACACATTCTATTGTTATTAGTTCTATTGACCTTTTTCTCCAGCTTCCCTTCTTTCCCCTCCACCATAATGATAAATAAAAAAAAAGCCCCTTGCCCTGTAGAAATTGCTCTGTTAATGAAGCAACTGCCAAAGGCTAAAAACAGAGCTAAAGAAAGAAAGGCTGAGGCTTAGTCAGTCTTATTATACACAACTATGATATCCTTCTTCACAGAAAAATATCTGAACAAGCATGCATGTTTTCACCATTAGTTTGGACAGTCCTAGAAGGGAAACAAACACACTGAAGAGACAAAAAGAAAAACAAACAAACAAAATAAAAATTGCTCCTCTCAGGAGCTCAGGAGAGATGACGTGACCCATTCACTGGTTGGCACACTCACTTGGGACAAGTTAATCATGCTGAATTCCCCATTTCACCTGATTTAGCAGGAGCAGTGCTCAAGGCAGCATCCCACCTAGCAGCAGTCACTCAGAACAGCACAATTCCAGTGACCTAAGACCATCTTGGAGAGCGCAGCAATAAACTGGGGCACAGATATCTGCAGCACTCTTTAGTGGGCATAGATCTAAAGACAAAGAGATGGCGCTGCTTTGAACTAGGACTTCAGCCCAGTGGAATCCTTGATAACATTACTGTTAATATAACAAATGTATCATAACCACAAGGCAGAAGATACCTATATTCTGTGATGTTAAAAACAGGTTGCAGGAGGCTTCCAAGTAGCTCACTGCTTTGGCAGCAGCCAAACAACGGAGCACGCTGGAGAAAGAGCAGGTCCCTCACCACAAATCCTACCTCTCCAAAACCTGCAAGGGAGGTTGTTAGAAATGAGCAAGCAACAACTCCTGATAAATAAAGGTTTAGTTACTTTCTCCACAACACAATAAAGTATCTCCTCCAAAGCCAAATCAGTCTTGAGAAAGATCCAGGATGGAAATTACTTGGAGATATGAGCTGGACAAATTTGAATACTTTTTTTTTTTTTTTTTTTNCCTTGAGAAAGATCCAGGATGGTAATTACTTGGAGATATGAGCTGGATAAATTTGAATACCTTTTTTTTTTTTTTTTTTTTTTTTTTTTTTTAACTACACAAGGTGATAAGGTCAGGCAATTCACTGCCCTGAACAGTAGGTATAAGGCTAGATTATGTATTCAATCCATTTTTATTAGAGCTTACAAAATATTTTCTTTCCAGTATGACAATGAGTGAATACTTCAGGTTCGCTATGTGCAGCCCAGCAGTTTGCCAATAACTAGGCTTAGGAGAGATTCAAGTACAGTCCCCTGCACGGCAATCCAACGACTGTTACTCTCAGTTTCTGGGATACTTGTAAATGTAACAGTTTATTTCATGCCAATTCAGGTTGATTAATTGCATTAAAAATAAGGAAAAGGGAGGAAAAAAAGGGAAAAAAAAAAAGTCATCAAGCCTCCTTTCCTGAATTCTTTCCTTCTCCACGGGAAAGGGACACAAAGCAGAAATGCTAAGTGCCAGTTACGAAGGTATTACAAAATACTGGTCTCCGTTACAAAATCGTTGTCTGATTTTAATCACTTGCTCATAGTTTAATCACTATGTTCATAGTTGAAGTGCTGAGGAAAGCTTACAAAATGAAGCAATAAGGAACAAATTGCAAAAATTGGAGAGAAAGGGGCAGATAAGCAAGATTGTTTTTTCCATGGCACTGACAGTAATGAGATTGATTTCAGAGATGAAACAAATAGTGAGGAAACTCATATGTGAAAAGCCTTCAGCTTGGGGACAGTCTAGATCCTAGAGCAGAAAAATCTTGACTCAGTTCAAGGTCATTTCTCTTTCTGCTTTTCTCACATGTCACGCAGGAAATCAATTTTTTGGTGCGGGGCAGAAATGCAAGAGTAAAGGCTTCCAGTGTTGGGCCGCATGTGCCACTGTTTCCAATTCCCAGAGCTTATAAAACAAGGATAATTAAATACACCA
Source organism: Crypturellus undulatus (assembly GCA_013389825.1). Lineage (NCBI taxonomy): Eukaryota > Metazoa > Chordata > Aves > Tinamiformes > Tinamidae > Crypturellus > Crypturellus undulatus. The sequence goes on from VWPW01016609.1 coordinate 209,847, forward strand.
ACCTCCCAAGGGTATTGTGAATATTAATTAGTCCCCCAAAATAGAATAGTCCAAGAGTGAAAAGTACTCTGTGTCAGTATTTACTGCTATCTTTACACATACTTAAAAAAAATTCATTTTTAAACCTACAGGAGAACATACATTAAGGTGTCAAGTCTCAAGTAATAAGAGCTTCTGCTACTACAACTTTTCAAAATGATGTCAAGAAACCAAAAAAATAGCAGCTAGTGCAGTCAGTAGCAGTTAGAGCAGTCATTACAGAAAACTGCAACTCTTGAGGTCAGAAATGAAGTACAGAAGCTGTTAAAAATAGTGACAGAAGTCAAATTAATCCTAGAATAACTAGCAAAACTTTCTGGGTCTGTACAGAAAAAAGCTCATCCGTTTTCTAACTAGGATACCATATATGATTCTCAAGAAACATAACTCACTACAGTCACCTAGGAAGTGCGCAGAGGTGTCTATTCTCCACACCGCACACCTCAACTACCAACTCGGTCTAACACTTCTGCACTTGTGGGTCTAAGTTTCCTTCCTCCATCCTTTCAGCAGCTAAGAGCCAAATGTGAGTCACTCACTCATGCCTACATCTAACAAAAACAAACCAACAGACCTACCATTCAGATAATTTCAGTTTCAAGGTCCACACTTCCATATTAACAAGCCAAGGCTGTACTGTGACCAAACAAGCAGCCTAGAGGAACAGCTTAACAATTCCTTACTCTTATAGCCAAGCAGTTCCCGATTCTAGATTTTACTAAATAAGGACCTGACCACTCTCCTTACTACAGCAACCTTAACCTTCCTCACAACAGTTGCCTCTCAGACATATTTCCCCCCATATACCAAGATCCATTTTGCAAACACAAAGAAAATGAAAGGGAGAATCCCTTTCACAAATCAGGAATTAGGTTTACGTGCATAAAGCAGAAGGGAATCCCTTAACAAGCAAATTCTCAATCAATGATTTAAGACAAATTGAACTGAACAGCTAATTCAGTTTAAAGACACTAAGACACTAGGTCCCCACCAAGTAAAACTGGGTACAACTTGAAGACTTCAAAAACAACTTAATTCCCCTGTACCAATCTATAACCACTGGTCATTCCTGTACAAACAGCCAGACCACTGCATGCCTTTCAAAATAAGTTACTTTAAAAGGATTTTATGATTCACAGCATCCATGGCCTTACAAAGGTCCATAAATAGTCCAGGTAGTTAAAGAAAGAGTAAAACTGTCTGTTACAGCAAGAAAATGTCATTATGAACTTGAGTAATGTCAGCAACAGCATCGTGGGCTGAATAGGAGCTTGATTTGAGAGTGTTCTAAGAAGAAAACCAAGTTGATTTAATCTTTGAGCCAGGTGCCAAGTTTTTTTTCCAGTACAATGTACATGGTGGCTAACTGACACAATGAAGACGTCGGCTTCAAGAGGTTCAATACACTTCGAGTTGCTTTTGTGTCAAAGGGCTGCATTTATACCAACTGCACTGGCCAGAAACTGCGAAGTCAGAATTGTATTTTGGGCCCACTGGAAGTTTCTAAATGGATTTCTTTTTAATTGAATGACACTCCATTGCAATAAGACATTCACAAATTCATTAAGTTTACTTAAGTGACAAAGCCTGGTCGGGGGGGGGGGGAGGTTTGTTTTGTTTTTCTTAAAGGCACTTCAAATATTACCTATGTGAAACTGCCATCATTTAACCTTGTAGAGCTGCACTGGCAAACCCAAAGTTGTACCACCTATCCACAACCAAGGAGATACTTCTACACAGAATTTCCTAAAGAGACACAATCACACATGCACACGTGCAGTGCAATACTGTGTGTTAGAATAACAGAGCCCCTGCACATACAAATACATGACTTGCACACCTGAAAATCTACTACATGGCCAGAACCCTCCGATTCTGCTAACCCCAATTTCCAACAGAGAGAGAGAGGCTACCTGGGAACACTCACAAACCTGTCCGCCTCCCCCTTCCCGACAGTTATAAACAATTTACTTTCATGAAATGAGGCTTCTCTGGAAAACCGTGCATCTAATAGAACTCTACAAGGACCTCGCTGTGAACACAGCGATATTGTTTGCATATTAAGTACTAAAAATATACTTTGGGATTTTCCTCCTCCTTTATGAGCTCCTCAAAAGGTGTTTCTCAATAGACCTCTATTCTTAAAACAGGAAATACCACTCAATATATACTTTAAATTCCGATTTACAGCTTACCAATGCAAAAATCTGGCAGTGTTCAGGAGCCATACCTATCTGAACCAGCTTAGGACAGACCATCTCTTTGTTCCACAAAAAGCTACACGAAATTGCTGAGGCCTCAAGTCCAAAAGTCACCATCTGATTCACTCTCACTTCCCCATGACTTGCAGAAAACTCCTGAGGATGTCTTGGGGTGATGTTTCATGATCAATACTTTCTTTCTGCAAGCTTTGTCTCTGCAGCAGTTCTCAAAATTGTAAGACTTTTTCTTCTTCTAAAAGAAAGCTGAGTTTTCAAAGACGTGACTGCACTGAAACACTGGAGCCAGGGGTAAAGAGCAAAACTTGGATTGTTCCAGTCATCACAGGAATGAAGACAGGATACAGAGGGCAGAAAGGTTTTTGCGACCTTATTTAATGATATGAGCACATGTGTTGCAGCAGCCAGTGCTAAATAAGGATCTCTCAACTCCTGCTCCCACACCTTTGGTAAACTTGCATTTAATTCAGCTCTTTTAGAAATACATTCTCTTATCTCTACTGACACCTAGAACATTGCAGAGGTACAAGGCCTACAGAAGAAGCTTCCTTTACCCTCCTGGTTCTGAATGACTACTGTCTCCTTCAAAAGGGAAGCAAAATAAACAAACAAACCCCATGCACTTCCTTTCTTCATCTCGGTGATCACAATGTGGTCTCTTCCCTCCCTCCCTCCTGCACAGGGAGTGTTCTTACTCCAGCCCATTGAAGGATGGGGCGCTTCCTTTTCATACTCTCCAAATCTGCAAAAAGAAAATGTCCATCTGCTTCTCTGACACATATAAGTTATTGGGCTTTTGTTATTGTTTTTTTTAGCCAGTACTGCAAAAATTAAACATCTATAACAGAAGGCATCAGATCATTTTCTGGGTCATGATGAACAAACAGGTAACTTCTTCCTAACTGCTGAGGAATCTCCTCCAGCATTTCTCTAGGCATCCTATAGATCCCAGATGAATGTTCAGACACTGACCTCAAAACTCAGCCTTAAAAACTATTTTGTTAAATCGGCAAACTTGACATAGAATGATTTGCAGGGGGGGATGATGGAACAAGAATATGCTGCTTTGGGTTTTGTTTCCTTTTATATTCACCTCTCAGTATAAACTGCAATAGTTTCCACCAATTTTGTATCAAAACAAAGAAAAGGAGCTCAAGTCAACTTAGGTTGAAATAAATGATCTTCCAACTGCAAAAGGATACCCAGAAGACACTGGGACTACAAAGACACTGAATAGTTATGCATAGGTATGCGTACAATGGCACAAAATAAAACATTCATCTAGCTGACTGCCTTTTATTAGAAAGGTAGAGCTTTTAATGATAAATGTAAATATTTGAGTAAAATTTACATATCTTCACAAAGTTTCTTACATAAAAACATTATTATCCCTAGAATGCTATTAATGTTAACAAAATTACGGAACTGGTAATGCTAAGTAGACAAAACCAAAACAAACAGAAAACATCCTCACACAGAAAGAATGAAAAAGAACTTACCTCCTTTCTTGCTGCTTTTAATTTATGGGAAACTTGGTACAGTGTATTATATTGAGTTTCCAGGCCATCTGTTGTAAGCTAGCTGATCAGAAAACTTTCCCGCAGCCATTAAAAAAAAAAAAAAGGAATTTAAGTAGATGCATATTACCAAGTTTTTAAAGAGATGTATCGAAAACAGCATTTAATTTGAAATTCTACCCTTTCAAAGGACAGGAACTTACAGTGCTGTATTAAAAGTTAAATCCCCAAATTCGTGGCCTGTGGAAGAAGCACAGTTACCCCACGTTCATCCCTACCGACACATACCTGTGTGCATGGTCTGCCCTATGGATGAGCTGGCCGACCTGCACTGACTGCGCCTGCCGGGCATGGCCAAGCCAGGAGCAGACCTGGCTGCTCTCCAGGACAGCGGGGACTACGTGTCTGTGGGTCAATACAGAAGGAAACCCAAACTAGTGAGTCCTAAGGAGTGAAGGACACTTTGCTGTGGGCTGCTGCTCAGGCAGAGAGATAAACACGTAGATTTTTGTCTGGAGCGGATTATTCCTGAATCATATGCAAGCAGATGAAAAACAAGATCTGATAAATTCCCAACAGATCTGTACTCTGTCATAAAATGGCACTTTGTCAAATGCTAACGCTTTGCAGAAACACTGATCTTCTGATAGAAGAGAGGCAGAGTTTGGAAATCCATCGGTTTTGGTAGCCGTTTACCTGGCTCTCCATGATGAGGAGCTAGGAGACAAGACCTCCAGATTTCACAGCCATCTGAGCTCCCACTGCCCGACACTCCCAGGACAGACTCCCGCTCACCAGGGAACCCTGGAAGCTGCTGAATGAAACCAATATAATCCTTTTAGTTTCACTAGCAGCCTCCACTGATCACCAGCAGTGAAGCTGTCAACTCCCATCAGCTTCACACAGGGGTAGTCAGGGACCCTAGTGAGCACACTGAGTTGCTTAAGCTCAATACTGTGCAGTTTTAATTTTGCATTCTTGGAGAAAGAGGACAGGTTTTTTTTTTTTATCCCAATGGAGAATTTTCACTCTTGGGGAAAATAAAAAATGGTGAATAGAAACTCAATTTCATGGCCAGCTCTATCAGAACCGACTCACTCCTATTTGGATGCCTGATGATTTCTAGTAAATTAGAGTCTTTTCCAATCAGTTACTAATTTGATCCAGGACTCTTGTGTCAATATAGAGGTAAAATGCAACCCTTTTCTTCCACGTATGTCCTTCATACAAGGAGAGAGGAATACCTAAGCTGTACAACCACATCCACATTCAGGGTTTGCCAACATAAACATTTTGATCAACGATAAGCTCATATACTTAACAAAATATTGACACAGAAACAGTGACTAGGTAAGATCTGATGAAGTTTAGAGAAATAGTTCTATCAAATAGCTAGCTCAGTCCCTTCACTGGCTGAGCCTACGTTTCCCAGTTTTAGCTCCTGTTACACAGTCATCCCTACACTGCACTGGGATGCACGCTCCATGGCAAGGGATCCTCTTCCTGGATCTCTGCACAACAGCCCGCTTTACACAGCCCTGATCTGGACCGGCTTTACCAGTAAGAGGAGGAGCTAAAGTCACAAGAAGGGCTCCATCCATGGTATGTGAGTAATTCAGATATCTGTGTGAGTAAAGTCTGTCATTTTTGTTAACTTTAGTCTTTGTCAGTACTGAGGAAATGGATTATGGAACCACCCAGGGAGAAAAGAACTGAAGATCCCATTTTACCACAGTTCTCTACATATACGAGCAACATCCCCTCTGCATTTCAAAAAAACACAGGCTGATTTGAGACTGTTCTGAAGCCGCGTGTTACTATCTTGTGTTGGTCTGTTCACTTTCACACCCAGTATTGGACTTAAACCAAGAGGCCTATGGGCAAAAAACAGGTCAAGTGGAAGAGAAAGACCAGCCAAATCACCACCAACACCGCTAAGGTGCTGCTCTTCCCAACAGTGCTAAGCCTAAGCAGCCAGACCCAGGTGCCGTGGTCAAAGGCCTGCAGTATCTTCCCAAGCTCTTGTGGTTAGTTGGGCCAAGAACTCAGGGTCTGCTCCCTCAGCTGCAATAAACCACAAGCTCCCTTCAGCTAAACCCAAATTAGAGGTATTCTGTCTCATACCCGATGTAGTTCTGCTGCAAAGTAATCTTAGCGCTAACCTAAGTTGTCTTACTTTTCTCTAGAAGGCTGACAGATTCTGGGTACAACCCATGTCAGCCTGAGGCATCTCCTAACCGTTAAATCTTTGCCAACCTTTAAACCAACTTATATAATTATATGCAAATTATCCTCACAGAGGTCTACAGTTTCATTAGACAGCACACACAGAGCCCCACGTTTCCTTCCACGGGACTTGGCAGCAATGCCACCGAGCTGCCACTTCCAAGGCTGCACATGGCACCTGAGCCTGTTCCCATGCACTGCCTCCTCCACGGACCAGCAGAGCCCAGCAGCCACCGTCAGCCTCCTCCCACCATCCATAAACTGTGAATAAACTTAAATGTTTTGTGACAACCAGCCGGGGAACCTGGCTTGGCTACTGCCAAGGTGAAGTTCTGCCTTTCCACCTTTGAATTCTTCCTCTGCAGGAAAATATGTGGTTTGATGCAGTATTGCTGCAAAACAGGAAAGGCAAACAGGTGCCAGAAACATGATTTCTCACTGCATTTAAGGTAGTAATGACAAAAAGGTTTAATTCATTTGGCTATAACCCTTCTAGAGATGGGGAAAAATAAGAGATGAGAGAAAGGCTGTCCCTGTTACAGATAGTTTACCTGATATTTTATCCCCCAACTTATGTGAAGTTCAATATATCAACCACTGAAGAGAATTAAAAGTTTTGTTTAGTCAACATAAAATAGGGACATACATACAGAGACAGAAAATTGCCTGTAGGTACCCACTGTTTCCATTTCTTGGCCAGGATTCTCTACATACATATTTAAGAACCTATTTAGTGGTGCTGCTGTCACAAAGATCAAGTGATTTGCAACATGGCTGAAATAACAAGTCTCAGTTTTGCAACAGGGTCCTTGCAAATAAATTCAGGCCAGGCCACTGAAAGATGCAGGCCTAAAAACAATGGTCTACTGATTGCTCCTAAACATTGATTTAGGGACTGCCAGAACAAAAAAAAGTTACCTGCAATAACAATTTTTCGTTCTGGCAGTCCCTAAACAACACTGACAGCAGAAACTGGTTCGCTTTGTTAGTGCTTCAATACAGTAATTTTCATCAGTTTTCATCAGTTCTTTTTTTATTTAAAAAAAAAAAAAAAAAAAAACACTAGTTTCTGCTCATAGATTGTACAAGGCTCAGCATTATTCTAAACAGAAAGGAATATTCCGAGTTTTTCGCAGCAGTGAGCAATCACTGAGAAGTTCAAACTTATTGTTCTCCCAAATATCCTTGGGTTCTGCTTGGATTGCAGAAGGCTTCAGAACAAACAAAAGATCAAAGACGGCAGAGTCCACATTGCAAAAAAGCTTGAAATAGCAACAGAAATCTCAGAAGTAAGAAACAAAAGTCAAATAATAGACAGCAACAAGCAGGCAGCCTGGAATATATCTACAAACAAGGCTTCCTACGTGCCAGCACAGCTATCTCATTTCTCTGTCCCCCGCAGTAACATCACTCCAACCACACTGAAATTAGCTCAGATTCAGAACAGCGCACATCAGGTGTCTCAAAAACCCAAAGGAGAGAAAAAAAACAGAAAAAAAAGAATTTTGATAGCCTTGTCATCAGCTATAAACCCACCACTTCATTCATTTTTATACGAGCAGTTAACTTAGCCATTACCATTCAGAAGAAAACACTCTGAAATTAACTCCCTTCCTCTCTCCCTACCTCAGTTTACTTGTGATCTCCATGGGCCCACGGCACAAAGAGGCTTTAGAGCCTCTTTCACAGAGAATCAGAGCTTAGTTACCATTTACCTGGCAGGTATCTGAGGAGGAGCCATAAAATGCGAGTCCCCGTTGTGGCGACAGAGCTGCAAGCAGACAACCTCCCTGCTCACTGAGCGAGGAGCCGCTGCTCCAGGAGCCCACCCTTGGGAGCCACCAAAAACCACTGCTCCCCCGGAGCCAGCAACAAGGGCAATCCCTGCTGTGTGTAAAACTGGGGTCACCTGTTTGCATTTTAAATTAACCCATTAACGGAGCCCAGGTGAACTGGAATTGCCCTGGAGCATCATGCGTCCCCACGTGCCCATGGGGCTGGGGTGGCCGGGCCCTCCTTGCAGCACCTCAGGCCACAGAGGAGCCCTGCAGCCCGAGTGCTCTTGCTGCCCAGCTAGGAGCAGCTGATTGACTGGGAAAAAAGGAAAAAAAAGAGGGAGAACATGTGGAATTCATTTCAGCTGCAAAGAAACTACTGGTATGACGCACACAAACCCTTTTCCCTCTGTGCAAATGCTGTAAATAGGCAGCTAGCGGCGCAGTAGCCAAAGCCATGGGTCTGTTAATTAAAGCCACGCGTTTTACCGCGGCCCTGCAGCCCCACGGGCACTGATCCTGGCCTGTCTGTGCTGCTCAGGTTGCAGAACGGGAGAGCTGGGAGTCTGCGCTGCCGCTGACCGGGAAACGCTTCGCAGCGCAGCAAGCAAAGGGTTAAATGCAAAAGGGAAAATGCACAGCCCCAAAATGCCGTTTTCCACACGCATTCGAGAATCCTCCAGACTGTTCTGCACCATGTTCTGAGACTTACATCAAATGCCCACTTTTTTTTTTTTTTTTTTTTTTTTAGTTAGAGATGACAGACAATTAACAGACACTTAAAGTGGTGCCTTCAAAGCTCTGTGTAATTTTCTATGTCTGAACAGTTTCATGGCCCACTTTTTAATTGCTGCGTCTAATGGAGGTGGGAAGGTAGATCAAAACTGCTAGGCTTTGAAACTGCGAAGACTCTGCAGCTCCTACTGTTTTGCTCTTTATTTTCACAGTGGAAGATTCTGTAATTTGTTGCACTCCATTCTGCCATTTACATTCAGAATCAGTTTCTTTAACACAGCCCTCTTGTAAGAGGACAGATTTACCTTGTATTGTAAAAGACCTTTACAAAAAAAGACCTTTTTTTTTTTTTCTCCCTGCTGTTTCCATAGACTCTCATGGAAAGCTGTAAAACAGAAATCTAACCAAAAAGTCGGGGTCTACTGCTGACTCATGGAACAAAACTACATACAGGTGTCTGAAAGCAGATGTTTAGGATAGGGCTTCCAAAGCCCAGGAAAGATGTAGGAGCACAATTACCACTCGGCTTTTGAAAGTCCCACAACTCATGGGGATGGTTTAGCCTCACAGTGTCAACAGTTAATGCCATGCCAGAGGAATTGCAGATCAGGTTGAGATAGCTTTAAATTCATATAAATTCGTATGCTTTGAGAACCCACATTATGGCAGCAAAAGCAGTGGCTACTTCTTCCAGAGTTTATGAATACAGGCAATTTTTGCCGGTTTGTGTTTCACTTTTTGGAAGTCAGATAAGCAAGTCATTTTTTCCCTCTCTTTCCCCACCCTGTCATAAAATGACTATTGCTTCCAAGTAGGTAGAGTTCAGCTATGTGTGGAAAGTGCTATGCACCTCCCTCCAAAATAACAGAGTAAGACCAGAGGGTTGAAAGGAGAGAACCAGAGAATGCCATTTTCAGCAAGATATGGAGCTTTCCGCCTTCTCAGACAAGAAAGAAAATGGGATGCACATTTTCATACCTGACAAAATACTCAAACTCTATGCAGAAGTAACAACAGCTCAGACCTACCGTTCAATTTAAAGGAAAGGTGGAGAGAGGCACCTCCCTACCTACACACAAGACTAAAACGTCCCACTGATTGTGGGACACTCTGTAAGTGTCTTGTTCGCCAACAGGTCTCCATCAAGCATACTGGTTTAGATGGTGTGTGATTTGGGTGAGACACAAATCTGAAATACCACAAAGTCAAACTCCATACGTACCGCTCAGGTTTGGGCATCCTCCGTATCTATCACCTATAAAGCAAACTCCTCTGCAAGTAATAGCTCTTGACATCCTAATTTCCCACTACTGTCTATAACCGTCTATTTTCAGTCTCCCCTCAGAGCTGGAAAAAGGGCCCAAATTCCTCTATTTCTCTTTCAAAGGTTNCTCCATCAAACATACTGGTTTAGATGGTGTGTGGGGGCGTAATTCAGACCCAAATCTGAAATACCACAAAGTCAAACTCCATACGTACCGCTCAGGTTTGGGCATCCTCCGTATCTATCACCTATAAAGCAAACTCCTCTGCAAGTAATAGCTCTTGACATCCTAATTTCCCACTACTGTCTATAACCGTCTATTTTCAGTCTCCCCTCAGAGCTGGAAAAAGGGCCCAAATTCCTCTATTTCTCTTTCAAAGGTTAACTGCAAGGTAAAGCATAGCTGCAGTTCCACAGCCCTGCGGGAGGGAAAACAACAAGAACAAACGAAAATAAGAGCTGGGAATAAGAGGAAATCCCTTAATCTAGTTTAGCTTGTTTCGTCTTTTCTCCTGCTGCCCATGAAGAAAGCTATCACCTGAGGGGAAAAAATAATAGTTCAATAATCCCAGTTTATTCCTGGAACATAGAATAAGTCCCTAAACTATTTCCTGACAACTGGGTGCCATTAGACCACAGCCAGGCAACCTGTGACTAATTTAAGGAAACGCAGGTGCAGCAAGCACCAGCCAGCAGGCACCAAGGCAAGGTGGGTTTGCTGCTCTAGAGAGGCCCTGCAGTAGAAATGTGCCCCCTTTTAGGCGGTAAGATGGTGGAAAGAAAAAGATGGCACAGTTAAAGCTGACAGCCGCCTTCCTCTTCCCTGGCCAGGTCCTGTTCACTGGGGATACTTAACTGTCCCCTTCCTGTCCCCTGTGTTTTAGTAGCGTGTCATCCATTCAAAGCCAGGCTGAAAACAGCGATTCAGAAGAGCACAAGAGCTTCTCTTTCTACAAAATAAAACCGTGCAAAACACAGCCTAAATCTTCTTTCTTGACATGTTCAGAAAATAGCAGCTCTACATACACATACCCAGCTCCAAAGCCTTACTCTAGTACCAGTAACATATCACAATGACCCCGGTTATTAAGGAAAATACCATGGTTGTACCAGGGGACCCAGGATCAGAATTGGGAGTCAGCAGTCGACTTCTACTTAGGTTTCCTTCCAGGATCACTAATGTAATTTGGGTGTTTGTAGTTAACTGCCAGCCCTGGACTAGGGCTCCCCTTGCCAACTCAAAGCAAAACAACATAGAATCATGGGGAAGGAGCTACTAATGCAGTGCTGAAGCTCTCATTATCTTGATAATAATAAATTTAATAAACAGAAAGCTCTTAGACTGTTCTATACTCATTGTAACAATTTAACATTCAATCATATTACATTCCCTGGCTAGTGGCAGGGGCTCCTCAGCATTATTTAAATGTCATTATTTTAGCATTTCAGCTGTTTGATTTCTCATCAAATATCTCTGTATGCAGAAAATTTGCATGTAGAGAAAGCAATAAAAATGTATTCACACCAGTGTATCAAATATAAATGTTACAAAACTTGTTACAAGCGCAGCAGAAGCTTGTCAGTCAAATAGTTGGAAAAGATATATTTTGATATTTTTTCCTCTCTAAATATAAGTATGAATATATTACTCTGAGACAAAAATAATGCCTTTTGGGGTTCATGTTTTATGCAAAGCTCAGTTCTGACACATGAGAGAGTCTTGTCTAAGAATTAGATTTAGAGAAATAATTATATTATCTTCCTGGCTTTTGTAGTTACACAACCTAGTGCAAATCACTTAACCTTTCTACACTTCCATTAAAATACAACTGTCTCCTTCCCTTGCAACCGGGCCTGGTCGTTAATGGTGTGAGGGCTCCTCATGCTCCACACAGCAGTGTTTAAATCCAGCCAGGAGACTCTGCACCGCAGTGGGCTGGGAGAGCCTGTATTACCGCAGCTCTTCTTTGGGGACAACGATGAACGGGCTACAGTCACCACAGCGATTAGTAAAGTTGCCATGGGATTGTGCCCTTCGGTCATACACAAAATACAACACACCAGCAAGAGAACGTTTTTCCTTTTTTAAGTGCCAGTGTTTATGATTATACAGCAGGGAAGACTGTGCATCTCCTTTTGCCACTGCTGCAACCATTAAGCAAGGATTAATGTTTTTACACATATTCATTTCTACTGGGAGCAAAAGCAGACAGAAAAAAAGAAATCTCTTCCATTAACATGAGTTGTTTCAATGTGTTTTCATGCCACTTGGGGGACTGCTGACTTTATAGCTTAGCTTGCCTGACACAAGCCCTTGCTGGCAGCTTTTAGCATCAAAAGTTGAATAGTTGTGAACTCTTTCCTACCCTATGCCCCCTACACCCACACCTGACAAAAATGCAGTTGCTACCGTACAGGAGAATCCTTCCTCGCCCCCTCAGCCCACTGCTGACCCGTGCAGATATGACTAAGTTTCTCTGATCATTAAAGAAGGGGTTGAAGCTCCACTTCCATTCCCCTTGCCAGCTCCTTGCCGCATTGCCAATGTCAGGACCCCGTCTGGCTGCTGGTCGCCTCAGGGGCAGCTCAGTCCAGCTCTTCATTTCTGTGAGCTCCGAGGAGAAAAACCAAAGCAAGGTTATGTAAATCACCTAAGCATGGAAGGCACTCGGAGCAGAGCCTTTTTGGGTTTATGATTGTACACTGTTGAGCACGGTGGGTCCAGGACCGCCATGAACACGCGGCACCCGAATCGAAGAGGTTTATAGGGAGCAGAAAGCTGAAACACGAGCTTTCAGCATCCTTGGCTTCTCTGACACAGCGTACGAGTTACAATAGGTGACATCCGCCTGAATTTTTAAAAAGAATAATTGGTTTAATCACACGGATATCTTTAAATATTTCCCCAAAACAATATACACAATTACTAGCGTGACTACAAAATGCACTATTACTGCTTTCCCCTGCTACAATATATCAAAGTCAAGGACAATCTAAGACAAGAAGCTGAACTTTCCCTAACCCTCTTGTTTCAAAGCTGCTAAAATTTACTGTTAACAGATCCTGTTCTTGAGATTTTGCTATCAACTGAGCGCACAGAAAAATCACAGTTTCCCTTTGGTATCCTTTTCATTTTTCTCTTTTACAGTATCCTGTAGGACAGTAAAAAGCAGTTTCTATCTCTTTTACAGAATGGGATAATGACTTTTATGTCAACTCTTGCCACTTCTCGTAATATTTTTACACTGTAAGATTAAAAAATGCCTGACATACTGGCCCTGCAGCTGCCCTCCGAGGCAAGTACCATACTGTTTCTTCAGGCGAAGAACAAACCGCATGGTATACAACTCAAAAAGGCCAGCCTTTTTAGGAGGCTTTTAACTCGAGATGACTCAGTTGTAGACAACTGGGTCCGATTTCCAATCACATCTAATGACTACGAATCTCTCTGAGGTCGGTCGCCGTAGGTGTTCAGTCCCTGAAAACCAGGCAATTGTCTCTCAAGGTCGTACAACTCGCAGCAGCTGCAATCAAAATGGAGGGCATTCGCCTTGCTTTGCTTAAAATGTCTCCACTTTTCCTGAAAACATTTACTCTATATCATTTTTAGACTTCAGGGGCTTAAAATCATTATTTTTTTGCCTCCTCTTCGTAGTCAAAAGAGTAATAACAACACCTTCCCCCTTTCAGCAAAATAGAGAACCTCACTTTGCAGTCACCCTCAAATGTTAAAACTTGCACGAAAAGTTTGTTTTATTTGGGGGTTATTTGTCCATCTTATTTAATCTCTTTCTCCACCTCTTACTAGGTCAAGCTTTTTACGAAGTTAAAAGCTATTTTGAAACAAAAATTTCAAATGGCTGGACTGAAAACCATGGAAATGAAATATCTCCATTTCCAGGAACATCTCTAATACACGCGTCTTCCTTACCAGAACTGCTCGCTGGTCCTGACCGGGCATCACAAGCCCCGCTGCTTGGTGCCCATTGCCGCTCGCACGGATGGTGCTGGCCGTGAGGACGCCCTCCTCAGCCTGTGCAGACATCCTGCACTTTACTCGCTTTTCCTCCTCCATAGGAGCCAACAGAGCCCACTCTGGCACACAACTGGGCTTTCTGTTTTCTGGATTTTTTTAAGCTTTTATCTCACCCTGCCACTAGTCTTCCTTCATGCCAGGGCTCAGCCTTCTGCAGATCCTCTGATACGTCCTTGGCAAAGCGCTCGGCGCTGCAGAAGAAAAGCCTCGACGTGTGGCCTCTGCTGCAGACCAGCTGTTCTGCAGCGTAGCAGCCAAGCGGGCAGTTGAACCAGAGTCTACTGACTTCTGGTTTTGCCAAAGGTTAATTGAGTCATAAGCAAGGAAGAAAAGAAAAAAAAAATAAAAATCCTCCCCTAAGGTGCGCACTGACGAGATCCCCTCTCAGCCTGCTCTTCTCCAGGCCGAACAGGCCCGTCTCTTTCAGCCTCTCACCATGGGAGAGATGTTCCAGTCCCCTGATCATCCTTGTAGCTCTACTCCAGCTCTACTCTCTCCAGTAGCTCCATGTCCCCTTGTACTGGGGAGCCCACAACTGGACACACACACCAGATGCGGCCTCACGAGGGCTGAGTGGAGGGGGATTCAACAGGTTACGGAGGAAAAACAGAGCTTCAGCTGCTCTCATTATATATCTCTAGCCACTAAAAATCAGGGGTGAGAGGAAAGAGAGGGTAGAAAAATTATCTGTGTCTCATGAGATACAATTTCTCTAGTGAACACAGGGACAAAATAACTAAGAACATTTAAATTGGCCCCTACAAGTCACCAAACTGTGACTGTTTGCACCTATTTGTCCCAGATTGTTTCTAGTTTGCTGTATCTCTGCCCACAGAGAAGCTTCTGCTTCATGGATACATGATGAAAACACCTAATTGCAAGAATGGCAGAAATCCAGTCATTCAGGATTGACAGGGACAAGGGGGGAAAAAAGAGTATTTTAATTACTTTTATGCTTGTTGGCTTTGACAATATTTGCATTGAAATAATTATTGTTTTATTTAATAATGCAGCTTCATAATTACAACTTTTAAAACAATGCACTTATTCTCCAGTGAACCAGAAAAATGTGCTTGTGAATCAGAATACAATTATAGAATATGCAGACATGCTTCTGAAAAGGCAAGCTGAGGGAGATATTTGTGGATATTTTTCTTAAATGCTTTGCACAGAAACAGCAAAAAGAAACCACTTATGCATTTTGTTTAACAATAATAATTAGCCCTTAAATCTATGTAACCCAGCATAGTAACCCTGCATGATGAATTAATCAGAGGTCCTTGTGGTCTAGCAATGCAAAGCCTGTGGGCATCTCACAAATCCCTCTATGACTACATCTATAAAACGAGGCTCAGCTTCCACTGTGAGGCTGGTGGAAATACCCTACCTTGTTCTGAATGCACACCGAGAAGATATCAAGGTTCATACTGTCTTCCTTGCTAGCATCTAGGAGGAAAATCCAGGAACCAAGGAAGATCTACTGTATCTTTTACCTTCCTCCCCAAAGGAGACCAAGACTGCAGAAAACACTGTGCATTTAGCGCACAAGACAGAAAAACTTGCACACACCTGCTATTAGACAAAGACAGAGAAGCACACGTGGGAACAACTACTTAAAAGCTGGTTGCTAACCATGAACAGATCTTGCCCTGCATTTGCAAAGGTCACAGGCAAGTGAGGTCCCCCTAACTCTTTCCCCAAAAGGGATTTCTGACTTTACTCAGTGGCCTCTCTATTTAACCTCTGAGCCAAGGATGATCACTTCTGAACAGAGCTGTTCAATGCCCTTCTGTAACGTTCAAGACAAGGATAGGTCTAAAACCATGAGCCCCTCTCACATCACAGCATGTATTAATTAGCCTTCTGGACCCAATTCAGTCCCCACACTGGCAGAATGACTGCAAAAGGTCCGTGAAAGACTGTTCCCTTCAGCTGAGGTCCAGCACCACTTACGACCCATCGTGTCTCCCTAGGAGTAGGTGCTCTGCCAGTGCTGAGCGCTATAAAACACGTTCGTTCTCCACAGTCAATGCTCCCATGTCACTCTTTCACCTTTTAATTCACTTATAAAAACACTTTTTTCCCTCATTCTTATAACTGCAGTTTGTCCTGCTCTTTATCCAGAATATTCTTGATCCTATGATATCAGCAACGCATTTTGCATTTGGAGAAGATGTTAACTGATTTGGTGCCCTGTTGGTTAGTCTACCTGATCTTTAAATTAAAATATTTTCTATCTCAAAATGTGCAAATATTCTTCATAAGCTGAAGAGACTATAGGTCACTTATTCCATTTCTCATCCAGCAGAGTTCTCTTTTTCTCAAAAACGAGAAAGAAGAACTTCACAGAATTCAGATTTTTTTCTTCATTCTTTCATCTTTTCCCATTCACACCTGTAGAGATGTTTCTATCTTTTCCTTACTTTTAATGATAATTAAGAATTAAATCCATTCTCAGCAATGCTGATCCTTGCAGTAAAAGTCTCTATCAGTCCACCCAGTGCTCCCACTCTTAACCTGGTCAAAAGGCAATATTTACCAGGAAATTCAAGAACTTCCAGCAACCTCCTCTTATCACTGCTGGATCAGTGTGGGGGGAATTGGACTCCCTGAGTCAGAGTTAATCTTTGCACTTCACTGTGCCCTGGTGAGCCAAGCCGTGTTGGAGCATTCCAACCAGCCTGCCTCTCTCCAGGATCACAACGGAAAGCAAAAGCCAAGCGGCTCTATTTTCATCCCTATGATAATAACAGGGAGAGTCTTTTCCACTGGCCAATTTGTATCTTACAGTTCCTCAGTTCAGCACCTGTGCCTGCGTGTCAGCCCAAAACTCAGAGAAGTATTGCAGCGCGTCTGGGGTTATCTGGTCCATAACTGAACAACCAAACTGATAGTTTATTTTTGTGCATCATGGCATGGTGCGCCTGCTTATTTGAAAGCAATTTGGGTACTCGGTGAACCACAGCACACTGTCTGCCAGCTCATGCATAGCTTAGGTAGTGTGTCAAATTATCCATTACAACTAGCCGTGGTACCTCTCATTTAGAACATCATATCGCATTATGTCAGGTTACATTGTGTCAAGACACATCATTTTCTCTAAAGGAAACTCATGTCAGACAGACTTGTAGTGATGACTTTCACTTTTATTTTTTTATATTTCATTTAATATGAATGGCCCATCTGCAATAATATCAGTGACCTTCTGCTTCCATCCCTCTGGACCTCTGGGAGATTTTTGTTTTCTTTACACAAGTGCTAGAATCAAACACATCATTTCTTATATTAAAATGCATGCAGATAGTTTAATACTGGCTCTGTTGACGTGTCCCTTAGGATTGCCTCTTGCAAGAGCAGGTATGGGCTTTTTTATCACTGTATATTCTTTGATTACTTCAAATCAATAACATTAATATTCTCTGTTCTACCGTGCATCCACCTCTCATTCAAGTGAATCACAGCACTTGACAAACATTAGATTTTTAAGAGACCAGCCTGAAACAAAGCAGGGAGCGGGGAAAGCAGCTTCGTCCTCAAGGAACAGAGCTTCTCAACGTGGTGCAAGAGAATAGAGTCTAGCAGCAGGAGAGCAACAGGGCTAAAGGGCACTGCAGGTGCCAGGCTTGTTCCTCTGATGCAGACATGAAGAGGGATTGTAACCTTAAAGCAAACCAAAAAAGGGAAGGGCAGAGAGAGGGCAGCAACTTTGCCTAAGATCGATAGAGGATGAAGTAATCACGATGCTGAGACACTAGTTTACACCATAACAACTGCTACTAACTAAAGCCACCTAGACCTGCCCAAAACCAAGTTTCCCAAAGATGAAGTGAGGGCTCAGTTCCCATCCCACATCCTCTGTGCTGCACACAAGTCAAGCTAGACCAAGTGTGTGGGTGTGAAAGAAATCCATGAGGGAATGAGTGGCTGAAATCAGCTGTATTGATAATACCTATCCTCTTAATCTTCGATAAGGTCCGGGACGGAGTTCTGGTACATTAATTTCTTAAAAAATTGCCAAAAGGCTCAGACGTTATGCTCAGTCTGTCTACTGTACTCAGAACTCAATAAATTTCCTTCTTGTAATATTTCTCATTAATACATAGATTTTATCCCTCGTGAAAATATACTGTGAAGAAACAAAGGTTACTGCTGTTTTATCTAACCGTTATAGGCTACAACATTCTAGTGAAAAATGTAGAGTTTATTACAGCTCAAATATTCAAATTCTTTTCAGTATTCAAAAAGAACTTCATTTCTGTACAAATTTTATTCTACAAAATTTATTCTTTAGTTAAGGCTCTCTTTGCTTTTTCATCCAGCCATATACTGATTTATCTCTGAATACACCAAAAGTAAATAAAAAAAGCATTTATAATGAACAATAGGAATCCAAGCTACTTAAAAAAGACCGAGATACATGCGAGGTTTTGCTTATTAATACAGTAGGCATGCATCTGTGTGGTACCAATTTCTACTGCTGGGTACTTGAATGTAGTAGATGAAATGCATTTACTATTCACAGAAATCACCTCTCATTTCAAAGAAATATTCCAAGAGTCAAAAGAATGGGAAAAGCACAATTTATTTTATAAAGCCTTAACCAGTGAACATTTGAGTACAAAAACTACAGTTATGTATTACACCCAACAGATGAAATAAGCTTGCCATTATACAAATTCACAGGAACCCACTGGAATCAAATATACAGGATGCAATTCACTTGGAGGAGTTCACCAGAAATTGCAAATTTGAAACCACTCTACACCAAAACCAAAATCTATGCTTTTCTATGCCTTTCAGAAAGATTATACATCAGTTGGTGAGAATAAAACAGAACTGCGTATTTCTTTATTCATTTAAAAGTTGTTTCTATACAACCAGAATAAAGCTAGGCTAATAAGCAGAATGCTTACAGAAGAGAGGAGCTGTTTCCTAAAGTATCCCGAATAACACGAAACAGATGAGGGTAATAGCATCACACAAGAGAATCTCAAAAGGGGAACTTGCTGTTTCAAGACTCAACAGGTATCTTGTCAGGAAACCACCATTCTGTGAAAGCTGATTTCACCTATCTAAAAGAACTAGATAGTATTTATACCTCCTCTTCAACCACCTAATCATCTCTGTGTGATCCCTAATATTTAGCTGCTGCTCAATATTCCTATGATCACTGCATTCTGGGCGCCCACTTAAGATGCACAGCACCAGATTGCAGAACTAATTATCACTCAGAACTGTAATAATTAGTTGGATACCTTTCTATAACAGCGAGCTAAACAAAAATTCAGTCTGGGGTTTCAGGCTTGATATCCTGCATTATCAGGCACTTATGAAGACACCATGCATTAGTACGTATTCAAGCAACTAATATAGCCTCTGTAATCATGCCTCAGTTTTCCAAAATTATGATGAAGATGGTACTTTATCTCTCTCGGGCTTTGCAAATATTAACCAATACTTACAAGCATTTAGAAACGGACCCGAAAACCCTTAAGAAACACCCTGGGAGAAGGAGCACTGTAAGCATTTGGAGCAAGGATTGGACGCGGTCTGCCAGGATTGAGGCTCTGGGCTGAACCAGGGTCTGGGGCTGGTCAGGAGGAACAGGCCAAGGAGGCAGCAGGAGCAGCAAAGGGCTCCTGGTGCTCCCAGGGCTGCTGACCACCTGTGCCTGCTGTTTTCCCTCATAAAATAACTCCTGACCATGGCCTGCTCTTGCTTTGCTCTGCAAACGTAGGCAGACGGCCAAGGACCACAGAGCGGGAGGCACCACCTGCAACTGAGGAGTTAAATAAGCGTCCCCTGCATCTCTCATTCGCACCCTCACATGAGAACAGCAGTGTTTTAGGTGCCACTAAGTGACAAATCCAGAGCTGAGCTACAGGCTGGATTCACTCCTGATATTATAAAGCCTATCCATTTTTTTAAAGCAAAGATGGAGTGAGGAGAAAAGGAGGATAGGCTCATTTTTCAACATTGATTGAACAGTATGTTTTCTCCAAATTGCATTCAGAGAAATGGCTGAATCACCTTCAACTATAACTTTCATCACATATCACTAAGCTTGAGCTAGAGATCTGGCATGCAAAATTTCAGCCCAAAGGGTTAAAGTTATGAGACCATAAAATCTTAAAATGGGAATTCTTTAAGCTAATTATCAAAAACAGCTTCTCCCATTGCATTAAAAAAAAGAAAAAAAAAAAACAATAGGTTCATTTCTATGGAAAGGGTTGCACAACATCAAGTCTCTCATAATAACTCTCTGCTAAATGAACCTAGTTTCAATGCTGCTTACACCAGCGCTGCTTTCATACAATTCTACTGCTCCTGATTTATTCTAGTTCAAGGGAGAAATGAATCCAGCTGTGTGTATCGGGACCTTTTTGTTCTTGAACTCTATCAGAAAATAAATCAAATTGTCAGGAACGTATCAGGCTGTCAGCTTTACTTCTCAAAAGCCAAAATGGGGTATAAACTCACAACGAGCTTACGGCTTAACAAAACTCTCTCTATTTTTTAGAGTTTGATTCTCTTCTGATCCCTTCAGTGGAGTGAAGCACCTGTTCTCTGTGATTGTTTACACCAATAAAACAAGAAGTAAAATGGGAGTCCCACAGTACCATGTCCTGAAGACACAGCAATGAAAATAGGCAGGGGAAATTTTTGGCTGTGGATGCTTATATCCCCCTCCACTCTTTCCCTCAGCCACTCCAGCAGAAATTACCGTGAGATGACATTTGTACTAGGAATTCATTGTGGCAAAAGGCAAATCATTCCTCAGTCAACCAAGTCTAGAAGCAAAGGAGGTGTTTCTCACAAAATACCACCACAACAGCATATCTGGGCTTGTAAGCATCATCAAACCTCTAAGACAGCTTTCTGAATTGCAGAAAGGAGAAGGTCCAAAATATTACTTGTCACAGCTTACTTTGCAGAATTTTAATTTAAATTTGAGATAAGATGTCTGTAGAGAAACTCTAACAAGGAGAAATCTGAACTGTTTTTGAAACAGGCACAGAACACAGCTATGAATATACGCCAAAGAGCTTGTAGCTGGATAGATTTTCCTTGATTTTTTTTTAATTTCCAGACTCATTAACTTTTTATGATGTCTCTAGTAAGAAGGTAAAATTGTAATAAAAAGAATTATAGCTATGTTATCTTCCTAATAATATACTGGATTTCTTCTGTAACAACATATAAAATGCTAGCACCCCAAACACCATGTCTTCTTTAAAGGTCATTTTGACTTTGATACTTTAAAAAGGAAAAAAAAAGGAAAAAAGAAGGTAGTATTCTCTGCTTTATTTCTCTGATCCTATATTTTAACCTTTTCTCCCTCTGATCTATAAACAGGTGAAGGTTTTATATAACAAGCCAGAATCTCAGTAATTTTAAATTGGGCATAGTCCCCCAAGTTGAACTGAGCTATACCAGTTTATATTCACTGAAGTTCTGGCCCCCAATTCATCACTCTTCCAGCAATTTCTAAGTGGCTCGATATATTCTTTCTCTATAAATACCCACTTCTGTAATGAGAAGCCTACCAGAAAGAGGTGAAACTCCATTCAAGAACACCACATACAAATTCTTAGCAACATGAAATGATAGCATCAGCCCAGGACAGCCTCGCTTTAGGTTCAGGTCTAATAGCTTAAGCTATGCAGTTGCTTAAAATGCAGCACATGCTGAAAAGCAACAGCCAAAATCTGACATTATCATTGACTTTCAACCTGGTCATGCTACAAGAATTTGCACAACTTGGTGAGAGATTTCATTTATAATTGGCAGGTTCATGCCTTTTATTGGGAGAGGTAAGCTGGAAAATTATTGCTCTGAAGGTCTTATCACTATAACCTGATATTTGATAAACTTATCTTCCTCACTCAATATTTACACTAGCCTTACAACAATAGTATTTGAGCCTGTACTTTGTTTTATTGTTTATTCATTTTTTTAGCATCAACTAAACTCTGTAATCCCCATCCATTTCAGCTCAGCTATGTGGCATCTTAAACACTGTTAACACCATACAAAACAGAACAAGCTATGTCAAAACTGGATATACTTGTCAGAGTTGATATATTCACTCATACTGTTAGGTCAACATTTATGATAACGATTCTTATTATATTGCGTATCTGTTTATTATAAGATTATGATCTAGCAGTGCCCGGAGGTGTCAGAAGAAGCTGGGCTCATCATGCAGATAGGGAGAGACATTTCGTACTCTGGGAGAAACCCTCCAAAACGAATTTGTGTTCTTTAAGCAGCTGCAGCATCCCTTCTAATTTCAGCCTCTGGACTTGCACCAGACGTCATTTGGAGACACAGAGTGTGCGATGGCAGAAGATCACTTCCCAACAGTAATATTAGCTCATGTTTCTAAAGCAATTTTTAGTGCCTTCCAGACTAAACATCTTTAATGGCTGTCCCAGGAAAATAAATGGACCATAAGCAGAAATAAGACAGGTTTCAACTGAACAAGGAAATTTTATAGGATTTTGAAGTCATTTGAGACCCACATGGAACTGGGAGTCCAGGAATATGTCTCTGATCCGTGTTTGTAATTGGGTAATTGAAACTGTAATTCTGCTGAGTTGCAGCACTCCATCATCAGCTACATTTAATTTTACCCTCCAGGGTGCTTAAAAATCCATACTAAAGGAGACTTTACACCTACTATGCCCTGGTAGAACGAGAGACCCCAGAGCTGAAACTGTAAAACTTTTGCAGAAGAAGAGAAAAAAATGGAGACGCTTGTAATATGGTTAAATTACTCACCAACTTCTACAAATTATGTGGTTTACTTTATTTTGATTTTATTTCCAGATTAAGTGATAAGGAGATGCTGCTCTGCACATTTATTCCATGGGTACTGAAGACACATCTATGGGAATCAAACACACAGCTGCGTAAGCGCAGTGTTTTCACTTTAAAACCCTAAAAGTTGCAGCAACAAAACCACAAGACTCTTGTTTCTTTTTCCTCTGATATTAGAGAATAAGAATAGGTTACTGCAGCTTTCTGCATGGAACTTGTCTTCCAGATATCCCAGTAGCATTTTTTTTCCTACTTTTTGTTGTCTATACATGTAGTATCCACTAATGTATATGGATTCCTTTCCCATCCTTTCTGCAGACATTAAGGACCACAGACATGACAGAAAGCATCCCTCTTCTCTCCCCGACACTCATTCTGTTTTTCTTCTCACCCTATGACCTCCCCTGACAGTTTCTTTCCTCATTTACTGGAAAATATCTGCAGTGCAAATAACATAGTGGCAAAAATAATGGTTTGTGTATGCACTCCATAGTGCATGTAAAAATATTTTCCACTAGTAAAGAAATAGGCCAGACAGACAGAGGGCAGCAGCATGAGAGAGACACAACCATCCACGGAAAAAAATACAGTGAGAGCTAAGAAACTTCCTCTCAAAGGTGATTTCAATCACTAGAGGTGCTGGCAAGCTGAAAGAAAGTTTTGTGCCACTGATGGACCAAATTTAAACAACTGCTCTTTTGTAGAGGGGTTTCTCATTAGCAGTCTCACAACAGAGGTCTCCAAGGATGTCGGGAATCTGTAACATAAACCTGCGCTTAAAATGAGAACTTTAATTGCCGTGTATAAGGCCTTCCTTAATTTGAACCTTTGCAGAGAACAATACTACCTCCTACAGCTGCTATTTCTCTCCAGACCCTTATAAAGACCTCTGTCAAATCTAAACCACATTTCACCTACTTAAGGCCTTCAAACAGATATTCTTTGGAGTTGAAAAAATAAAAAAGAAGGAGCTTTGGCAATGATATTGCTGAATTTAAAGCAGATTGGTAGGTTCAGTAAGTGTAGGAAATGCACATGTGGATCTGAAAGCTTTAAAAGAAGCCTGACAGATGCCAGATTGGGACTTACAAACTATTTATCTCACCTACAGATAGGAAAACAACATAAGGACAGTATTAGGATTTTTGCCCTTACAAATTTAGTATTTGCACTGTTACCTATTCAGCCATTTGGATACCCGGGGTATGGACACATTTTAAGAGACAGTCTTCAATCTAGTTTTAATTGCTTCTTGGCTTTGCATTTCAAAATTTAAAACCAAATTATGGGTCATTTACGTAACCCGGGAACTATATACTGAAGGAGAAATTAGAGCCCTGCTGAAGCTAAAGGGAATTTTGCCACAGTCTCCTGTACCTCAGCCCAGGAACCCACTGAGAGCTAAGCTGAAGCTGGAGTTACTGCTCACAATTTGTAACTATTGAAGCTAGTGGCTAAAATGGAGCATTAAGTGCCAAGAGCCAGAATTTCAGTCATTTCTCACCTATGTCATACTCCTGTCTAAATACCCTTCTAAGAGACATTGCATTACCAAAGTCATTAGCAAGTCATTTTATTTCCATTATATGCACTTTTTCATCCAAAAATAGAGAAAGGTAATCAGATCTCTTGCTCACCTACACACGCTGCATATTAATGCCTTTTTTTTTGTTACTTTCTTAAAACTAGACAAAACACTTTTTAATAGCATACCAAACCCACACCATATTACATATACATAAATACAAACCTAACCCCTTTTTACCCTTCTAATATTAAATTACTCTCCTGCTTTCAAAGGAGGGGGAGACTCCTGCTTACCTACTCACTCTATACATGAAAACTCTCCTGGCATCCCAGAACAAAGACCAGTGCTGGACCCGCGGGCTGAGCTGGCTCACAACTATGAGAAATTAGGACATCTACCCAAGGCAGGCGACCGATGGGAGAGCTTGGGTATATTGCAAAAGTTGCAGGCGGAATTTGCTGTCTTGGGCCTCTGCCCAGGCAGTTTGATCTCAGTCTGTGCAGTTTGCAGGACTACAAAACACGACTGGCAAAGTTTAGACTGAGCATTCCTTGGGCAGAGCGATAGAGTGTCTGTTACATCAGTAATTCCCTACAAGTGCCCAGTCTGTCCAGCGCATTATGAACCACTAAGTTCAAAGCACAAACAGTTCAGGGTGGAACCCTCCAAACACCGGTTACATCAGCATATTTTTGCTCCTTGCCTTGACCACACACTTTCACATACTAAAGCACAAAGGTTAATTAAAGGATTGTCTTCCTCTGACGAGAGGGCTAGATACTTGCATCCTCTTAGGCTTTTGCAAAGCTCCCTTTTAAGCCCCAGATTTAGTAAATCCATGGTATCTAATGGGGAGGGAATGCACCTTCTAACTGAGGTGGTCACATTTCAGGACTGCTCTAAAAAATGGACTTGGGTTGGTATTTTCCAGTGAAAAGAGATTGTTTTCTGTGGAAACATGCTGAAAAACAATCCAACTGAAAACATACCATTTTACAGAAGAAACCCAGTTCTGATCCTTAAATCCAGCCAGAGGTTGGCCCTTTATGTCCACATATTCCCCTTTGTGCTGCAATATGAAAATGTTGTAATGAAACATGTGTATTACACGCTCAGACATTTCTCCTCTTTTCCACGCATTTTATATGGCCTACAATTTTCTTTCAAAGGGTTTAAATTATTACTGGAGGAATAAAATTGCAACGGAGCGGCAGTCAAATAAAGGTTAAATAGCGTATTTCTACTAGAAATGAATAACAGCACAGAAGTATGAAACTTCTATCATCCCAAGCAGACAGATTTAAGACTGACGCTCTGTCAGGGCTCCTTTCCGAGCAGGAATTTGAATGAGGAATATGCAGTAAATCAAAAAGTCACATAGGAAGTTGCCATAATCTACTAAATGGCTCTAGCACTGTTACAACACAGCCTTGCTGACACAGAACAAACCAAGCCGTGTATTTTTCGTGTCAGCTAAAATAACAACTGCCCTCTGCGTGTACCTTTACATCACACATAATAAGTCGCTGCCATCCGGGGTGTTATCTGCACTGTGGAGCCATGTGGCCAGACACCAGCTTTGGATGTCTATGAGAGCCATGTCCAGATCCAGGTTAAGGTGACACCTTGTCCCTTCTCAATGCCCGTCTTCCATGAGGAGGCAGCCGGGCTCCTGGGCTAGTGCCACTCCAGTGTACTCCAGCCTGGCCCCTGAATTTCCTTGTTGTAGAAACCAGGTGGACACCATTTGATGTAGCCTGTGGAGACAGAAGTCACTTATTCGTGTTGAAAGTACCTTTCCCTGCTTATGTGCAAGCTGAAGCAATGAGTAACTCCAGTGGTTTCCGACCAGGTTCTGGGTCAGCTGCAGAACTTTTCCTGCAGCATGCCCGCTGCACGATTTCATTTAAAAAATCAGTAAATCACTACCAATAAAAACAGATGTAAATGGCCAAGGGGATTAGCCGTTCATTAGTCTTCTTGCTGCTGCCTTTCATAAGAGGAATCTAGTCTGCCTTAATTCTGCTAAACTTCCAAACAGAACCTCAGGAAACAGAACCAATAGAACCAAGAAGGAAACAAGATACTGCTGATAGCTGACATGTGTTACCTTGCATGCACAAGTTCCCACCAACCACCAATTTCCCCTCCTCAAAAAATCAGTGTTGCCTTTCCCAGGTACCTGTCTACAGCTGATTCGGTCTTGGTTTCCAGCACTAATTGTGCTTATTGGCATTAAAACCTTGTCTGCTTTCTGCCATCTTCAGTAAGTTGCTGACTCTGACCTTGCTGCTGGGGATTTATAGATTGCTCCTGACCATTGCATGAGAAAAACATTAGTATATCTGATTTCATCAGGCATGGAGTAGCACACAGATACAGCAGCATAACAAGGCAGCAGTGGGTTGTTCAGAAACACATTCCCAAGGAGCCAGGACCTAAAAGGATGGAAATCATTGCAAGCTCTGCTTGACCCAACTGGGCACTCTGGATGTGAGTCACACAGATGGATACAAAACTTTTGGGACTGCTTTTGCTCTCAATCTGTCATTCTTTTAAAACGATTATTTTTTTAAACTGCTCCGCACAGAATACTCAGGGGATGCTGAATTCTCATTCATTACCGAGGCATCTAGAGTTAGAGTGACAGTGATGCAGACATACCTAAATAAAGAAGCGAGAAAAGCAGAAGGCTTTTCTTTTACTGCTTTATTCACATCCCTCATGCTGACCTATTATGCTCAGTGCTAGAAATAAAAGTAGAAAAGTCACTTGTTTGGGATGTCGCAGCAGAAAAATGTTCTAAGAAATCCTTTGGGGTAACCAGAATGACAGAATGACTATTTCTAACTTGTTATTAATGATTACAAGGCTGATGTGAAGACCACTATAGGCAATTGAAAGACTCTGGCTGACTAATGAAATTTGGAATAGCCCTGAACGCACTTGTCCAAACAAAGATTTCTGTTGGGAAATCAGAGTGGGAGTAAATGGGAATTCACAGGAGCCACCGTGCTGCGTGAAGCCCTGCAACTAATGAGTTATTTTTAGTTTTATTGAAGGACAAATTGTGAGGTTAAGATAAAATACTAGGTTCTTTTTATTCATCTTATGGACTTGGACTGATTTTAATCATTTTTTAGGCTTTTTCTCTCCGTCTGCTTTTCTTCTTTTCAATGTAGGCTGAGATTCTTCTATCATAGCACCAAGAATTCCTGAAAAATAGCATATATCATAAGATTTATGGTGAAAGCTCAGAGGTGATAAAATGGCAGTCATCACAGAAGAATCCTTATGGACATTCTTCACCTCCATTCCCATGCAGCAATAACCAATGTTATATTTTTAACATCATTTCTCTTGAGTAACTACCATTTTTCTCTTTCAGGAAGCTGTTATAACATGAATCTATGGAATTCAAGATATTGCTCATTTAGATTTCCTTATTTAGCAGCTGAGCTTCATGCTTCTGCCATCTCTACTGGCATATCTTATTTATGGAAACAGTCCTAATGGTTCTTGGTAGCTTAGTTTAGCAGAGAATAGTGTAGATATCACAGGTCCAAATCTGAGGTACTTCTGGCCCCTGTCTTGGAATATCTGCAGCCAAATTTCTTATGTGAATTATGTGGCTGTTTTCTAGAGGCCCACTTCTGCCAGGCTTCTTTGGCAGAACAAGTCACTAAATCAGTGGCTAATATATTTCAATATAATATTCAGGGCATAGTTATAAGCATAGCTCCTTTAAAAGCGCTGGCCATTGCAATTCTTCCGTGACACTTCACAACGCTCTTTCTTCGCAAATTACTTTAATTCTGAGTTTACAGCTGCAGGCACAAAGATGGGAATGTNCTGGCCCCTATCTTGGAATATCTGCAGCCAAATTCTTATGTGAATTATGTGACTGTTTTCTAGAGCCCCACTTCTGCCAGGGTTCTTTGGCAGAACAAGTCACTAAATCAGTGGCTAATATATTTCAATATAATATTCAGGGTATAGTTATAAGCATAGCTCCTTTAAAAGCGCTGGCCATTGCAATTCTTCCGTGACACTTCACAACGTTTTTTCTTCGCAAATTACTTTAATTCTGAGTTTACAGCTGCAGGCACAAAGATGGGAATGTTTCGTGATGATTTCTTCTGTCCTCGCTTAATTAGCACGTGGGAAGACGGTCATCCCTGGAGCGCTGAGGGCTGGTGTCTGGGAGGCAATCAGAGTGTCTAAACAAGTCCAGCTGCAGATGGACCAGATTAATTTTCTCTTTGACTTCAAACAGAAAAAAAAAAAAAGAAAAAAAAAGAAAGAAAAAAAGAAAGCTACAAAAAGCCACGGAACTGCTGTGTTTACAGAGGGCTCAAATGTGAAAGTCCACAGTGCTCCCAATAAAATTGATATAGAACACACAGCTCATTTCGGGTGACAGCATCTTAATGTCTTTGAACTGCATTAATATCCACCAGCAGTATTATTGACAGGCATTCATCCATTAGTCCTGTGAAAATATTACAAGAACAGAGCACAAACGTTACAGCATCATTTTTCTTGACAGAGGCAAGTAATAACAATACTGCCCAAGGAAGGTGCCTAACTCCCCTCACGAGGTTAGAAATTCCTATATTACTGTACAAAACAGAAGAAAAGATATAACATGGTAAACGTTGCCCTTCACCGATGGAAATATTTGAAGGGAAGGAACATCCTTCTGGAAAAGGGCTATCTGATAAGTGACTTTTTGTTGGAAGGCTGATACTGGTGGATCCAGACATCTGCAGGCCACAAAGATGCTCTGCAGGTTTCATCCTGTCTGTGAACTGATTTAAGTTTCTACAATGATGGCTCGTGTCCCTCTTACCATCAGCCTCATCACTTAAAAGTCTAATCAGCTTGCACACGGGACAGCGTGCCGCGCTCCTTGCTGCTCTCAGAGGCGCTCGTTCCTGACCAACACCGGCTGCAAGGAAGCACGCCACATCCTGGAGAGCAGGAATGAGCTCAGATTAACATGTGAAGCAGTGCATGTCTGATTGCACGAACATGTGGTGCCCTGGGCAAGGATCAAGTCCCATTCTACTTATGCACGTGCCGGCCATAAAGGAAGCTCAGCCTTACTTGTTTCCTCTCTCTCAGCTCCCTCATCCCTCTAATAACACGTAGAGCCAAACTGTGATTAATTCAACACAACAGTAGCAGAGCTCAGCTGGCTGGCGGAGCGTATGCTGCTTCTCGGGATGCCCCGTTGGATCTGAGCTTGCAAACTCGATGTGACAAATGCATACTGGTGTAAGCGAACTGGCTAATGCAGCAGTGCCTTCCTGCTACCTGCTGCACTGCCCTTCTGCTCACAGGCACTGCTCAGTAAAGGACAGGAGGATGAGACCCGGGAGATCTGCTCCCACTCTGCTCCGACCTGCCTGCCAATCAAGACCAGTTGCTCTGCCCAGATTCACTTAGTTTCAATTCTTACCCTTTTTTCCTTATTCAAACAAGTCCTGTTGTGAAGGACTGAATTTGAACTTTACTCAAGTCATAGACTGAAGACTATAGCAGCAATGACCAAAAATCCTAAGAGACTGTAATAATCTATCCAGGTTTTCAGACATGGCCACAATAGACATGTTGTGGATTACATTCGTAATTCAATCATTTCTTTAGGTTAGTTAAAAATGACAAAGGAGAGCTCAATACAAATTCCTAACACTGTAGGACTGAGTCCCCTCTCACACCAGTTTTGCAATTCACTGAGTTCAGCAAAGCTGTTTCTGCTTTACACCAATGTTAGTGAAGAAGAATCAAACCTCGAGTCTCTAGAAGCAATCCAGCCAAGCTACTCGATAATAGCTGGAAATTTCTATGGCAACAAGAAAGAGATTGCTCAGCCTACTGTCTGTTTTATTTTTTTATTATTTTTTATTATTCTGTGTGTATGGGAGAGTGTGTGTTGTATCAGAGAGAGGGAGAGAGAGAATATTTAACACATAATCAATTAAATTTCACCTTTGATCCAGTCAGTAGTTTAGAAATATTATCTTGGCATCTGAGAATGATTTTTCTCATGGACTGACAAGGTGTCTGTTTATTTTCTATAAAGAATGATGGAGTTAGACATCCTTATTCTTCCTGTGAGTGAATGATGAAGAATGGATTCAGTATTGACCGCAACATTTTGCAATGCTTCTGTATCTCTGTGCCCCTGCCCTTCATGAAACCTTAGCCCTGGCGAGCATCACCTTCACGCCTGACCTAGAAAAGTGGTTCTGACAGACACACAACCACATTTTGCTTGCCCTCCACTTGAGTACCTGAAGACGGAACCCTAGGAGGAGATGTAGAGGCTTTCACAGTCTTTACCAGGCCACACATGGGCAGAGCTCGCTGCTCTGCTGANTTTTGCTTGGGCCCCACGTGAGCACCTGAAGACGGAACCCTAGGAGATGTAGAGGCTTTCACAGTCTTTACCAGGCCACACATGGGCAGAGCTCGCTGCTCTGCTGAGACACCAGCCTTGCCACCTTTCTTCTCCTCAGAACCTTTGCAGAGTTGGAAAAAGACTAAGAACAGGCAGCAGCTATGGTACAAACCCAGTCGGACATCAGATGCTGCTTCTTGCCAAACACTGTGGAAGAAGCAAACAAATTCTTGAAGCAAAATATTACCAACTGCTTCCTTTGAGATGATAAGCCTCAGCTAGAAAGCTTAGTTAAACAGGATGGATCCAGCCAAGAACACTGACATGGATCAAAAAGCTTCCACTGATTTCTGAGGGGTTTGTATCAGGCTCACAGGATTGATTAGGACCCTAAGACACTGCTGAGAGCTGCCCCCTTGGCCGGCTCAGTGGCTCCAGATCCAAACCAAACGTAAGGATGTCCTGAATTTGGGCACAAAATACAAACCCAGCCCTCGTATTGGACAAAAGAGAGGTTTTACAGCATATGGAACTGCAACTATAACATGTCTGCATAGACATGAAATACATCTGGTAATATCCAGATCTTCTTTAACAAAAGCAATGAAATGGGACAATTCAGGTTCAATCCCAGAATCTCAATGACATGATTCACTTTCTGTATATTTCACTTTCTGACACTTTCTGTCTTAAATGATAAAAAGCCGTCGCTAAATACAGCTTAATTCAGACCTCCTGCAGTGCCTTTCTAGCAATATCTTTCGAAACTGCATACTGATGAAAGCAAAGTCAGTAGTTTACACATAGGTGCTTTACATAATCATTTGTATGTAAATACAACATAGTTTATGCAAAGTGTGAGATACAGCATTTTATGGCATGTCACTTGCCTCTTTCTTTCCTACAATATATCACCTAGATTGTGCAATATCAGTGTAATTTCAATATACAGTCTAGAACTCATAAGCAGTCAGATCCAAGAATTTGTGTAGCAAACTTCTCATTTTGTTGCCATGCAATCAACAGTGACAGAAAACACTCGAATCCCCCTAGAACACTATTGCTATGTAATACAATCAAGTACATAGTGCTACTAGAATCTATCCTCCCATACATGGTTTTAGGCATCCTAATTATCTGATGTAAATTACCTCTGAGTAAATTTTCAATGCTTTACAAAAGATTTTCAATAAATACTAATAATGCTGCTGAGAATATTGATAGCTTGCTGTTGAGAGGGAGCAAACATCTCCTATCTTTAGATTTTATCTAAGTAACAACACAGCAATGTGTAGTTTCCCGATTTCATATTACTGCCTGCAGAACCAGCCCAGAATTAGCCCAGAATTACAGTGCTCTAAATCAGACAATCTGCTGCTATGAACATACACTGCACTAGAGTTGGAGCAATTCACCTATTTCCAGATTCAATATTCATCCAAATTATAACTATCGTGTCCATCAGCAATGCCCTGGAGTTTTGAAGGAGCTGCAAGGTGATTAAAATGAATAAATAAAGTGAACAAGCCAACATATATTTCATTCTAAATAATAATCAGACAGCAAGGTCTGATGAACTGATCTGAATACATTGCTGGGAGCCAGAAATTCCCAGGGGTTACCTGTCTTCTCTTTGGACAATTCCCTTTACTTCTCTGCTTTGGTTTTCAGTTTCTCATTTTTATTTAGTTACTCTAGCTTTTGTGGTTATTTTCTCTTGTATTATTTTGAGGATAAAATAACAATTCAATACTTTTCCAGGAGTTTTGTACAAGCATTTGTGTGACATTGTAAGGCCACTTTGTGCATTTTTGCTCCTGGTACAACTTGCTTCACTCGTATCTTTCCTCCATGTATATGTATGCTATAGTAAAATCCACATGCACCCAGACAGTGTTCTGGTTTCCAGTCTGATGAGTAGAGCAGGACTACACAAATGCTGATCCAGGCAATGTTTTAACCCTGTGGGGCACCGGGCCACTCAGTCAAAGGGTTGTCGAAGATAACCCATCACTGAAATCACACACGGGGGACAAATAAGTAAGCTACAGCATAAGAAGCAGAGCTCTCAGGCTACAATTTGTTCAGCCATCATTAATGTGCTGGCGCTGGTAGGAATCCAATTGTTTTAGGAGAAAGCAATAACTATGCCAAATGTCATCCCATATACAAACACGGATGCTGGTGCAGTCTGGCAAGGGAAGAGGTGGTTTGACATTACTGGGCATTCTCCTCTCTTGTGCAATGCAAACAGAAAACGCAGAGTTCTGCTTCAAAAATCACAAATATTCTTCTTGGAGTGCACCCTAAGCCAGGAATGCTTAGGGAAAATAGACTGCTTCCTGATTGCTGCTCTTTTCATTGCCTGCTGCACACAACTGGTTAGATCTAAACAGGCTCAGATTGCAGACTAATTCAGATATTTGGTTGACAGCTTTCATGAAGACAACTTACTGACCACAAACCTGTACAAAGGCAAAATTTGGACAAGCCAAGAAATGGTGCTCTCTTGATATAACAGTACCACAAACAGAAACTTAACCTCCTTGATTCATTCTAGGACAAATATTGGGTCAAGTCTTTCAAAATCGACAATTAAAACAGAATGCCCTTGGCCATATTTCAGTATCTGTTAGAAAAATCCTATTTTCAAAAGTGTCAGGTATTGAATAACAGCTACTGATCCCAATGAAAGAACTGTGGTTACTCAGTAGCTCTGAAAGAATATTTACTACGGATTAGATAGAGTGTAAGTTTAGATAGTACACAAATGTTAAAAAAAATGCAAAGACATAAAAATGAGGACATTCAAAACTAAGGTTTCTGTTTCTACAGCTTACTGCTACGAAATCCAACACCATCCAACACATCCAACAGCATGCAGCTTTCACTGCAAAGTGATACGCACTTCTTCCCTGATAAAACGAGAGGAAGATCTCTGAACAGTCTCATGAGTGTCCTGCAGTTTGACTGCCTTTCTGAACACCTGAGCATAACAGGAGCTCACATACGAAGGGGGACTAACAGGTAAGCTGCTGCCAGGTTTTGAAAAGACCTCTCTCTCTTCTTTAGTTAGCAAAAGAAATGTATAGAGTTATGAAAATATGTGGAAGAGAGCTCTTCCATGGCTTTGTTACTGTTCAGCAGCTGAACAGATGCCCTGCACGCAAACTCGGTGCAGTCCACAGGGACGCCACATCTGGCTCCCTGCTGACGAAGTTCCAACTGTTTTGCTCATGCGGTTATTTGGAATTTACTTGCATTTCAGATTGCTTTTGGACAAATAAAACCCTGGAGCAATCAGAGATTCTGTCCTATAAGGTTCCACACTGACAGTTTGACACAACAAAAGACTGAGCACTCTGAGCCTGAGCCTGCAAAGCACTTGACATAGAAAATGTGTTTTACTCAGCACGTCAGAAGAGCAAGTCCCATTCGCAGGCACCTTCTGCAGCGGTGATGAGTGCCAGCTCTCTCTCTCCTGCTCTGCAAGAGAACATTTTCAGTGGAAACCAATGTTAGCCCCACTTCCTGAGCAGGTACTAGAAGCAGAAGGTCACAGTGTGTTAATAGCACAAGCACTCTCCCAAGAACTAAAGCAACACACAATCTGTATTTTGAGCACAACTGCTGTGTGCTTCACCACGAATACTGCAGGGGAATTTTCTGGAGTCATTTCTCAATCATATGGTCAAAAGCACATCTCCAAAAAGCTTTAATTGGAAATGAAAGTGAAATGAATTATTTTTAGTCTGTTTTTCTTTCTTTTCTTTTAATATCTATGTAAAGCAAGATTCTTATGAGCTAGTGCTAACATGTATTAATATACTTGCACAGGTCAAGCTTCATCATCAGTATTGACATACTTCTTCATGTCACAAAAAATGATTTCTATCCTAACTATAATACATTCTTGTTCGTACTACCACTAATTTACCAACGCTGCTGAGCAACCTAATAATCCAAAATCAAAAACTGGTTTGCTTTCTTTGAAAACTGAGTGGGGTGAGAAGTTACTGAAAACAAATCAGTAATTTAAGGCACACAATACATGGAAAACAAGATCTTCTACTTGCAGCATAAACAACTATTTCATAACTCTAGTTGTATACTCAGAAAGAATAAAATATCCCTGACCTGGCTTTTGCCTCTTAATGGTGCAGCAGGTTATTGAAACATTAGATGTCTTGACAGCTCCCTGTAAAGTGAAGCCTTTAACCTTTAAAGTGGTCTTTCTTATATCTCTTCTTGACCTCATGCAGTAAACCTGAGCTAAGTCAATCTCTATTCCTTCCCAAACTGTTTCTTAGAATTATAGCTATAGATCTCTTATTATCCATCCACTTCAAGAATCAATGGATAATTCTTCAGGCAGTTATTTATTTGTAGCTTTTGTGATATTTTAACAGAGCATGACTACAAAAGCCACAAATGGGAGCAAAGTTGACTGAGAAATAGATGAGATACAATAAAGTTGGTGAGGGTACTTTATTTGTTCAACACAAAAAAAGTCATGAAGTTGCTAAAATGAGTGTCAAATCTCGGAGGGCTGTTCAAAGTCTACAAGTTCTTCATTTCTCCTCATTATTTTAAAAACGGAAGGTGTAAAATTTTCATTTCAGTCTGTATTGTTCTTTTAAAACTACCCTTGTACAAAATAAGTGCCACTCCAAGAAGCTGCAAAGCATTGTTAAAAGCTAGACTGATTAAAGCTACAAAAGTTGGATGATATTTTCAAAAGTCAAGTTTTATTAAAAAAAATCAAAAATATTTTTCCTTATTTTCTTTATTTCATTCATTTTATTTCGATTGCTTATTATATGTTAGAGTTGTCGAAAAGTCTTCAATTTCTGGGGAAAAATCATTGTTTAAATCCCCCCCATCATTTTCTTTCTTGTACAAACTATTTTTATTCTTTTTTTCC
This sequence comes from Crypturellus undulatus, assembly GCA_013389825.1. Classification (NCBI taxonomy): domain Eukaryota; kingdom Metazoa; phylum Chordata; class Aves; order Tinamiformes; family Tinamidae; genus Crypturellus; species Crypturellus undulatus. The sequence continues at coordinate 245,339 of VWPW01016609.1, forward strand.
CAATCCTCTTAACAAACTATCATTAGCTGCTGTTCAAGATAGGGTGGAGAAGGGTATCTTCATAACGAAGTAAGCCGAACGACTGCATTACATGCAAATCTCCCACAGTGTGTGTTGTTTTGCTGCGGCTGGTGCTAACCGTGATCTAGCACCCGACCGTGATGTTCTGGCTGTGAATGTGCCTATTGCTGCTGCATGCCACGAACCCAAATATCTGCCATTTTTCAAGGTTGTTTCTGTAACAGCCGAGGCTGGAGCATCTCCTCGGGTTGATTCATCGCCAACCTTCCTTCAGGGGTTTAAAACCTAGCGCAGTCATCAACAGCTGGGCCCACCTGCCTGAAGCAATCTCACAAAAATCAAGGGGAAATACAGACTAAGGGGAACCAGACAGGGCCCCGTGGGCAGCAGAAGAGGCAGTCCCAGCAGCCAACTTTTTGTTTGATTTTCATCACTGTTTCATTCACTGATGGCCTTTGTAGAGGAAAAAGTCATTGCATTCACGGTCATCAGGGTCAGTCTTTTGAGATGCCCCTTTCTGGATCTCTAAGAGAAGCTCAAAGGATAAAATGGACTGTTCAGGACTGAAACTGTTGTGGCTGCTCGGGGAAAAGGACAAGGAATACTTTTCAAAGCAGAACTGCTTTTATAATTAATCTAGGCATTTTTTTTTTCCCTTCCTCTTCTCCCCAACAGTAGTTAGTTGCTATTTTCACCACCTCCTAATTACTTAGTACTGGTTTGTGGGAGGTTTCAGCTTCACACAGCATCCCACACAGGTTGTCATTTTGTCAAGAACTCCTTCATTAACAAGCTGTCAATACCCTGCCAACAGCCACCATTTGGTTTGTTAAGGGAATGGGGGCTCTGGAGTGAAGAGTTGGCTCTATACCCTTTCCTTTTTTTTTTTTCCTTTTTCTAAAAAGAAATAAATAAATAAGGCAAGAGGCAGATGTCTGCCAGTCTGTTCCTCCGTGACACATTGCAGCCTTTTTCTTTTCTTTTTTTTTTTTTCCCCTCCCGAAAGAGCAAGGCAGAAGAGGAGAGAGAAGAAAATCGCACAGACTGTGTGGGTTGGAGCTGGAGCTGCTCTCTCCCTCTCCCACTGCTTCCTCGCAAACCCAGGCTGCCAGAGCACCCTTTCCCCCACACCACCCACCAGCCCCACATGCCCTGCATCCTTATCCCCCATTCCTCAAGCTTAGCACAGCCCTCCGGAGAAGCTCTGGAGCAAGAGGCACAGCTTCACCGGTAACCTTTAAAACAGCCACCCTAATGAAACATGAGCAGAGCCTGCCCATCGCGGAGGTGCTTCCAGAGGAGCTCGTCCTTTCCTGCTAATTAACGGGATTAACACAGATGCTGCCAGGCTTTGCCAGGTCCTCCTATCGCTGCTCTGCTGAGATGCTGATGATTAGGAAGGGCTTTGTGCATCTCCCCTCGCGCAAGCCACGCTGTATTTGCATAGTCATCTTTTTCCTCCTGTTGGCTCCCCAGATCAAATCCCAGCTTGATTTCACTGATTAGTTTTTGATTGCACTGTGCCTGTCAGGTAGGGCTTCGAGGTTAGCACAGATGCTCAGAGAACTGGGGCATCTGCCCATGGTCATTTCGGAGCATTACAGAGAACTGGCTGTTACTAACGCATTTCAGCTACGGTAAGCAGGAACTCTGCTAGTTTGGCATTAGAAATTCACATTTTGGAAATGAGAAGGCAGTGAATGGGACAGACAGCGGAGAGGGACGGAAGTCGATGTTGTATCCAGACTGCACAAAAATAAAAGACCAAAAAGGCTGACAGGTCATGAAACAAGTGGTTTCTCTGGAGGTCTCTCTGAAATGTTTCGGTTTTCAGAGACCTGTGAGGCCACCAGTATGTAAAGAGGCTCAAAGGAGCTCAGGGGAATCAAAGAAAAAATTTCTTTTCTTCCTCTTCTTGTCCCTGCCCAATCATCATCACCTTAATGATTTTAGTTAGAAAATCATGTATGCCAGGCCCATATCTGAACAAAGAGCACCAATAACTGTCAGCATTGCTGTGTGCATCCTGCTACCCCCAAACATAGGCTTACAGATCACCCCAGCCACCGTCCAGTTTTATAAGAGTAATTCAGTTCCAACCTTTATTTTGGAGAAGCATAAAGAAAGATATTTAGATACCTACATTTCTCAGAGACAGACATGCTGCAGAATTACAAGGAGCAAACACCACCTGGTCTTGGTGCTAACACATAGGCACATTTCTGCGCTAGAGCGGCTGCCTGAATGGTGAAGGAAGCTGCAGAGATCGGTCACTTGAGATTCCACTAGGAAAAGCAGGTCCCAGCTACGTCACATGCAGCTCTGAAGATGCTTTAGAACATGTAAGCCAGAGAGCTTACATATTCTAAAGAATATATAGAATCTACAGGACATGTAATCCCAAAGCTAATTGCCACGGACCTCCGCGACTGAAGTCAAGGGATAAGAAGCAATACAGCAAAAACGGACCTGATGCAAAATGCCAGTTATCCTCCCTGCTTATGTGCTACCTTTTATCATTTTCTCCCCTCTTCCTGCCTGTTTCTTACTCTTTGCTTATGCAATGACTTTCCTATAGGTTTATACGGATAATATTAAAGCAGAACAAACAAAAGCAGCAGTGAGATGCTTTGGCACTCCCACACTGTGTGCATGCGTGCGCCTAAATGACACAGTTGGAAGAACTTCTCCAGAAGACTTGCCGTAATCAGTAGTCTGAAATGTGAAACAGTGATAAGCAAGATGTGACCCTGAATCCACTCTCCAGGTTCACTTTTATCTACACCAACTTTCATGAGTTAATTGCGGAAAATAAAAACCTGAGAAAGGTTCCAAAAGAAAAGCACTGAAGAGCATCTTCAAAATCCTATGGCCTGTTACAGACCCAATCACCTACATTTTTAAAGTGGCACTTGGGAATTTAGCCATATGGTTCCTATATACTTTAATGTAGGGCATTAAAAAATATAACCCCACAATCGGACTTAAAATGCTGTTATTATAAAAATGTTCCCTTAAACAGTAAAGAATAGAGAGCCTGAGAGAAGTTATCAGCAGCAATGCCACACTCATAGACCAAAGCACAGGAAGTATCATCATTGCTGTTAATTTGATGCTATATTATTTAAACAATATTTCAATGCTATATATATACATATATATGTATATATAAAATGATTGCTGTTACTTCAATGCTGTATTTAAACATGGGCTAGACTGGAGACAACAAAGTAAGGCCCGTTCTTAGCTTTCAGTCTAGGATTAAGATAGAGCTGTAAGTTGATCCTTCTGATAAAAGAAAATGCATTTTTTTTCTTTTTTTATAACCAAGAAAGAAAATATTGATTCTGGTCCCATCCTATAGTCCAGCTATCACTGAGCATAAACACTAGTGACATTTAGCGACATAAAGTTTACCTACTCCCTGTTACCCAGCTAAGAGTAATAATTGGCTGAATGTATCTCCCCTTCTGTCCGCTTCTTCTTGCAAGTACAGACATGCTGTGTTATCACACAATCAGCTTTGTGCAGAACTGAAAGCCCTGGTTTTCCTACTTGGATGCTGCCCATGTTGCATCATATTTTTTCAAAAAGAGACACCCACTAAATCCTCTACTAAAGCAAATCTGCCCCCATGAGCTGTAATAAAACAATGCCAGTTTACATCAGTTTTAACCATGGGATCAAGAGTCCTATCTTTATTCATATTTGTATTTGTAAAACATCTATCTAAATAGTGTTACAGCAGAATAATCACAGCAAACTTAGTGCAGGATGAAGAAATTGGATTTTCTTTGAAGTTTGAACCTTTATTGCATTTAAAGTGCTTTTTAAATAAATGATTAATATGAAATGTTTCAGGAGAGCCAGCCTACTTTCTGGGAAGAAAAGTTAAACAATGATGAGATTTGAAGCCTAAGTAATTAACTTTTGCATACATGAGTTTGGGTTAATTTTTAATGTATCCTAATGTGTCTGTAAAGTGGTTCATTTTTACTAGTTAACTGTGATGTTTTATCTGTGCTCTTTTACTGTGCATGTAACAATAAAATATACCGCATCTAGAACATCAATTGATATAAAGCCTGTCATGATATCAGCTCTGAAGCAGCTTCATGATTTGTTTCAATGGAGATACCTGGCTGAAAAACACTTGGTAAAATACAACACATAGGAAAAGGTAAAGATCTGCTCTCCTTTTACATTATTTTCTTTTCTAGACAGCAAAAGTTACTGCCCTTCCTGCACGCAGGCTACACGCGGGCTGCACAGGAGATGTGTGCCAGCCGTCCCCGAGCACCAGTGGGGTTGGCAGCTGGCGATAAAGCTCATTCCTCACCTATGTGGCTACTCTATACTCCCAAAAACCAGAATCAATCCCAGCTCTCTCAAGTTAGCCACAATCTTTGTCTTCTTTCCAACCCTTGCCAAGTCACCCTCTTTCTAGCTTCCCACTATGGTTTTTAAAGAGCCAGCTCAGGTATCCTCACATGGCTTAAAACATGGGCAAAGTAAAACCATAGGGACCAATAATAAAAACACAGATAAAAATTGCTAAGATATTAATCTGTATTTGCAGATTTTTCTTTCGTGGTCCCAAAGTTCACTATTCTGCTCGTTGTGTAGGAACCTAGAAAAATGCATGGTATGTATTTGGTGGTATACAGTATACATGGTATGTATACCGTATCTCAGATAACCGTAAGTCAGTATTCCTAAAGATAAAAGCAAATTCTAGAGGCTGTTACAACCCAGGCACACCAAAAAATCCCTGTAAGATGCTGACATCTCTGCTATGCAGACTGAGCCAGAAGTGTACCCTTTTCAGGACTTTATGCAAGCATGCTGGCATTCTATATATGATTAGGAGAGCAAACATGGGCTGAGATAAGTCCCAATGATAACAGTTCTTGGATGTAGTTATGCATATCGCAGTTTTAAAACTAAAATAGCACATTTTCAAAAGGCACAACCCAGAACAAAAATCATTATTTTTATCTAAATAATTCTGCCAGTGCATTTCAGCAGCACTCCTGGAGTCCACAGATTATTTCTAATGCACTTCAATGGGTACTGTTAAAGATAATCCACAAAGGACAAAAGGAAGAATTTACGCTCATGTTATATAAAGACACTTTGAAAACTTTTTCACTTACTGTTAATATTTTCCCTCCCTTAGCAGCTTTAATATTCAAATGGATGTCTTGGGTACAGCTAGACCATCCATATTTAAATCCTCTGAAGTATGTGGACACTAACATAGGGTTTAGGACCAAATAATCAAAATACACAAGAACTAAAATCTCTTAAGAATAACAGGGAGATACTGGCATTCCTGCAGATGCTTAATTTAAAATTGGTAGGAAATCAAAGTGCTAAAAAGTCAGGATTCAAGCCGCGCTTCAACGACTAAACTGAGGAGGTAAGGGTTGAAATTTCAGATCATTTTTCCTTCACACTAATAAAAAAAAAAGGTATTTAAATGAGCACACATCTCTCCCTTCTCTTCACTAATATACTGTATAAAGACAGGAAGGTCCTCGCTGCAGGTCCCCTTTGAGAGTCCGAATCCCCCACACAAGTGACGGCCCTGCAGCCATCACTGTCGCCAGCGCCAAGCCACAAAATGACATGAGACTTGACACAGGGGGAGCAGGGTGGGACTACAGTCTTTCTGACCACCTTTATTCTTCTAAAAAAGAGAATTTAATATCTGGAGTTACAAACCTGTGCGTGGCAAGATTTTCACAAGCGCATTGACATCAAGCACCCATTCGTGTTTCAACATTTGGAANTGAGAGTCCAAATCCCCCACACAAGGTCCCAGCCGCGGCACCCGGTCCTGCAGCCGTCACTGTCGCCAGCGCCAAGCCACAAAATGACATGAGACTTGACACAGGGGGAGCAGGGTGGGACTACAGTCTTTCTGACCTTTCTGTCTTTATTCTTCTAAAAAAGAGAATTGTATATCTGGAGTTACAAACCTGTGCGTGGCAGGATTTTCACAAGCGCATTGACATCAAGCGCCCATTCGTGTTTCAACATTTGGAATGATTTTAAACCCCAGAAGGCTTCCATCTGCCTCTTCAGGCACCTAGGCCCTGCTGCGACTTTAGGCACTTTTTGAATCAAGAATTGCAGGAATGCTTATAGCTTAATGACAATTTACTTTGCCTACCTGGACACCAGCAATAATATGTGTAGTATTTTATGAATACACACACACGCACTGAGATGCATCCAAGCCGTCAGGTAGCATTTTCAGAGGTGCCTGAGGCTACAGACATAAGGGGAAAAGGAGGCTCCAGGCAGAGTCCTAGAACAAATCACACGGTGGCAGCTACACACACATGAACAGACTGCACTGACAGGGTGAGAGAAGAGACAGCGGCAGCACACAAGAAAGCAAGAATTTCAAACATGACAAATTCAGCCTTGTTTTAGCCATATAAAAACTCACAGGTTTCAGTGCAAGGCTAGCTCCTTTGGAGAAGCCGCATCTGCCAGTTTCTGAAGTCAGGGCAGCTTGGTTTAGCGAAGAAACCCATACTGGGTATCGTCTAAATGTTTCTGGGTTCCTTAAGGTGCAAAATAATGTGGAAAGACTCCCCAAGTGGACACTCTTCATCTCAAGAATCCCAGTTAGTTACTTGAATCCCCATGCTTTATCCTGCAAACCTACCACAAATATGAGACTGCAAATTATACCAAATTCAGCTGCTAACCCTGAGCCAAAGTCTGTCCTCAGAAGTCTACAGCTTACAAGGTTTATATCTCAAGGTCAGTTTTCTTTCATGATGAAAACATTTCCCCAGCATGAGCAGATATGCTCCATCTCCTCCGTAGCTGAATTGACCGTGCCTTCCTGTTTAGATACTGTTATTGCAGATTAATTATTTAATCTATCTGATTGTCATGCCCATTGACTGTTTACTAGCAAAGGCTGCTTTACTTTTTCTCTCTAGATGGAAATTACATTTGAGAAATACTGATATATTTATGTGGCAATAAGTGATTCTGAAAGAGAAGGGACTCCTCAGCCCTATATTGAACAACACTAACTCCAGTCACAGCACTGCTGTGCAGTTTTACTCTCTATTTTTCTGTATGTTGCATGTTTCTTATATCAGTGTAAACTGAGCAGAAATATACACAAACTGCTACGGAAACAGAATTTTGCAACCATTTATATTGCCTAGTAGTATTTTATACCTACCTTTTATAATTGCAAATGTCCACAGGAGAGTTGAGAATCTAGACATTATTATGATAATTGATGGTGATGAAAAAGAAATGATATCTTAGTCATTTAAAATAATTATTCACCTTTGGTAAGTAGGTGAATATATTCTTTCAAGGCTATCCTGAGGAAAAGAACGGTAGTTTAAAACTTCCTTGCTCCATTTTATCTGTCATTCCTACAAGTAATAACCATTGTTGGTTGAAAATTGTCATGTGGAAATTCTTCCTATAAAAATGAGATTTTGTCAAGAATGGAATTTAGCTAAGAAATGTTATTGAAGCTTCTTATTAATAAGAGATCTCATGTAAAATTAAATAAGCATTCTGGTTTCATTGAGTTTAAAATTTTGTATATTCAAGACTCTTCATTCTATTTTCTTCTTGCCTTTTTCTTTTCTTTTTTTGCAAGTGTAAGCATTTGAATGAAGAAAACTGATTTTCCAAGATTTGCAAGACTGAAAAGACAGTATAGCAAAAGGGCAGAGAGAAACATTTTAACCAGCATTTTAAGCTTAAAAAAAATGAGGAAGTCCCACAGCTAAAAAAAAAGAACACTTAAGAAAATCTTAGATAATATTCATATTTTAGACTCCGTGATAGAAAAAGGGGTAACAAATATGAAAGATTTCTGAAAAAAGATATGCTAGTTTACATGACAAAGAAAGGAACAAATTATTCTATTTTAAAATCTGATTATATGAAATATAAACATTTAACATTTATTTAATCTATTTTTTCCATCAACTCTATCATTTCACAGCAAAGCTAAGCCCTTGTCCATACCTATGCCACAGTCATATTAAACAAGCATTTCTAGCTTTAGAACATTTCAATAAGAAAAGGAAAATGGTTTCCTGCCTATTAATATGAGAAACATAATGACAGTACCAGTTTTATGTGAATTAGAACTGCAGAATGTGCCTTATAATTAGAAAAGGAATTTATTTAAACTCAGATTTCAAAAGGATTGATTAGTAATATTTTTTCTCCTTTGAGAACTATTTATGTCTAGGATTTCTTCAGACAATTTGGCACATCAATAAAATCTATGGATAGCTATTTCTTCATAAGTAAGAATAGATAAATGCATGTTCAAGCACCTCATTTATTTGCCTTATGGTCCCAACTCCTTTTACAAATTGTGACTCACTATTGCATCTTCAGTGATATTTTACAATTCTAGGTGGAGCAAGTATCACTTATTTCTCTGATTATAGTCTCCAGTTCTGATACGTATTGTCCCATATCAGATATTACCAACTTAGTGCTTGTAACATTAATGACAAATAAATGGTTTTGTGTGATAGATATAGGAATTATCTGTAATAATTTATGAAAACTGTGCAATTCAACTATTGATGGTGTGTCTAGATTGGGTACATTTAATAGCAGCCTGTTGGAAAACAAGACATCGTAAACAAACAATGGAAACCTCTTTCTCAGGGAAAGCTGACAGTCTCCTGCAGATCACACTGTATTTATCATGGCCAGCCAGCTCCACCTAGAAAATTAAAAGGTAAAGGGCTCTGGTTGGATAAAATTGGATTATATAAAATTATCTTTGTGAAAAAGAGAGTGTCTGTGAGGAATCCACAGAGAAAATGCCTGCTGGAGATCAAGTAAAGAGACCCTGCTGAAGGGTTTGAAGAAGGCAGTCCTTCCCTATGCCTCTTTTTTCCTAGTGAATGGTCTCAAATAAGCAAGGTCTATGTTGAGACCTTCTCTTATCTTACCACCTCCTTTTTCTTAAAGGAAGATTTGCTAAGACTAAGAAATGGTTTAGTGTAGCTAGGAAATCTGCGTGGTCACTGGAGCCCACAAGCCTGAGGCGCTTCCAGAGGGAGAGCACTGAAGGTCAGACCCCATGTGGGGCCATGAGTGAAGCCAAGGCACCTACCACGGGCTGGGCTGCTGATTCTGGGAGACCAGGGGGGAGCAAAATAGACCTGTGGGAACAGAAATGAAGGGAACAAACAAGAAGACAAAAATACAACGTAGGAAAATAAGCCTGTTCTACAGCTACACAGCCACGGTAGCTGTCGTTTCTTGAAAGGCAGGAAAAAAGTCATTTCTCCTTTACTCCTCTGTGTTCTAGTAAAACCAACAGTAACATAACAATTCCCCAGCCCTTTCCCACTATGGTGGCATTTCTTTGTTTGTTTGTTTGCTTCCCCCTTATTTAACAGATATCCCCACATGCAGCATTCACCTAAAATGTGAAATAAATATACAGAGAGACACTATCAAATTGATCCGAGACATGCAGAAGGCACTCACTTTTACAGCCCTGATATGGACACTAAGCTCAGCCTATTGTAGTCCGTATCACTGCAGGTCGACCTCCTGTCCATTAGTATGGGTCACTTGTCACCTTCCTTTCAGCAGGAATTACTGCAGATTTAAGGACAGTGACTGTTTCTCTTTGCCTTGAGGTTTCTTCTATGTAAGAAATTCACTTGCTCATGTTTCATATCCATTTCTTGTTCCCAAGAGATAAAAACTTTTAGCTAGAAATTGTGTTCTCTTGAATTAGATGCTGTTGGCAATGCCAAAAAAAATAGGAAGACTTTTTGATTAACAGTAACTTTCAGAGAGCAAATCAGATGACTGGTATTGTCATTTAATAACCTCTATACCACTTAGCAACCTCTAATAACAACCTCTAATTTCCCTCTCTCTCTCTCCTATTTTATTCTGGGGAAATTTAGCAATGCACAGATGATTCTCCGGGATCACAAAGCAAACTTGGAGACTGGGGGTGCAGATGGAATATTTGTTAAAAGTATGCAATTGTCAGTGCCACCATTTCTATAAAAAGGAAGCCAAGAAACATGCTATGACTGTTCATTTGCAAAGATTCAAGCTGTGACTGTGTAGCTGTGAATTTCATTCCACTATTGTCAAAGCACTGCATTGGTAATTGGCAAGAATGGATGGCTGGCCACATACAAAGTAACAAAAGTTACAAGATCAGCAGCTGCTAAATATACTCGGTGCTTCTACAAAGTGTATAATCCACTTTTATTCTTTCTCCTCTGAGAGCTGCATGATAGGTGATGAATTCTCAAGTTGGGGAATAAAGAGGAAGTGCTATCCCCATGACTTAAAACTGGATTCTAAGTCCTCCACTTTGACCTTCTTTCTGCTGTTCAGCAGAGCACGGGGCTGCAAAAAGGGGCCTGTGTGACGGCAGCATCCTGCTCTCCAGCATCCCGCTCATCGGCATGGTAGTCGGCTCGGCCAACCCCTCCGGGACTGCCGGGGGCTCAGAGCTATTCCATCTCGCAGCTGTATCCGCAGCCGATGCTCCTCAGGGGAAGGGCATCACTGATGGGGGCAGAGAGCAAGGAGGAAGCTCTGAGCAATATCCCGTGGCATGACACGACACAACAACATGGGCTGGAACTTGGTAAAACAGCAGGTATCTGGGGTAGGAATCTCAGCTCGCCAGTAAACCAGATTGCAGAATAAATATATGCTATAAATTCTTGCAAATGTGGGAAAGATGCTGCAACTAAAAAGATTGTGCCTTTTATTTGTAACAGCTGTGAATCATTTGACATTTAGGCGATAGTGTAATATAAATAATAAATAATTTAGCCAGATCCTCTTGGATCCTTTTAATAGATGCAATACTCAAGCTGCTGGTGTCTCTTGTGTATTTTAGAAATGTAGTCAGAAAACAGGTAAAAAAAGGATCTCGATGGTAGCTCTCAGTGTCCTCTAATGATTCCCTATCCAGATAATTTGCTTAGACTCATCACCATCCGTATCATAAATCAAATCCTGATGTGATTTTAAGTCCCTTAGCTACCCACACAGAAAATATATTGTGTTAGAAGTTTTTTGTTGTTGTTGTTGCATTTCATCTTTTCCTTTCCCAAGAAGCTCGGCAGAAATCAAAATGAGTTTTAAAGTTACGGAGAATTTGAAACAGGGTTTTTATTATGTCTCAAAACTGCTTGGTCTAGAAATTTTACTTTTCTTTATTTTGGTGCAGTGTCTGAAGGGAAATGTTCCAAATCATCAGGGTGGAGTACCTGTTTTAGCAGCGCCTGAATATTGACAGCTGGGTGTTGGCATAAGAAATACAGAGTTGTTTCCTCTGTAGCAAAATGGGAAAACTTTGATAATAATTTCTGTTGGTTTTACACAAAAATTGGTTTTGTGTTAAGAATTGAGTTCTGGCACGCTGGATACTGCCAAGGAACACTAAAGTGTTTATGACCGAGAGGGAAGAAATAGAAATGGAGATAACTGGGGGAAAAGAAAGAACCTATAAAGGAAGTGAAGAAGCACATCTAGGAATCTGTCAACCTAAAAGGACAACTTCTAGAAAAATAACACTACATTTAGATCAAAGCCCTTTCCAATTTTCTTATTCTCACACACAGATGTAGTAAAAACTTTAAATTAATAAATGTTAAAACCCAAAAGCCACTGTTTTCATCTTTTTAATAGTCTTCTAAAATGAATTTCCAGTAAAACTGTCTAAACTTCTGAAGTCTTCCAATTTTAACACCAGATCTTCCAAGGATTAAACTTTCCACAAACCATTCTGGCTAACAGTACTGGTATATATATGGAAGGCAATAAGGAAGGCACATGGAATTCTACTTAGGATATAGGCCATGGGAATTTGAGAGGGACTGCAAGGAATGACAAGAGATGTGATGAGTGTGTGCAGAGGACTGAGGAGGTACTGAAGAAAAGCATTTTCACTGGAAAAAGACTAGAAATGGAAGTGATTGCTGTAAGCAGACAGCGGGGTATGTGAAAGAGAGGCAGCAGATGGAAAAATGTGGAAAAGGTGCTGGATTTAAAGAATACTGGTAAGGCATGATCCTGACGGGAATATTTATGGCAAAAAATAGAAGTGTCACGATCCAAACAACTGATCACTACAGCTGTCTTAAACCTCAGCCCTTTTCTAAGCGTGGTAAATGTCAGAATATTTTTAAATATGTTCATTTGCAGCGGGCATGATTCAACGGCCTGCATTTTGTTTATACGGGAATGGGTTAAAGCTTTGCATTAGGTTGAAAACAAGGAGCTCTATGGAGTAAAAGGCCATATTAGCACTTTCTTACCTAACCTGGCTCTGAATGAACACCTAGAACACCTTTACGAGATGCATGTAGAAAGTACGAGAATACGTGTAGGAGAAGTACACTTAAAAACTCTTTTTTTCCAGAGAAAATGGAAACACCATCCACTGAGCATTACTTTCAATGACTTTCAGCCTCATGCTGACTCCTCCCTTGGATTGAGTCCGGGCCAGAGAGATCCTGGGGAGAAGGCAGCAGGTAAGACAGAAATATGATGGATAAGATGGAATCAGAGAGACACTGATAAATGCCTTCTGGATCTGAGAAAGAAATCTCAAGCAGATGTTCCGCTCTCTGGCTGACAAGGACTTTACTAAGGCAGAACTCTGACCCAAGCAATATGTTTATCCAGTTGAGCAAGAAAAGCTGATTTGTTTGGAAAGACTGTCTTGCTTTGCTAAAGCGGTTGTCTCAGCTCCGCATTAAGAGCTCAGCCCTCACTTCAGAAGGGCTGTAGGCAGCTCTGCTGGGGCCAGAAGGGCAAGCGAGGGGATAGGACACGGCCAAAGGCCATGCCAGGGACCAGCAAGCTGGGAGCATCCCCACGTTATACTCAGTAGCAGGACACTACACCATCAATCTAGTGGCAACTGCGGAGCCTTCTCAAACCAACGGGTGACAAAAGCAGGGAACTTCAGAAAAGCCAAGTCTTCAAGCAACAGGCAGGCTGTACACATGGTCACTACTCCTAAAACCTGCTTTTGAAGCTTGGGAGAAGCCCAGCTGCATCTAAACGCTTTGTGACACAGGCACGTGCCTCAGAGCTGTGGTCTCCCCACGGAGTTGCTCTAAGCACAAAATGGCTCTTGTTTGCTCTGAGGCTTTCTCACTGGGGCCAAAGAGGACAGGGATGGATGTGAACGTGGTCCTTACCCACCTGTGCACCTGGGAACACGGCTGCAGTGGGATCAGCATGATCCAGGCCATCTGATGTGTGCCTGACTAGCCCTGTTTAGACTTGGGCTCTGATATTTCCAAAGGAAGCAGCAGTTTCCCACACAAGAAGTCAGTTTAACCATATAGCGACATCTTGCCTATACTGTCAGTCTTGGCAATAGCCAGGGAAAAGAGCCTGAAAGTATCACCAACACCAAAACCTCAGTCACCATTCTGTCACTACCCCCTTCTTCCCCCTCTCCTCCCCAACAAGCAAGTGCTCCTCCCAAAGCCCTTCTGTTGCTTTTCTAGTTGGTTTTCCAATAATCTATCCATCCTCATTGCACTAGGTTGATTCACTCATACAGAAAATAAATAAATAAATAAAATAATAAAAAAGCTAAGCAGCAGTTGGGTAAGTGACTATGGGACTTGGATCTACACTAGGTAATACATTCATAAAAGACTTCTATCACAGATCCATGAGCACTGCAAAGTCTATTTTGAACAGTCTCCTGACCAATCTGAACTTTTTAAAACCATCATGCAGTTTTCCCAGGTCACCCTATGATCAAGCCAAAGGACAATGAAGGAAATTCATTCCTTTAACCTTATTTCCGTTTCTTTTCACTTATTTGGTAAATACACATGCATACTGTTGATAATGCTTCCTTAGTCATCTTTCTGTTCCTCTTCTCACATTTTCCTAGAAGCACTTTCCTTTTTTCCTGGTTTCATTTCCAGAGTGAAGCCTACAGCAGAGAATAGATAGTTGGACTTGTATGGCTTTAACACACACAGACCATTCCACATGGGACTCAAAATGCTCTTGCTATGTGTGAGCTGACGAAACGTGTGCGTGTTCCCTAGCTAGAAACACCGTACAGCACCATGTCTGAAACATAACGGGCAAGTAACGCTGTAACACGAGCTCTGGAAAGCTGGACTCAGACAGCGAACAGCATCACTCCCCAGGAAAGGACTGAGAGATGAGGTTAGACTTCAATGACAAGTCCTTCCAGTAGAAATGTAGTGCCCAGTTTATGTTTGCATTGGGAAGCTTGACATGTTCCACCGTTTTGCAGCTGATTTGCTAAAAATACTGAACTTGATTACAGTTTGGTTGAGGTACTCACATACACAAAAGAAAGAAAGGATGAAAAAAGGAGTCATGAGAGCGCTTACACTTACAATGGGAAAGTGAGTGAACCTTGAGATAGCCATGTTCTTCCTCTAAATTCACACACCTAGCTACCCAATCTGATGACATACAAGAAATACTTTCCGTCCTACAGGACAGTGGTCTGTATGTCAGTTGTCTTGCAGTTCCATACCTTATTCCATAAAGCACTTTTTTTTTTTCCAGTTTACTCCACACACAACTCAGAAGTAGTTTCTGTTTTTTTTTCCCTCCTTTGGATTAGCCTTTGGTAGAACTGTGATCTTCTTTCCCAGTATCACTAAGCACAATGAAAACCTAAGAACATTAGGCCCTTAGGCCCAATCCTGCAAATGTCTCTTAAAGAGCAGCACACCCTATTTGCAGAGAATCTGCTTAAAATCGGACTAACAGAATTACCAGAATGGGGAGTTGGGCACTAAGATGGTGAACAGCTTTAGGAGATTGTTTGGCACGAACCTGTCATTTGTAAAGCTTGACCTTGCCCTCGCACAGCACCCGTGTGAAATGATGAGGCATGTGAAGGCTGCTAAATCTGTCTTCAAGGAATACCACTAATATCAGTCCTTCCAGTTCTGCAATAACCAGACCTAAAAGACTTAGTAGTTTAATAGCTTGCTTATGATTCAGCCTGGGCTTCAGCTCCCCACACGTGTGGCCTCAAGCTATTGACCTGCATGGACAAAAATATTGTTCTTTCGTCACTTTTCTGTTCCTAGCCATCACAGACACTTCGGGAGGGGCTTAGAAAAATGCAGCTGTTGCAACAAGAACAATTTTAGGTTTTGCCTTTCTAGAAGAGCCTCTCTCTGCTGCCAGTGCTCATGCTTTGATAGTAAAATTGCTCTGGAACCGCTGATATATTATTGTCTTTTATAATGTGTCTGGGAGATCTGGTAAAAAATCTAGGGCACTGTTGTATATTAAGTGCTAACCCTTTCACCTCTGTCTTTCTCTCTGTGGGGCATCTGCTTCTTTCTTCTTTGTTTTGAGGGAAAGAAGCAACTCCTCAAGCTATTTCTATTGACATATGGTTTTAAAAGACCTTTTTTTTTTCAATATCTATTGCCTGATATGTTTTACTTTTTTCTTAGCTTTTCCCCCAGTTACTTTCAACAGAACTGACAGAGCCACATTACTTAATATTTCTTGCATTGGGGGATTTCTGACTTCAAAATACAAATCTCAAATACCAGCAGGACCTTCGGACACCACAATTATTAGCTTGAAAGAAAGAGCGTGAGTTGTCTGTTAGCAACGATGCTTGATAGGTGACAGAACACATACAGTCAGCTATAAAGGAAAGCCTTTTTTTCCTTAAGTTCAGGAAGTTACCACAATAAAAGGTATTAAAAAGTTTAGAAAAAGATGAAGAAAAGTTAGTTGTTACAGTATTTTGAGTACAGTGAAGTGCTAGGCCAGAAGATAGGCCAGTGGAGTATTTTAAGTGCTCTGATCAACCCTCTGTAATGTGGTTAGGATGTGAAGGTATCCGAGCTCAGGAAGTGCTTGCCCAAGGAAGCATTTAGCCCAGAGATACTATTTCTGAATGGCTGGTTGGTGTTATAATTGCTTCAAGCTTTCTATTACTTTGTAGTTTAAGTGAAGTTAGTTCTGCAGAGGAAAATACTGGTTTCTTTTACATCTCTACTGAAGAGTGATTTAAGAACAACTCATAAAATTGTGCTCCAAATAAAAACTCAGCACAGTTACTCTTTATCTTGCTAAATACTATCTCATGAATTGAGAATTTCCTGCAATAAGCAGTCATAACTCTTGCTTTCTCAATAGCTCCTAGTGATAGTTCAGGCTTTTTTTCTTCGGAATTTGATTAAAAACATGTCTCCTTTGTTCTTCCCCTTACATTCTGAGGACCTGATTCTGAGCAGCATTCAAACCTACATTCAATGTATGAATAATCCCACTGCCTCCACTGGTGGCACTGTCTAAACCAGGTTCCGGTTAGACACTGCCATTTCACAATAAAATACACTATTAATGTCATATGATGAGAAGGGAGAATGTTTTATTCTTACTCAAGTAAAATGCATAAATCTGAAATCGTTAAAATACTCCTGGCTTTTCTCTGGATGTGAATCTCTGCCCAGCTGTTAAAGCACCTCTATCTGTGTTGGTACAGTAAAGAACAGCAGGAGCAAAGCCTGACTTCCCTGTTGAAGGTTAGGGACAATTATCATTACCTCATCCTCCCTCACTTCGCCCACTGATATAATTCTCTTTCAGGAGAAGAAGCAAGGAGGGCTGACATACCTATTACTCAGCACTGACAGATATGTCTCCTATTACCACCAGCTTAATCATAATTCAGACGCATGCAATACAATGCTCTACCTTATGCTGGATCTAATGAAGTTACAGATACATTGAAAGAAACCAGAAAATAAACAAAAAACAACCCCCCTCTATTTTTCAGGTCAATTGGTGTCATTAAGTAGATTTTACAGATATGTCTAAGCAAAATTAACTCATTAGATCATGTTTTTATAGATGCCAGGGCATCCTGAGTGAAGAGTACTGCAAGCCGGAAAAAAATGACACCTGATGACTCAACTACACGGCCAGTATCTTCAAGTGACTCATTATTAGCCCTCTGCTCCTTGTGACTTTTCCTGGCTCTGTTCTGAGCAGAGATGAAAATCCAACACGGGGTCAGATCCTTCCTCTTCACCCTCAGCCTGCACTGACTAGGCTTCTGCGGCAGAATGAGTCAGTCTGGGAGGGCTGTTTCTTTACATTAGAAAGCAGCCATTAAGGAAAAATTAGGTAGGTTACACAGTTGTGAAGGATATAATGATCTGGATGAATATAGTGCGGTCTCCTGGCAGCTGAGACAGTGAAATTACTTTTACTGCTGCAGATTTAAGGCTGTGTTTACAACCTTGCTGCTATGGGGATGGAGGATGCTGCTCACAGAGCTAAAGCCATTTTGAGAAACACGTCGAAGGAATGCAGCCCCCTTTCAGGCATCTTCTCCCACACCCTCACCTGCTTTATTCCACAATCCCACTATCCTTGCTATGAACTGTGCAGAATTTTAAAGAAATGTTAACAAAATAAAGACCTCTAAAGAAATTTAAGCCGGTGCCTGACTCTAGATGCTTTTCACTGAAAAAATGCTCACCTTCCCATAAACCTTCCTACAAGTAATAAGATGGAGAAATTATAAATTCATCACAATCTTGCAAAGTTCATCTAAGAACCTTGGTCCTACTCTCCCTTAAAGTCCTGTGTGACAGCCCTTGATACTGACAATGGAAGGAAAAGTCACTTAAGGCAAACTGGGGAGCAGGCAGCAGTGTAGAATGCATATATATAGTTTAGCTGCATCTGTTCCTGTGATAATCTCTTGTTGCTATGGAGAGACAGATTTTATATGTGCCAGCACAATTGGGTAGCTCAGTGCCATGCTACCAAGTACTGCAAAGATTTCAAATATGAGTGGCAGCAGTTTCTCTGCTGCTAAATGGGGGGTTTTGATGGGCAGACAACATTCATCTCGAGTCATCACATGAAGGTTTGCTCAGTCATTTGAAATCATTAGATCTTTGGCACACCTGACATAATTAACCTGCTCAGAGTAATTATAATGAAGCCAACAGAGCACAGAATCCTGAAGTGTATGACATAATGTAGCTACTGCACTGCTATTTTTTTTTATTTGATAATATATTGCAACAGATGCCAAATATTAGAGCTCTTTTTTTTCTCTCTCTCTTCTTCAGCATTGACTAACAATATATTTTTTAAAGATTCTTCTATGCCAAAAGGAGGAGGGGAAAGCAAAGGATAAAATGGAAGACTGACAGAAAAAAAGCAGTACAAAAAAGCCAAGAAAAGTTAATAGTGCACTCTCACAGTACATGCAGAGTATAAAGAAGACACAAATCAGCTCCTCGGATCACAGGAAATTCGGTGTGGGATTTCTAAAAACTGGATATTCAGTTTTAAGGTTTGTGTTTTCAAGCTTCTTTCCTTGACACCTTGAGAATATAAAAAGTCATTCCTTAAAACGTCAATCTCTCTCCTTCAGTGATGCCAAGATGCAGAGTGAAAAAAAAGATTTAAAAAAAGGCCTTAATCCAGCCCCCCAGGAGTTGTGGAAGGGAAGCTGGCAACCCTGCAGCAACAGCTGTTGAGGACGAGGGCGAAGCACAGGGCAAGTGCCACTGCCTGCAACACAGCGAGTGAGGGGAGAATGTCCCTCTGTGTCAGCACAAGTTCCTCAGAGCTCAAGGGGTCAGTGAGGAGCGGCCTCAGGAGTAGCTGAAGCTTGTGGACAAAGGAGACAGTCAGAAGGACTGACACGAGCACACAGAGCTGTTTAATAGATAGTATTAATTTAAAAAATATTAGTGAGACCCCATGAGAGTAAATAAATTTTAATGTGCACAATCTACCTGCTTGGAAACACACAGGTTTATTTGTACCCACAGTTTCCTTTATTGTTACACCCCTAATTTGGGATCATGGAAAAACACCTTTATCAACAAGCTTAAACAACGTGCTCAGCATTTCTGCAAACAGCACTTGTGGTCTAAGCTCCCACCAGGCTGCTCCTCCAACAGGAGCAACACGACCACAATTTTCTGCCCTCCAACACAGCATCTCATGATCGTGTCTGCTGTCAAGCTGAGCTCCGATCTACCTTACGAACTAAATATTCATGTTGGCTGAGTGAACATACCTAGAGCTGTCAGTGACACAAAAAGAGACCCTACCGGAGTGTCTCCAGGAGCCCCAGTGGAGCGCGGTGCCGTCATACCTTTGGCTCCCAGGCTGCAGCTAGTGTGGCAGCAGCTTCCATGATCCCAGGGCAATACTGGAGCTTCCTTCCAGCTCCAACACCCCAGTCTGCTCAGCAGCTAGAGAAAAGCCCCAGGCTTGGTCTGAGCTCTGAGAACTGCCTCCCATGCTCAGCCCCGCAGCGCTGCCACGCACCTCTGCAACACACTGTGACTCTGCAACCTCTGCCACACGATGTCACTTTCTGGGGGGCACGCAAGAGAAAGTCTCAGCCACTCGGCACCACATAGGTACTCACAGGACCTAAAGCAATGTTGTGGTGGCAAACAAAGCTATGTTGTTTATACAGAAAACACTGTTTAGCTGGGGTAGAAGTTGTGGGCTTCACGCAGCAATTAGTGGGTAAAAAAATGATGTCCTGCATTATGCAGGAGCTCAGACAAGATAAATGGTCCCTCCCGGCCTTTGTATCTCCAGATCTATAATTGGGCACTTTGTCGGCAGCACTGCATGCTCTGTAGCAAAGGAGATCTCCTCTTCAGAGAATTCCAGTAGGAGGCATTAGTGCAAGGAAAAGCATCCTAGAAATACCAGAGCATACATCTTCCTAGAGAAAAGACTCTAAATCAAGACTGGGAACATGCCTGATGGTTCCCATGGGAATTGGCCCTTCCCGTACCTCATTTCTCACAAGCCTTTTCCAAAAAATAATTAGAAGAAGTGATACATATTTAATTAAATCAGTATCTCTGGGGAATTGAATGACTCCAGAGACAATTTCTGGCACTGGGAATGAAGACTTTCCCTCCTTCTATTTATTCCAGACTACCACCAGGAGCAGTTTTAATGAGAGAGTTTGAGAGCCTGGAAAAGAGAGGATTGAGAGGGAATCTGGTCAATATGTACAAATACGTGAGGGGAGAATGTAAAAAAACGATGGGTCAAACTGTTCTCACTGGTGGACAGGGACAGAACAAGGGGGAATGCATCCAAATTGAAGCACAGGGAGTTCCACCTCCATGTGAGGAAGGACTTCTTTGCTGTGAGGGTGGCAGAGCCCTGGCACAGGCTGCCCGGAGAGGCTGCGGAGTCTCCTTCTCTGGAGATCTTCAAACCCACCTGGATGCCACCCTGTGCCCTGTGCTCTGGGTGTCCCTGCTGGAGCAGGGGGTTGGACTGGATGATGCCTAGAGGTCCCTGCCAACCTCAACCATTCTGTGATTCTGTGACTGCGTGATCTGAAGCAGCAACATTCAGCCATTTGGGTTCCAATCACCTAACACCCTTCCCCTGCCCCTGCTTTCGCTGACGCTCTGCCTTCTCNTGATCTGAAGCCAACCATTTGGGTTCCAATCACCTAACACCCTTCCCCTGCCCCTGTTTCGTTGACGCTCTGCCTTCTCACAGAGGAGCTGCCCGTCTGCCTGATCACGGTGTGACTGCCACCTCCTGCCACCTAAGGGGCACCTACCTGCTCGCTCAGCTGCTGCTACAAGCAGGGCCTAGTGACACAGAGGGCCACGTGTGGCAGTGGCCTGTCAGCCACATAACAGATGGCAACGGTTTATGGGATGGAAAGGAGAACAGGATCCTGGAAAGGAGGACTGCCGTTGTGAGAACTACAACCAGCCCACCCAAAAAGTTATTCACCTTGCAGTCTCATTACAGATTTCCAGCCTTGCTTTCTTAAGGCTAGAAGTACCGATTCGGCATCAGGGATTAGGTCATAGCTTGAAACAGCTTTTTGGAAAGCCAGCCTGGTTGCTATACCTTATCCACCTGGGTTGCAAAGTGCATGCAACGTGACTCCCTGTAGCCACTACAAACACACCACGCTCATCTACACAAGACAAGACAACAGATCCTGCTTGCTCAGCTCCCTGATTTACCCTGGCTGGCCCTGGCAGTCTTTGCGCAAGGAGTTACTTTTATACCCCACTTCTCTGGCACGAATTTCTGCTGATTGCTGATGGTGAGAAAACGGCTGTATCAATCACAACTGAAATTCTCACCTGCAGTCCTGATTAGCACCTTGGCCACACGCAAGCGAGTTTACCACGGCTTCACCAGCAAGGCAGAAGCCTGGCCGCATCTCTCTCTGATCCACGCTGGCTCCCTCCTGCCCGCTGGATTCCCAGCAACAGCCTTGAAACGGATTCTGCCCCAGTCCACCCTGCGTCCTCAAGCATCGTGAAGGTAAAGCCCTGCAGACACCACATCCCGAAGTCAAGCAATGAAAAGGAGGAATTACAGTTGCTGCATGGAAGAAGAGGAAATGAATTTTTTTTTTGACATAATGAAGTGTATTGTTTTCTTTCAGACACACAATATCATAAAATTCACGATGAATAGTATTTACATACACCATATAAGCCTGAATAGTGATTCTTCAGAAAAACGCATAAAGTCCTTTCATCTTACCTTATATTTAAAATGCTGGACCTCCTATACACAGAAGCCATCACAGAAGACCTATGAAGACTACACTGAGATCAGGACCAAGCTGCAGCTTACTGTAGCAAGATCTTTGCACAAAATCTGCCTGAAAAATATTAGTTGCCTATTAGTTGCCACAGCTGAAAAAATCACAAGAATACTTACGCAATTTACTGTAATGTCTCCTGACATGGGAACAAGGCACTCCTATCTTCAGTGGAAGTTCAGTGTCATATCACTGAAGCACACTACGTCATTCAACAATAACAAAATAGCAGGAGAGAAAATCAATATTATTACTCCCAAGGTCACCAGTTAAACCGGTCAGGTCACCAGTTAAAAAAAATCATCACTGCATTATTAGAGAAGTGGAGGCAGGACAAAAGCTGCACCCAGAGTTGTAACAGAAAGAGCAACTTGGCCTGCTACAAAGCACTCAGAAATAGCTCAAAAGCTCCATTGTTATTCAGGTGCATTTCAGAGTAAGAATTAATTAGCAGGAGGCTTTCAGAAAAGAACTAGATCATTTATTAGTAGTTCTCAATGCAAAAGCCCTGTCTAAGGCTAAATGACTCAGAAATGGAAATACAAAAGAGACAGAGAACTGCCACAGTAACCAGCTTCCCCCTCCAACATCAACCCATTAAATGAGTCAGCCAGAAAATTCTTCTTTTAGATGTTGTTGGTCACATACTATTATGCAACTAATCTCATGGCATACTACTGCAAACTGCACCCTGTTGTACCCCCTTTCTAACTAAAAAGCAGAGTGGACAAATACAAGAAGAAGAGATACTGACTTATGGATTGCATATATGACAACAGTTTATCAAGTGCTTACCCAAATTGATTCTTATTTTTATTTTCAATATGGTTATATTTTCTTCTACTCTCACCCACCTCCACATTCCTTCCTACAGCCCAAAGACCTTTTTTTAATTCAGCAAACAGATGCGAAAGCTGATATTTCTCTGCCCACATTTCTCTAGCGAAAATCCTGCAACCGGGTGTTTAATGAGGAGGAGTTTTAATAGAAGGATAGAGAGGTTAAATTGGCTAACAGAGAAAAAAAGAACTGGATAAGAAAAAGATCAGGTTTCCATGGAAACAGAGCCACATCCTATAATACTCCTGATTTTATGTATTTATTTATTTATTTCAACTATACCCGTTTCCAACCAATAGGTCAAAAAAAAAAAAATGTCCAGGAATTTAGAGTTGAGAAATTTCTGTTTTTAAATAGCAATCTAGACCTTGAACTGCTATAAATCAACTTGGCACTGCTGAAGTCAGCGCCGCTAATGACACTGCTGTGATTTATGCCACTTAAGGATTTGGCCCAAGCGCCCCACCGAGAAACGAGTATGAATATGAACTGGGTGACAAGAGATTACTCAGAAGATCTGCACAATTAGGATGTTATCAGGAAGAAAAAAAGCATGGGGTTATACAAGGGTTGCATATAAATGCCCTCCCTTGAGGTGGCACTTCAAAAAGGGTGGCCTTTTAGGCAGGAAGGAGAGCTGCTGGCTTCATCATACAAGCAGAAAGACAGCAGTTGGGTATGGCCAGCCACGTGAAGGCAACACAGCATTGGGTTGGTTTGCACCTTTAACAACATTGCCCTAAAGCTAACACTGAAGAAGAAAAAGAAAGAAAGAAAAAATGTACTTTTAAAGACCTGTTGACTTTTAGTTATCCATTAGTGAGTTGGCTGCACAGACAGTTCTCTTTAAGCACTTAGCAATTTCATTTTAGCCCAAGAATCCGTGCAGAACTACGCAGGAGACAGTCTAAACAGGCTGAAATCTGCAGCACCAGGCTGACAAATGGAGCCTGGTTTCACATTCCCTTTTGTAGAACTAAAATAAAAACAAGATAAAATAAAACAAGAATTACATACAGCCAAAGTGTGACATCAGAACTATTCCCCACCATCACATTGGAGGCCCCTCATGCACAGCTTTTGCAGTTGAACTTTATTTTCCTAAGGAGCTTCCTCAAAGGCAAGCCCAGATGTCCTGGGACCGTTGAGCTTCAGAGCCTTTGGTTTCAGATCTAGATTCAAATCAAGTTACTCTGACTCAAGCCTCTCTCCCTTGGGTTTGTGTGAACTATTTGACCACATAAAAGTACAAGAGAATGATGCTGTCAAGGAGCACTGACCTATAACATGCATGATTTCTGCTAACAGGAATCCCTCTCTTCACATCCAGAGTTGTTGTCCATCTTTCTGTGCATGGAAAGCAGAAGAAGTGCAGGAACCTTATTTAGCCTTTCTCACCTCAATTTATCTGGTAGAATGTGGAGAGTTAACTTGATCTGAAAAAAAATATAAAAGTCTTTTGATCTTTTGACTTATCTCCTCACAAAAAGGAAAAGTGATTTCTTATAGCTCCATAAAACAGTAATGTACAAGCAGGAGGGATACACATCCTTGTGCTGTAACTTACAGGCTCTGCTTTCTTGAGTGCTACAACTCCCCTTACTATAGCGATAGGCACATGTCAAGGACATTAATGTCACTGCAGAGAACCTAGGAAGGCATTTGGAGCCATAAGGAACCCAACCATAAAATAACCCGTGTGGCTAACCCTGTGAGCCAGCCTGGCTGGCGGATACAGCTTGATGAACCGGGCGACGCTTTGCTCAATGATCTTGTGTGCTTCATTTCAGCGTTTCCCTCCGACAGGAACGCGAGGAGTCCCCGGCACACAGCAGCAAAGGAGAAACCTCCCAGGGAGGTGGAGGAGCCAGGCAAAAGGAGGCGCAGCGCGGAGACACCTCATCCTAGAAATCAAAGGATTTATTGGAACACTGCAAATAACCACCTCAGCCACACACAGGCAGAACTGAGCTTTTTTCTTTTTTCTGACCACTTCCTTCCTCTCATCAAAGGCAACAAAGAATTTCCTTCAGCAGAAGGGACATGTTAAGAGTCTCCTATTGACTTATTCCTTCAGCTACTGTCTCCTGTTCTCTCCACCCCATTTCATCCCCTCAGGAGGAAGAGTTAGAGAGAAGGAGAAAGAGAAGACCTTGAAGAAAAGCTAACCATATCATTCTCTCATTAAAACTTTGGGTTTTCATTTTACAACTATGTTCACTATGAAAAAAAAAAGAACCATATTTAATAATGTGAGTGAAAAGGTTTACAAACAATAAATAGTATCTTCAAAATTAATCAGAACATTTATTGTCAGATCACGTTAAATCATTCTAGTTGCACCAAGCAATGTTTTTGAAACAGAAATAGACACTGTGAAAAGAAATTCAGAACAACTTTAGGTAATGGCAATGCAGTCATCTATTAGCTGTCTTCAGCATCCATTATCCATCCATAACTCCATGGATTCCCAGAGCAGGAGCTCACATAGCAGAGATCACCCCTAAATTCCTTCTTGATAGTCTGCACACGCTGTTAAGTGGGATTTCCACAGCACGAGCCTGGTGGGTTTATTTCACCCTCCTGGCATAGGAGAGTTGACATGAAAACATTGGCTGAAATCTGGGTTTGAACATTTAAGGAAATAGAAATGTTATATGAATTCTGAAAATTTTTGGAAAGAAAAGAAGAAAAAAATGGTAAAAGTTGACATATTCTGCCAAGCTTGAAAAATGACAGGTGACAGCTACATTCCCTTTGTCTAAATTTCAGTTACTTGTTTTCAACTCCTCCAAGAGCAGTTGAGCCTTTCCAAGAGAACATGGTACTTTATACAGTCCATTATATTACTTTATTACACTCCTAATTATACCTGTGTTTCTGCTTTCTAAGATACCAAGCAAGACATAGTATTTCTGAGTACAGCAAGACCTCAAGGGTAACTGCCCGGGTTAAGACTGATTTGTGGCTTTTATCTGTGTCCAAGGAAAAATAAGACATGAGGCCACATCCTTCTGAGAAAATTTAAGAATCTTTGAACAGTGTATTGCACAGAAACTCAAATATAGCAGAGTGGAATTTTCCCTGTAATGTGTTTATTTTTCTTTTTATTCTTGTTAAAAGATCTCCTTGGGCCTGAGTTTATTAACCTGCTGCTTCTGCAAAAAAAGTGTTCTTTGGTGTGGGAATTGCTGCTATAGTCTTGAAAAGTTTGTTTGCCTTTGGTCCACTTTGCATGTCTCAGCAGTTATTATTGATATCTCGTGGCAAACTTCAAATGATACCCCAGTTATACAGGATTATCTTCACCCTCACGCAGTACTAATGACCAGGCACATTCCTTAAGCTCTGAAAATGCTTTGCTACCACCATTCGCTCCTTGAAGCAGCTTCATCTCAACCAGAGAGCAAGCAGATGGTTTCAGCAGTGCTCACATTCAGTTCTTAAGTGGGCCTGTGTGTTTTTCAGAGCGATCCGACCAAACTCTGCTGGAGCTCAGAGGATGGATCCAGTGCTTTTCCAAAGCTCAGCTTTAGGCAACAATTAAATTTGCAATGTGCTGAATCTTTTTCTGCAATTTATCATTATGACCACCTAGTCATAATATTTCCACACAAAAGGACCACTCTCAAAAGCATCTCTGTTCTTGAAATAACCAAGTGCTCGCTTGGTCATCAATATCTCCTGGCACAATTTGCTGGCCAGCAGTCAGACAGGTGACTCATGTCCACTCAACTCTTACAGATCTATCTAACTGTCACCAAGAAATTCCAGTGAAGCTTCAAAAAACTGGTAGGTCTTTCTGAATTTCAGACAGGTTTCAGATCTGCCCAAGTTAAAAAGATAATCAGGTTGCCATGCCTTCTGTCTCATACATTGCTTTGGCATATTCCCAGTTCAAGAACAAATCCCTACATAGTTCTTGTAATGTCATTGTCTTTATCTGTCTTTTAAACAGCTACCTGGCATCTTTTTTTACCAAAAAATCAGAAGCCTGGACAGAACCTCTCCTACTTTAAGACAGATGTGGACATTTGGCCAGCTCACTGGTAAATATATTGTTTCCATGTGGTACATAAATTCAATTTATCACTTTCAAGAAGAAATCATAGAATGAGATTCAGATGGCACATCCCAGTCCCTACTGATGCCCATAATAATCCTGTGATAACGTCCACAATAGTAATGTCAGAAGTCCAAAATGCTGGCAGGTTCCATTCCCCCATTTGCCAGTAACCATTCTTTTAGGTGGCAGAGAAACACTTGGAGGAAATTCACAATTTGTGAAAATCAGCCATTACAGAAAATTCCTTTGAAATATACTTGGCGTAAATATATCAAAAATGCTTGTGATGATGTAAGTGCTTCTTCCAAGTGGACAAATTCCAGAATTAGAGGCAACAATGAATCTGAGCAGGCTTCAGATGAGCATTCTGAAAAACTATGTTCTGAAGTGAACAATGCTTTGGCACAAGGAATTTGTGAAACTGTGTAAATCATCCACGTCCTCCTTGCTCATTTGGAAGACTGTCCACTGGCTCTGTCTTCTTCTCTGCTTTTCTCCATAGATGTTACATTTATTCTCCAAATCTCTGATAAAAACTCTGTCTTGTATGTATTGTAAGCTGCACAATAATTCAACAGCTCAAGTAAATAAAAACAGTAGTAGCAGATGTACAAATGAAATAGCATCCAATTTCATCTCAGCACCCATGTTCGAACAGCAACTGATGAAGAAGGATTATTACACTCAAAATGTCTGAGTTGTTACACTCAGACTGTTTGACTCAAATTTAGCACAAGTTATCAAGCTTGTAAAGCACTACTGCAGTAAACACAGTCACTTGGACGTCTGGAGCTGTCACTTTATCTACCAAATGCAAATGGGACATTTTGGAAAATGGGGCAAATTTGAAAACAGAAATGAAAAGGCAAAAGATCCTTTACCTTACCCAGAATTAGGTGCCTTTTCTTTCCTATTCTTCCTGTGCAGGTACTTATAAAGCACTACGGGGTAAAATTCTTACATTTTAGGCCAGTAGGGAACATCATTTTGTGTCATGACTAGGTGTAAAGACCCGTTAAAGAAAAATTGAACTTTGAGTTTTTTTCCTTACTCCTTTTTAGTATCTTCATAGATAAAAATGTTTGAGGTTGTTTAGGAAACTGAGTTAACAAAATTGCAATAGATCCTCTTTAATTTGGAGTACCAACATCCACACCAAAACCTAACGTAGTATTACAGATCCTGCTTTAAGCACATTCACAGTATCTTTACCTCCTGAGAGCCCTCATGGAATGCGGCTAGCACTGCTGCCTCTGTACATGGCCAGCTCAGGCCTTTCTTGGCTGGAATCACCAGCAAACTTCAGTAAACAGCCAGGATGTCTTCAAAGTTGATCACAATAATCTGATGACTGCGAGTATAGTCTTGTGGGGGAAGTTCAGGAACCCATCCATATCATCTCAGCTTTCAGGGGCTGCATTCCATCAAGGAATGTCCCCATATGTGAAGAATTCACAGCACAGTGTTCTTTTAAAGGAAAACTAATTCTGCTTTATG
>VWPW01016612.1:0-15848 GCA_013389825.1 Crypturellus undulatus
AGGGAGGACTGGGCTCTCCCCTCCCAGTGCCCCCGCCCCCAACCCTGGAAACAAGGTCTTGGCTGGTCCAGCTTCCTCAGTCTCACCCGCTTCCTCCGCGGCTCTAAGCCCATGTCGCTGCCACCGTGTCCCAGGGGCTCCGTTCCAGGTCTGCCTCCACCTCAGCGCGGGGCTGACACACCAGCTGAAGAGCTAGGTCATCCCACTGGAGGGCTTGGACAGCCCACTTGTTTTCCCAGAGCATTTCTCAGACCTCCTGGTTACCATGTCTTTTTCTTACCACTTTCCTTCCCTCCAAAACTCACCCTTTTTTTTTTCTTCTCTCTGAATCCATCTATTGTCACCTTAGGCCACTTGTGTGGAGTCCCAAACCCACCATTTCTGACCATACTTCTAGTTGATCTCAAAATCTAAGCCAAAAGGTTCCCTCCCTCTCACTCCTCACTGTTCCTTTTTTACCATTTTTATGACCCTCTCACCACATTTCCAGGGCAGTAGGTCTCATTTGCATTGCATTTTCATACTCCCTCCACTAACAGCTTTGGCAGCTGCTTTAGCAACCTCCATGTACCGTTTTGCTTCCGGTTTCGCTATCAGAACCACCTGAGCACGAGCTATGGCACCAGATCCATCCAAAACACTCCACCAGGATTTCATTTTCTTTCCCTACACCTCTGCACATCCCTCCGGCACCCCCCAGAATCCCCCTCTGCTCTAAAGGGCTTCTCCAAACTGTAATACTGGACTTCTAGGTGAAACCACTTAAGTTTTGTTCCTGTTGCCTTTCATCTCAGTCCCTGGTTTTCACACAAGAAAATACTCATGAGCTCAGCATGCAAGCCTTGGTTGGGGTTATCATCTCATCAAAGCTGAGGTTTTTATCACGAGTCACTTGTAGCTCAGGAGGAAGATGCAGTTCAGATGTTCTCTGAAGTCATGTTTACACCACTCTCATCTACAGAAGGGCACACGACACACAGGGATTTCTTAGAGTCACAGAATCACAGAATGGTTAAGGTTGGAAGGGACCTCTAGAGATCATCTAGTCCAAACCCTCTGCTCCAGCAGGGACACCCAGAGCACAGGGTGGCATCCAGGCGGGTTTGAAGATCTCCAGAGAAGGAGACTGCACAACCTCTCTGGGCAGCCTGTTCCAGGGCTCTGTCACCCTCTCAGGAAAGTTCTTCCTCACATGGAACTTCCTACATTTTAATTTATACCCATTAGCCCTTGTCCTGTCACTGGCCACCACTGAGAAGAGTTTGGCCCCCTCCTCCCTACAACCACCCCTCAGGTACTTGTACATGATCAGATCCCCTCTCAATCTTCTCTTCTCCAGGCTAAACAGGCCCAGCTCGCTTAGTCTTTCCTCGTAAGACAGATGTTCCAGTCCCTTAATCATCTTTGTGGCTCTCTGCTGGACCCTCTCTAGAAGCTCCACGTCCCTCTTGTCCTGGGGAGCCCAGAACTGCACCCAATACTCCAGGTGCGGCCTCACCAGAGCTGAGCAGAGGGGCAGGATCCCCTCCCTCGACCTGCTGGCAACGCTCCTCCTCATGCAGCCAGGATCCCATTGGCCTTCTTGGCCATGAGGGCACACTGTTGGCTCATGGTTAACCTGTTGTCAACCAGGACTCTCAAATCCCTCTCTGCAGAGGAAGCAGAAATGCTGAGGCACAAAGCACAGAAGTTGGGTTTGCCAATAGCTCTGGCTCCAGGCAGAGCATCTCAGAGCATCTCAGAGCATCTTCCACCCCCAGGCACTCCGGTTCCACAACTGGAAACTAGATCTGTAGAAATCACACATTTATACCAACACAAAATGCAGCATCTCAGCGCAGGTGTATTCCCAATATAGTAATTGCAATGAATTTTCATGATCATGTCATACTCAAAATCATTATGTATCACAAGTTTAGGTTACTTACTTTTCTTCATAACCACAGTGAGATGCTGTAAGTCTAGAGTTCAGCATAATTAAGACAACCTCAAATATCATAAACTATAAAAATGAGCATCTTAACTATATTGACAATGCATGTTTGAATTCAAACAATGTGGGCAATGCAGAAATTAATATAAAAATCACCTAATTTACGTTTATCTTTATGCAAATAAGCTGTCTCTAAACTAGATTTATTACAAGGATTTTTATCATTTTATACTTGACCAAGAAAGGAAGGCTTTAAACTTCCACTGATAACGACGTCATTTTCGCTTTTCACCTTTATGTCCACACAAGCCCATGTAACTTACTTACTGTTATGCTTAGAGGCCTCTAGTAGGTGCAGAGAAAAGACACTTATAGCATCAAGATATCTCAACAAATTATGGAAGTCAAACAGCTGGGACACCACTAGCAATTTCACAAAGTCTAAGCCCAAACCTAATTTCCTCTTTCTAATCTGCTCAAGTTCTAATACAGAGATTTTACTCATGCAAATACAATACCTTAATCTAACACGGCATTCTTCAGCACATACACACACACACACACACACACACACACACACACAAAAGCACCCACAGCAGGGAATTTAAGTGGATAATATCTATTCTATTACACTGGGCCTGACTTAAAACGTTTGGAATGAATCAATGAAAACCAAGCATGTGGCCATGGAGAATTCAAAAGATAATCTAATCATTTTCTAACCAGTGGTTGCTTACCTCACTACAGAGAATAATCCCTGAGTTTCAAAAACTGCAGACTAAACTAGTTTTAATGTTATATGGTGCTCCATAAACAA
Source organism: Crypturellus undulatus (assembly GCA_013389825.1). Lineage (NCBI taxonomy): Eukaryota > Metazoa > Chordata > Aves > Tinamiformes > Tinamidae > Crypturellus > Crypturellus undulatus. The sequence goes on from VWPW01016612.1 coordinate 2,751, forward strand.
ACAAACAAACAATAGAAATAACCAGAGCTTGGTCAAATGGAAAATGAGAGTATCTATAGTTCATCAGTCAAGTGATCTCCTTCAGCTTTCCTGAATTTTGTGCTGAGGAAACTTCTCATACATTTTTTTTCTGTAATTGTCTTTCCAACATTTTCAGTAGAACATTAGATACTCAGCATATTGACACTGTAATAAGAGCACTTACATCAGCACTTTATTGTTTGCGTTAATCATACCACTGCAGCGGAACACATCTCAGGGTGTATCTCTCTGTTCTGCCCCAACTCTAGGCATACCACTGAGAAAACATTACTGGATTGACATATCATGCAGTAAAGGGGAAGGCTTATTCCTTTACTCCAAATCTCCAGTAGGATAATTTATAATTGTTGAGCAATATGCCTCTGCTTACAGAAATCTTCCTTTAGTAAAGGCCATTTCACTAAGTGCTCAGAGTATTACTGTGTTACTGCGCCAAATAAATAAAATCCTTGTTTCAAACAGAAGGCTCCAAACTTGCTTTGGGACCAAAAATCACTTTATACTACGAGAGCTTTCTGCTTTTAGAAGTTAGCTGAATTTCAGGCTAAGAATATTTTGTGGACTTTGACACTAAAATGCAAAGCCATGGTGGCAGGCTTGTTTTTCTCAGAGGAATTCTGCTTTTTGAGCTGAGCAAGAAATGACAGGCAGGTCACTATAAGTTAGTCTCATTTTCTGTTTATCTGGGAGCTATTCCAGTCGAGTAGGGATCAGTTGTAATAGCAGTCCAATTGCTGTATTTTGAAAAGATGAAGCATTGTAGTAACAGCATCCTTTACTGAGCAATACAAGTGCAGGTTACTTGTACACAACAAAAATGTGACTGCTAATGACTTCTGCTGCAAGGCTGTTAGACTCCATCTGTAACTCCACCCGTGACAGTTCCTAATGTCTCCCCTATGGCACCCCATCACCCCCTCCATCCCTGCTTTCAATCAGTTCATGCTTCTTCTTTTGTCTTATTGCTAAGCATCGTGTAATGCCCAACGCACCTCCTTTTAAAAATCGTACAAAATTGTCTCCAACCAGAGGACCTAAAGCAAAGAGGTTGGCTTCTTTAGTGCACTCATAAGTATATGGGTTGATCTCGATGGGGTTTCCCTTGCACGTGATGGGCTGATTGGCATGATGCCCTATGCCATGTCCTTGGTCCTTCAGAAAGAAAAGATTTGGGTGAGACCCTATCAGAACTAAGGCTACAGAGAACTTCAAAATTTTCTTCAGTCCAGAGGCACTCTGAAGAACACATTTCATTTCAGGCTTGAAGGAAAGTACATTATGTTCAGGGAAACTGGTGTATGCAGGATGCAGACTGGAATCTACAGAATGTGATTGAGTGCACATCATGTGATACACTTTGTGGTACTCAGGATAAAGCGTTTTGGGTAACTGCTTGAAAATCAGACTGGTGTCAGTAACTCTTCTGCGAAACACGTGGATCACGGGGATGTTGTTGTTGTAGGCACACAGGACCGCATCAGCCGCCGTGAGCCCAGCGCCCACGATCAGCACAGGGTCTGCCAGGCCACGCAGCTTCCCTTTGCTTATGGCAGCTCCAAAGTCAGACATGGAATGAAGCACAAAAGGAAAGTCCTCTCCCTCCACCTGTAGTCGGCCAGGGGAATCAAAGGTCCCAGTTGCAAGGGCCACGTTCTCAGCAAAGAGGCAGAATGGCACGTGGGAACCATCTGCTGCTCTCTGATAGCCTCTGACTTCCCAGTTTCTCTTAATCAGTGACTTCTGTCCCTCTTCCATTTCCATTTGTAAACGCTGGGTTGAATTTAGTTGACTTCCATCTTCATCATCTGTTCCTCGATAAAGTCTGGATACTGATGTTATGTAAGCATTGTCTCTGAAGTTCTTTTGGAGGCCCATGACTTTGACATAGTGCTTATAATAACAAGCTATTTCCTCTGGCATTACTCGGTCACTCTTTATATTTCTAAAACAAAATTGAAAGATTCTAGTCAATATTTAGGCTGTACTGGTAGTAACATCACACTTGACAAACTACCTGACTGTCCAGTTTCAGAGGGTTGACACTCAGTGTAACTAACATGGAGTTCAGTATCTTGAAACTCATTCAAGATGCTTTATTTATTGATTCCTGATGTACAAGACAAGATTTACAGCACTAAGAAACAAAAATCTGAAAGTACTAAAGTAACAAACAAAAGCAGCATAAAAACATTCTAACACTATCAGAGCAGGATAGCAATTCTCTATGGAAGGGTTTTACAAAGCCAGTTTAACTTCACTGCAGTTAGCAACAGTACCAGCAAAAACTGTGGTCAGGGAGAACAGCCTTACTTGGGATAAAGGAGTACCTCTTAAGTGTCACCTTTGAAACTCTCAAGTTCACTATATTGTTTGCCAAGTACAATAAAGAATACTTCACTCACACATTCCTAGAGTACAGCTAAATTCAGAAGGTATCAAGTAGTTTCATATCACAGAACTTTAAGTCCCACGGGAATTAAAAGAGCAACTATTATAGAGAATGTTAAAGTGAATATATAAATAGGATTTTGATTTTGAATTAAAAAAAAATCACTGAGATCCTGATATTGCATCTATGTCTTTCTCATTATGTTTGCTGCCTTATCATTTATTAAAAAAGTTGAAAAATAGTTATTTTCAGCAATCACATTAATTTGGCTGCTGCTCTTTTAAACAGAATTCTAGGAGACAGACAAAGGAAAAATTATTACTGACCATCAGGGCTTACACGGAATTATGCTTAAAAGTATATTTACAAGAGGTCAGGCTACTTATAGATTACCAGGATAACAGTATATGTAATTGTAAATGTTCAGGTTATTACTCTGCAAAGCCCTGTGAGATAACTTACTGAGATGATCATGATCTCTTACAAGTAAACTCAAAAAAAAGGTTTTACGTGATTAAAAGTTTTCACGTGCAATTAGTACTTTTAAATATATTTTGTTTAACTGTAGTAAAACAGGTCAGTATTTTTTAGTATTGTTCTAATTTAAAATATAAACAAATTAGCTTCAGATAATAAGGATCTTACAGGATTTAAGCTACTAAGGAGGTAAGATTACTGCTTATCTAAGACTTATCTAAGAACACGATTAAAGAACAAAGGTACCATTTCTTTACTGCGAATGTTGTCCTAAAATGAGGAGCTACTTGCTCTTAAAGGCTGTTTTAATTCCATTCCTTTAATTCTAACCAGACAGAACAGAAGAAAATTTTCCTTTCATTTTACTTAGAACAAAGCTAGGAAGATTCAGACTATAGAAGTTCACCTAAAGTGCCCAAGTTTATGTTTTAACACACAGGCTTTTGTAAATTAATTGTATACTTGATGTTTGAGTGAGCTCGTATAAGATAGTCATCTTATAATTTCTATTTTTATAGTCTCCGAGGTTGTACAAGATAGTATTTATTCTTTTATTTTTTTATTATTATTCATTTAAAATTAAAACCCACATATAACTTTTAGATGTTGCAGCACTTTTTTAGAAAGCAAATGCTGAAATAAATTTTCCTGAATTTAAAAAAAAAAAAAGCTACCAGGCACAGCAACTTAAAAAAGAGGAACTCACAGTAGCTCTACAGATTTTAAACTCCTCTCTCAATTCTGATGAGAGCTGTTTATAGTAACAGCACTCCTCTGTGCTGCTCAGCACAGTTCTTCGTGTAACTTCAACAGCTGCTTGCAAACAGGGAATAATTGCTTTATGTATGTTTTCAATGCATTCAAAATCCATTACTTTGGCCAACCACTGCCAATCTTCTTCCACCAGAGTACATGGGGGAGAAACATTTCAACTGTCATGAGGCAATTTATTAAACAAGGCAAAAAAACCCACTCTGTAAGCAATGAGGCTGTTTTGCAGTTCTTAAAACAAGGCTATCTGGATTCTCATAGCATATCTTTCAAATATGTCAAGTGATATTTTTACCTGCGTTTGTTAGCTGCCCACTCTTTAAATGCGAGTCCAGGCAATTCCATCCAGTCTCCAAAACTGATTGTTAACATAGAGCCTTCCATAGACTGCAGTGAAAAATAAAATGTTTAACCAGATAAATTTCAAATTAACATATTTATGTAAAACATGGAGAAATTCTCATTGTACTCAGGGCAGTAAAATACTAGAATACAGGAATATGAAGTGCTGAGGAAATAAACTTTCATACTACAGTTAGACACTCTTGTAATAATCACATGATTCAATAAAGTTATGGGAGAAAAGCAGAAAGTGGAGAGAGAAAAAAAGAAAAATGAAAGTGAGTTATTGAAAACTGCAAACAGATACACAAAAAGGTTGAAACCAGCGGAATAGGAACACAACAATTCAAGACAGAAATAGAGCACAGAATCACAGAATGGTTAAGGCTGGAAGGGATTTCTAGGGATCATATAGTCCAACCCGTGGAAATAATGCAAAGATAGAAGAAAAGTCTGAGAAGATATATTTCATTATAAATCTAAGCTAACAGGGAAAAAGAAAAACACACACAAGACTACATTCATGTTCACAAATCCCCTTAACGGGTAACTTTCCCTTCCTTTTTTGTATCTCTAACATATTTGTGCTTTGGTAAGCTAAACAGTTGGAACTGCAACAGCTATTAGTATCTAAAACACAAGTTTAGAGAGCAAGAAACCCCCGAAACTGCAAAATTATAAAGTTATCCTGCAAGTGACACAAAGAATTTACTCACATGCCAGGCCCCACCAGGTGGTCCTTTACCAAGCACTACATGGGGAATATAGTGATGTTGTTCCAGCTTCCAGTGCAGCATGGGTGGGTAATCGTATCCGAAGTCGGCATCGGGATGGAGTAGCGTATCGAAAAGCACTGCCACGGGGTTGGGGGAGCGCCCCTCGAGGCCTTCCGACAAGTACTCAAGATCCTAAAGCACAAGAGAAAGTTCTCCATGCAGCTTTTACCACACATGGCATCATTCTGAGATACAGAAATTTAATTTCAAGAAAAAAAATAAAACAGAGTTTAAGCTGGAGTTTAAGCACAGAGAAATATTTAATGCAGAGATGCACTCAAAACTTTTTTTTTTAAATAAGCAAGATTCAGTATTTCTAAAACAACACAATAATAAATATTTGAAGAGAATATGGAAGCCACGAGGCCAAGTTTTACTGACAAAAGATAGTTTAGCCTCCCAAACTGGGAAAAAGATCAAGAGGGAGAGGAGATAAGAAGAACAGGGAGTGTCTGTAGCCAAAAACGAAGGCATCTTACTGTCCTGCCAAAAAAATAAACCTTGATACTTAGGGTCAGCATCCTGTGAGAACAGTGTGGTATTAAAACAAACAAACAGAAACACACAGCCAAAAGACTCTTACTCATCCACTAGAAACACACATGCATGCTTCTAGTCCAAACAAATCATAGATACGATGCAGTTCATAATAGCAATATCAGTAACCAAGAGTGGAGCGAGTAGAAGATAGCAATGTGGCAAACAAATTGTGGAAGTGTGCAGAAGAATAACATACAGGAGAAAAATATTGGAGATTTAACCATATGGAAAAGACAGAAAAATTAAATGAATACACAGATAATGAGCACAAGAGTCACTGTGACCAGAACAGAAATAGTGAAAGATGTATACTGTTCAGAAGAGAAAAACATGTTCATCTCCCATGTTACTGAAAACTGAGTCCTAGGAAGAACTGTGTTATTTAGGAATATTTTAGACTTGAAAGCTGTGTACTTCAAGTACATTGGTAGCAGGAGCCCCTCAGTCCTTAATGATGGTGCCCAAAAATTTCAGCATGTGAATTCCTTCATGAGCTACTCATTGAAAGACCAAGTGCTGCTTTACACAGTTTTTGGCAAGTAACAAGGACATGACAAGCAGCTTTTTGGTGTGACAGTAACTTGATTCCATTTAAATTAAGTTGCTTATTAAATTATCAGAAGAACAAAATAACTTGTTAATGCATTAGAAATATAACTAGGTAAATATACTAGCTTTCCACAATAAAACATGCATAATTTGGGGGATAAATAGTTCCTAAAATGCACTGCTTTTCACCTGAAACATATATAAATTTGTTAACAGCTACTGAGGAAAGTATATACTGTCCTTTATTTTGCAGGTAAGAAAAACGATCAAAAGATAAAGCCAACTGTTTGAGACCACACAGTTACTGAGCTTTATTGTGCCATTAATTCTTTGCATCTTAAGAAAGTTAAGTCATTTTTTTGTGTATGACACTACTTTTATCAAAACTGCAAAAGTATTTTAAACAAGATCATAAAAGAAAGCTTATTGTTTTATAACATATTTTGTAGGAGGAAAAGATCTGGGTAAGATGGCAACAAAAGATTACTTGATCAATGATGGAAAGATGCCGAGCTTCTTCTAGCTTTGTGTGCAGCACAGGGTTTGGGTGTACAGCCTCAGGAGACAAGTACGGCCTGTATCCAGACAGCAGGTAAGAAAGACAGATTCCTGAAGGTCCGTTTCCTATTGAAGGAGAAAGACAATAAAAATATAAAAAGAAATTTACATGTCACCAAATAAGCAGAAGCAAAATTACACATTGGAAATTTAGTGTAGTACCATCCTTATTCAAAGAAGTTTATAATGTTCGCAGTAAAAACCTGCCTGGAACTTCCTCCAAACAGACTCAGTAAAATCTTTTTCAGGTAATAAGAAGTTAGCTTGAAAGTACAAACATAGTATTTAAACCAATCTTTTAAATTTTTGATTACAATGAAATGCAACACATGGAAACAAATTTGCATGTATGTCTGTTTATGACTGTTTACATTATGCAACAAAATTAGAATTTAAAAAAAATCATAGTTTAGTATGCAAATCCACCAGTGCTGTATAAGCATGTTTTGCTTATAAAATTTGGTCTACCTGTCAGTCACTCATATCTGAATAATTTTACCATCTTACAACTCTGTGTTCCACTTAGACCGGGTACTGTAAAATACAGAACAGAAAGACAACCACGGGATGTGCTATTTAGGTGTGACCACTAGAGAGGAAGAAATAAACCACAAAAACAAAGCTGAAAATGGTGCCAGTCTGAATGAGACATTACAGACCCACCACAACAGACATGTAAAACCTGAGTGAGTGCAAATACTTACAGTAGAAAAGTGCTGAAGTACAAGAAACTCATTTAAGACCATGTTCATCCTTAACCACAACAGCAACAATATCCTACCTCTTTCTACATCCTTATTTGTTTTATGCTATTTTATAATTTATTTGCATGAATTACTGCAATTTTAATATCCTATTTTTCAAATATCCCAAATAGATGGGGCAACTACATAAGTTAACACAAATATCAGGTAAATACTTCTATTTCTTTGATCAACACCAAAGAAAGTAAAGGATCATATTTGTAACATGCAAATGCTCAAGGTCTTGAAGTAATGTTCACATTACAAAGTCAAAAAGCAAGATTTAGGAAATACTAAGTCAGAAAAAAGTACATGATATGATACCTAACGTAAAGGTCTGACTATGTACTGGTGTTTCTATAGCTCCCCTTCCTCATGAGCTGAATGAGAAGCACAGCCTTAACCTGATGAGACGCTACTCAACATTTTGTCTTTGTTTTTGAGCTGAAGTGCTCACTATGCTATTCACATTCTGCTTTTACACAACTTCAGGGTTGGGATGTTAGTTCTCACTTCCTGCCCTTTCAACTCTTCTTTTGATCTCCTTTCACTGCCCCCCTTATCTTCTCCTCCACTGCTTCCCTCACTTCTCCAGTGCCTCCTTTCTCCAGTTTCTCAGCCCTGCATTCCCCATCAGTTTGCCTAGTTGTATATTCTGGTTCTCCTGGTCACTCTCACTCTCTCACAAATTGACCTCTAATCAGTAAGTTTTTCCAGAGATCTATAAAGGCCTAGCACCCAACATGTACATGGGGCTGCACAACAGTTCCTTGAAATGTCTCCTTGCACCAGTATATGGGGGCAGAAGCATTACAGTTACATTACTTGCCAGAAAACTGTATACTGTTAGGAGCATTAAGTACTGGGAGAAGGTTACCTAGGAAAAATCTAGATTTCCAGCACTGAGAACAAAAACCTGTAAGGAACGGTTTAAATATTTGTGATCCTGCCTATATATTTTCCAGACCATCTTCAACCCTGTTCTTCCATTTACAAAGAAGAGCTCAAAGGGTCTTTCAGACAGTAAAACTTCCTTCTCAAACCATCCTACCCTCCCACAAACAGATGTCAGCAAGAGATAGCAGATAAGACTTCAATCTAAAGCTCAGGATGGATGCAAGCCTCTCTCAACTACTTGTCATGTCAGATGTGAAAGTCTTAACGATGCATAATAAAAATGAGATGAACTATAGACATGATCACAGTGTTTTCACAGTTTCAAGAGTACTCCCAAGATTGAATTATATATTTAAACATTTTACAGGTGAATTACAAGTGAAAAACATAGAAATTTAAACCTGAAGAGTTTGCTCTCTATTCACACACAATACTTCCCATAATGTTTCCAATCATGTCTGAGAGATTAGATACTATTATATAAATTCCAGGTTTATAGTGAATATACTCCCAATATTCATAGTCCTATTTAATTTTGTCTACATTTTTAAGAAACTTCAGATCAACAGTAACCTACAGCAGAATTATCTTTGCTTTATGTGCCTAAATTTAAAGCAAATCACCAAAGACTTGTTATTTGGGTGAAAATTTAAGACCATATTGTGTTTACTTTGTAATGATCCAAGCTTGTGCAGGAGATGAAAATGTTTAGCACAGAGCATCCTCTGGATTTCGAGCTCCTGCAAGAAATTTTGCACTTCCAACTCATCCAAATGGAATTTGTTTCTTCACAATTTCTTGGGTGAAAACAGACATAGCAGCATGGTTCAGAAGTTACTTAAGATTATCACCAGTAACACAGTACTCTATGCAAACAATTCATCCAAGTAAGAATCAAATCATAAATTAGACCTCATATAGCAAGAAATGGAATGGTGAAACTAAAGGAAGGACAATATAAATTAACATTCAACCATTAAGTCAATTGTTTGGACACATGTGCCATCTCTGATTATTAGAATGGTGCTATGAGAAAGCAGCACTGGGAAATTAAATAAGAACTTTTTAATATAATGAAGTACAGTAAACTGCAGATCACCAAGATATTCCAAAAATGAAAGAATAGTATGCAAAAGATCAAAACAGTAGTACAGGAAGCTAAAGTGGGGAGAGAACCTACTTTTGTGTTCTGCTATAGTTTTATATCATTTTAGATCCTCGCTAAGACTTCTTCAGGCATCTATGAATTAGAGATAATAGGTTGTCAAGGAAGAAAATCAACTTGAGACTTTTTTACTCCAATATATCAGAGAAAAAATAAATCAGGCAATTTGGATAATGTATTTGTTTGCCACTGGAGACAGTCGAGGTAGCTGTGGCTGGTGTGAACACGTAGAAAGGAGTTTAGACAAAGCAAGTACTGAGCACAGGTATTTGCATAATGTATATTTAGAAAATCAAACAGTGAAAAGTGAGTCATTAACCATATGGCAAACCTATAGCAAGGTTGAGCAAACGCCAGGAAACTGCTGCTGCTCAGCTACGATGTGGATTTCACCACGTGATTCATGTCTGCCACATGCACATTAATGTATTACACGAGCACTACTTTGAGCTATCACTGACTAGAGCTTTGAGAACAGGCATTGCACAAACACTGCTATTTCAGAGCAGCGTAGGTTTACTGTGAATGTATTACATGAAAACATCACTCTCTGAATATCTCTCTGCTTGCTTGCTGTTGGCTTGCAGCAGTCCAAATAACTCACTGGAGGCCTCCTTTACCCAAGGCCTTTCCCTTATCCTTTCAGCAAGTCATGGCAACACGGAGTTGGCAACCTCTGTGCTGAGAAATCCTGGCCAAAAACAAACCATCCTGGCACTCTCACCATAAGCACCTAAGAAGCCTGTTCCTTCTTCTGTCCCTATCCTTGACAAGGCTTTACAACAACAAAGCCCCAACTATTTAATCAAGACTACAGTTTAATAATTTGAACTCGCTGCTTTGACATGGATTCATTTTGGTACAGACAAACAATATTTACATAGCAGCTGTGGATGCAACAGGAGGAAAGAGGCCATTAATGAGGGAGTTTTGCACCCAAGCAGTATACAACACATTTTACTGTACGCGCTCATCTGTCCCAACTGATCACCCAAATTTCCACCAGTGCAGCATCAGCAGCTTCTGTGTGACCAGATGCAGATGTAATGGCGAATCCAGTCCTGTACGACCAATACTACAACCAAAACTGTTGTTAGTACTCATTATTTGCCATCAAATGCAGTTCAACTTCATCAAAACACAACTTTATTCCAAATACACTTCAATAGCAAGCTTTTTAACAAAATTTAATGGTACTGCTGTTAACCACAAGAGCTCTATTAGTCTGAAAGTTATTTGCTGTGCCAATTATTTAAGTATCTTTGTACAGCAGGTCTGCAGAGACGATCACAGTCCCAGAGAATCAAAAAAAATATAATAAAAAAATCACAACAGGATAAAACAAACCTTACCTATTATTACTACAGGCAGAGTGAGCAGAGGGTCCCCAGGCAGGACAGTTTCTTCTATTAAAGGCATTCTTTTAATCTTGCTCCCAAGGCTGTCACCAAAATACTGGGCAAAGGAATTCAAAAGCTGTCCTTCAGTTTCAGGGCTACTGTAGTTTCTAGTGCAAAAAAAAACAGAGGGGATATGGTTGAATTATGATCAGAATAGCTCCTTCAAAAATAAAGTTGCCTCTGACGCTTTAAGAGCTGCGGAATTTGCAAAAACAAGGGTAGAACAGATACTCCTCCTCCAGCACACAGAGTATTACTGTTCAGTACAGCTTTTTTAACAGCAGTTGAAAACAAAAAATTGTTTCCTCAAGAAAGCCTACAGAAAGATAAAACATGGACAGATGGCTCCACAGAGATGCAGGTCCCTCCAATTTCGGTGTATACAAAGCCAGCAAAATACAACCAACAATAAATATTATCCTGCTCAGCAACAGAAGGGAATTTGTTTCTCAATGGCCTGATTAGAACAGGAGAGACGGAGCCTGGCCAAATGCTGAGACCAGCCGAAGGAGGCGTGAGCAGCTAAGGCACAAACGGAGCCACCCACGTCCCTTCCTACCCGGCCCTGGAGCCACCAACCTCTTTGCAGATCGGGACAGGCAGTTGGCTGTGGCAGCATTGGGAGGGTGGAGAAAAATCTGATCCCTACAAAAACTAGGTGTAACCTGTTTTATTGCTGATAGACATCTAGAAAAGGAGCTGCCATCGACGCTCAGGTCAGCTACTGCACACAGCCCGTTGTCACAAGCAGGAGACCGCGCAGGTCCGTCACCCTGCTCTGGAGCCCCTCCAGGTCCTCAGAGCAGCACACACTACCTGTGCAGCTAGAGAGGCAGCGTGGAGTTTAAAAGATGTCACTGGCACTTACTTTAGGTGTGTCTCTGAAATAAAGACTTAATAATAACTTTTTGAAGAGCAACGCAACAATGATGCATCTTTTTCTGTAAAGAGAGAGCATACATTTATTTCCTAAGAATCTGCAAGCTTTAAAGCTGTTCTAATATTTCGAAAACTGTTTTCTCCATGGGACCTAAAAGCATGAGCTACATCCCGTTCCCGCCGCCTTCAAGCATGGCCCGAACCCCAACCAGGCTCACGGATCTGCTATGAACTTCACAAACCCAAACAAACAAAAAACCTTTCCTCAGTTCTAAACTGAAGGTAAAATTAGAGACACAGTCGCATGGCAGCATCACTGCTGGCACCTGCTGTGACACAATCCTACTGGGATCATTATTCCTTTGCTAAAAAAGTTGGGGAAAACGCTCTTCTCAGGCATTAGTAAATTCAGAAAGCGCAGGCTGGACATTTATAGCAGTGCAGGAAACACAGAAACAAAATTTGCAAGTTATGACCTTGCTGATGGACAGTGCTACAGCCGCACACCAGCCCCTGGCCTCAATGGAAACGCTCGGGAGGCGGCAGGGGCTGCGTGGGGGCAGGCGGCACAGGCAGCACCGCCGCGCGCGGGCACCGCTGCGGCCCCAGCTGCAGCCCGCACGGGCAGGAGGGATCCCCGGGCGGCCTGGCCCTGGCTGTGAGCGAGCGGGCTGTCCCGCGCTGCCCCACGCCGGCTGGGCAGCGCTCGCCGGCAGCACGCGCTCTGCAGCTGTTACCATCTGCGAAACGGAAGTGTCGGAAATGATTCTTTCATGGGGTACACGGCCAGGTTACAGACGAGTCAAGCCTTACAAGCGGATTCGGCAGCGCGCGGCCGACCTCAGGTCTAGCTCCAAACCCAAACTCTGCCCTGGCCCGCCGCACACCTTGGCCAGGGCATCACCCCCAAGCGGGCTCACACCCCCCAAGCGGGCTCACACCCCCCAAGCGGGCTCACACCCCGCCGGTCCCGAGGAGACCCCCCCAGGCTCCGTGCAGAGGGAGGCGGCGCTGGGAGAAGGGCCGGGACCCGGGTGAGCCCAGCACGACGCGGCCTCCGCTCACCTGTCACTATTTCCCATCACTATTTCTGCATTCTAATGATTTCAATTCATTATTTTTAACCAGCTTTTTTAAAAAAGGGAAAAAAATGTAGAGCACATACAGAAATGACCCCTTTAGAGGCAAAGAATAATCCTTTCCTTATACCTCCCAAATGGCTTATGTAGATAAGTAAGCAAATTTTCTTTTTGCTAGGTAGCTCTAAGGCATCCTGGCAGATTTTTTTACATACTTTTCCCTAAATAAATAAATTTAAAAAAATTAAACAGACTCTACCGGGTACTTAACAGAAAACTCATTATATAAAAGACACGCTGCTCATTTAACTCTGAAGCTTGCACTCTGCGGAGCGAAATTCAACATCCCCAGAACATTAAATAATAATAATAACAACAGCAGCAATGATAGCAGCGGCAGCGCGCGGGGCCCGCGGGGGCAGCCCCGCTCGCAGCACCCCCCGCCGCAGCGCGGCCGCCAGTGCCGCTTCCCCGGCCGCGCGGGAGGAGCC
>VWPW01016612.1:16138-67918 GCA_013389825.1 Crypturellus undulatus
GCGCGGAGGGACCCTCGGCCGCGCGGGGTCGAGGCCGCCGCACGGAGCGCGCAGCCCCATGGGCCGCGGGGCTGGGAAGGAGCCCGGGCGGCTGCCGGGGAACGGGAAACCGCCCCCAGCGTTTTATTTTATTTTATTTTATTTTATTTTATTTTATTTTATTTTATTTTATTTTATTTTATTTTATTTTATTTTTATGTTATAGTTATTGAGACGGGAAACACCTCATTGTCACTCACGGGAATCACCCAGCATTCCCAATGCAAGCGTGTTTCCCACTGGGACACGCTCATTTTGTTCTGTAAAATCCACAGAATCAGGAATCCATGGGGCAGAAGGCAAGCTAGACCAAGAGATTTACATGAGCTATTTGACTAATATGTACTTCCAGAGGAATTACATATTTTGTTGGCTGTTTCAAATGATACTTTGATATTGTGCAGGTGCACTTGTTCCAGAGAAGCCACTTGCAGCCTCTCCTTGGTGGTGGGAGGCCTGAAGGCCCCTCTGGAGACACTGCCAGCAGGGTTGGCTGCAGGGCTGCATCCCTGCAGATCTCCGAGGATGGAGATGTCCAGCCCCTCCAGCCCGCCTGGTCCAGGGCTCAAGCACCGTCACAGTTTAAACAGAGTGTGTCTAAAGTGCGTGGCAGTGGCTACAGCCCAGTTCACCTGTGGGTTGTTCATTCAACAGTCGTGACTCTTGTGAACGAGTAATTCCTCCTTAATGGCCTTGGTCCGGTTTCCATTAGAAAGGGATGATACCATTTCGGTAGCGCGTATACAAACCTAAAGCAAAAAGAACACAGAAGTTGGGGTGTCACACTGATAAAGTATAGGGCCTTGATACAAGAAAAATCATTTAGAAAGTACAAAGCCTTCACATCCAGTTTAAGGTTTTGTTCTCCCACTGTACAGTGTTGGGTACAACAGGTTTTTACACCAAAACTAACCATCTGAAGTTGCTTTCAACTTGCCCTTTTATCACTTCAGAAGACTGAAAAGGGAGGCTCTAAGTTATAACATTTCCAGAAAAGTGCTGGGATAATGTGTACATTGACAGATAACTCATCCTATATGAAGGTACACTTTATAATCTCTATTCGCTCATATAAAGTGTCTCTGTTTCACTAACACACATTATACAATTTTAGGTAATAGAATCATTTTAAAAAATCAATTGAATTTAAGAAATTGTTCTACCTAAAATATCCAATAAATCTAAATAAATCTCAGGTAATAATGCATGATGTTGGAAGAAAAGTGAAACCAGAAAAAGGAACTTTGACTAGTTTTTCTAACATAATCTTCCTCTTGATCAACCAATTGATAACTAAATATCTTTAGTACTAGCTAGAAGAGGTAGAATTCTTGACAATTCTATAGACAAGTAGAGTAGGGAACTGTTGTCTCAAGCACTGAGAAGGGGTCCTTGGCTTCATCCTGTTCAGCAGGGAAAACCCCAAGTCTGAGCACAACACACCAAGTGCTGAGGAAAGGCTAACGGAGATCAGGAAGGCTTGAGGTCATTCTCTCATACTGTTAAGCAGGATGGCATGTAGAAAAATCTAATTGTAAGACTGCTAGTTAAAGGAAGAAGGATGATAAAAACAAGGGTTTTTTTATTGGGAATTTCTGGTGCAGGTGTAACAGATCCTTGGCGAGAAGATACTCGCCAAGGGAACAAAGAAAAGACACCTGGAGAGCAGGCTTAGAGGAGCAGATCTGTCCTGTTGAGAAGTTCAGAGATCTCATCATTATCTGCTGAATAGAAGTCTTTTAAATGCTTTTTTTTTTCTTTTTTTTTTTGAAAACCAACTTAAAGGAGCAGATCTGTCACGTTCAGAAGTCCCTGGAGTCTGCCGATTTCCTGTTGAAAAGGAGTCTTTTGCTTGGTTCTGTCCAGAAGTTTCAAGTGGTAGTGAGAAAGTACTTGTTGAGAGAATAAAGACACAGCAATTACTGTACCAAAGAGTGACTTTAACAAAGGATTGACAGGTGGGTCTTCAGGGACTTTTTCCACTTCAGGGAGGTGTATCTGAGTGTCTCAGAAGGGGTCTATGTAGTTTTCAGGGATTGTAGGATATAAGAAGAGTTATGGTGCAAGGTCCCCAGCCTATGGTGCAAAAACCCCAGCCAGAGGTAAATACATAGATGTTACAACATCATTAGCACATGGAAGGAACTGATATTTGTCAACACTACACTGGGCTGCTTTTGACAGATGGGTAAAGTTAGATTGAGAAAGAGGGGTGATTATGACATGACTAAGGGTAGAGGCATAAATAATCTGTGGAAAAGGTGCGCAAGAAGAGATTAGCCACTTGGAGTCTGCTGATGGTGTCAGTCTTCTGGACATTTAGGATGAGAATTTGCACACCTGACCCTACTGGCAGCAGTTTCTTTTCTCTATTAATAGAACAAGTCAATAATTGTCTTCTGCAAGGCAGGGAAGAGAATTATGTATGAACTGCTGGTTGCAATGTAATTGCAGAGGGATTTGTGCTACCAAAATTTAGCAGTAGGAGTGATTCTGACCCTCTCTGTGCTTCATGACAGTATAGGGAGGTTAGGGACATCAGTTTCCTAAAAATTGTTGCCTCTTACCTAATAATAATAAGCATAATAGAGATAAATTATGCAAATGCTGTTTCAGATATATAATTAATCTGGAAATTCTGTTTCCTTTTGCAACTATATTTCTCTAATGTAACCTTTGGTCTTTCAACACTATCTGCATGAGTAAAAATAACATAAGCATTTACATTTCTGAAAAATGCACTTGGAAAGTATGTGAAAGTTATATTAAATTGCTCTACAAAAAACAGTGTCAGTTTATAATACTATCTATCTACTTTATTTATTTGACCAAAGCAACTGCGCACTCTGAATCTATGATATAATAAACTTTCACAAAAAAATCTCCACTCTTATAAGCATGAACTTTGTTTTGTCTTCTTTGTTTATGAAAGTTATTTATGCTTCTAATAGTTCTACTATCAAAACAGGCCTAGTTGGCTGCAAAAGAAGAAATATCACAGAAATATTATAGAAAATATTCAATATATGGATTATTTTACTGATGCAATTATGGTATTGCTTTCCAGGCAGCCAGGCAGCCTTGAATCTTTCCTGGATGTAGCTGTAACTTACTGCCTGTGGTAACAAGCAGAAGACTACTGCTTGCTTTCTATTTGTAAGAGAAAAATAGGCTCATGTCAGTGCTTACATACACAGATAACATCTGTCCTTGCAATTCTGGGTTGTTTTTGCATTATCATAAGGAAAAAAATAACAATAACAAAACATTCTGCATAGTGAAATGAAAAACATTCTGTGTCTGATCTGAAATACAAAATACAGTGCAAGAGCAGATCCCAAAAGAGCAGAGCAAACAGACTGTGGCTGTTGTTTAAAACTTGGAGCAGTGACTTGCTTTTAATCCATTTGCTATCAAATGATTTGTGGAATGTGGAACTTCACAATTGCGGAATTGTGAAGTTTCTAGATCACAGAAGCACGGTAAAGCTGGCCTCTTATTGTATGATCTCCCAAAGAAATCTGCAGTAGAGTTCTTCAAACATACTATATATGGAATATATATTTACTTCTCATTTCATCGTCTTCATTTCTGTATTTTTGCACAATATGCTCTACATTCTTCTAAAAACAACATGATACCGAGTGGCTATTCTCTAAAAGCTAGATGCTCCATCAGAAAACAAAATATTTAATATCAACCTGATCCTCTGTCTTGTAAACTGTCCAAGGATAGACAGAGCTCAGTACCCGGTTTAAAGAAAATGTGCGGTGTAGTTTCTGTAAGGATAACTCTATCTTGTCCACATACCACTAATATTCATATCTTGTTTATTTTTACAAGTCTTACTCTGTAAATAATCCCATCTAAGCTTAGTATTAATATGCATTTTAACAACTAGCAATGCTGCTTTAAATTGTATATAATTAACCAAATGTAGATTCATTTAGGGGTAGCAGGGAAGCAATTATTTGATTTTTAATTAGAAAAAACTTCCAGTTACTTGCCCTACCAGTATAAAGACTTCAGGTTATTTACAAATAAGTGTTTTTTAAAGAGCAGAACCCCTGCCCACTAGTACTGCCAGGTACTGCTTGTTGTTTACCCGAAGTCTAATACCTGGAGACAAAAGATTATATTGGTTTTCATGTATAAACTAGGCTGTGTCTAATGCTCTTTCCTGAGAAATCAGGAAAATGTGACTCAATAATCCTCCTGATGTACAAAAACTTAGTCAAAGGTAACTCCTTAAAAAGAGTGGGTTCCCACTCCATGTGTTTTGTAACTTCTTCAATACTTGGCATTTGCTATCCCCTGTCATTTTAGCTTCCTTTGAATGTAAAGCTGTGATACAAACATTGTTTTTGCATTAATGCAACAATGAATGACTTGTTCCTGAGCTTCATGCTGCCTTATTAGGGTCACTAACACACACTATGTTCCGAGTATTGAGGCTCAGGACAGAAAGAGTTGGGAAAAGAACACCATATATGTCAAAAGATGTTGAGATTTTAATTAATTTTACCACAAAATTAATGTTTCACAACTCTTACAAAACAGACATTATTCTGAGTCTTAGTTATATTATTCCTGAACCTGACTCCTCTCAAAGTCAGGTTGCACCTCTTGGGACAGTGACAAATATACGGGGTCGCTTTCTGTACCAGCCCTGATGTTCTGAAGGGCAGGAAGCAGGAGTGTGGGGGAAGCCAAACTGTCGAGGCAGGCAGATAAGATGCCGCAAAGGGTATATTTTCAAAACAAGTACAAAAATCCACTATTTATTACAGCTGAAAATCTTCAGCTCCAATAGTTTGCAGATTAGTATAATGTGGGTTGCAGCCTGTTTTTTTTTTCTAATGACTCCTAGATTCCTCCCTCCTGCAATCCATTCAAAATACAGCTCTTATAGTCATTCTAATGCTTTTGCTATTTCACGCCTTTCTTTGAATCACACTTTTTGTGTGTGTGTGTGTGTGTTACCCAAATGGGAATGAAGGAGGGGGCGGGAGAGAAGCGTCACAGCAATGGTGTTTAGTAGTTAAAGATCCAACATCCAGGAGTAGCCCTTAAAAGGTATTAAGTTAAGGAAAACAAATATGTTCAGTCATTGAACTGGATAATGTAATTACTCAGTGGGTCTTGTTAGAAAAACGATTGTTCTTTGCTGTTTTTCCTCATGTTCGCCTTACTTATTTGTAGCATTTTATTTCAGATGATTATATCTGACAAGAGCCATACCAGACTGTTAAGCGGCTATGGTAGAAACCATCCTGGAGCCTGGATTCTCATTCAGTTCGATTATCCATGCTGTGAACCAAATTCAGTAAATGAAAATGAAAAAAAAAAAAAAAAAAAGAAAAGCATATCTGATCAAAATATATGGGGGAAAAGTGCAGTTACAGACAATGTGGCATTTTACTAATCCCACATTTAGTATGGCTGAGAGCTTGTTTTGTTTGATTCTGTTGCAAGATGATCTCTATTTCTTTTTCTTTTATTTTTTAAAATCTATCACTCCATCTTCTTAAAGATGTCCAATAAGAATCAAAAGTGGCAAAAGACGTTTGTTTGTTTGTTTGTTTGTTTTTCTTCTGTTGCTTGTGACAGAGCAAAGAAGGGGAGGTACAACTGAGTTTGGCAAAGTTCTTTCCTAATGTCCAAAAGCCATTACATATTCATTGCCAACCTCCTGACTTTTCCTCATATAGACATCAAAAGAAACCAAAAGAAAAGCTGCACTAAAGGTTTTATCCCTTCAAATACTAGATTTCTAAGTTTTAAGAGTAACAGTC
Organism: Crypturellus undulatus; assembly: GCA_013389825.1. Taxonomy (NCBI): domain Eukaryota; kingdom Metazoa; phylum Chordata; class Aves; order Tinamiformes; family Tinamidae; genus Crypturellus; species Crypturellus undulatus. The sequence continues at coordinate 21,973 of VWPW01016612.1, forward strand.
TCCACTGATAGAGTGGTTACAGCTACATTTCCTTAGCAACTGCCATATAATGTTATCCAAATTTGGCAGTTATGTATGAAAATGCATATTATTGTTTTGATGGTCAAATGTATCAATTGCTTCATATCTGTAAAAGGTGAAAGACTACAAGGATCAAGAATTTTAAATAATTAAGCAATATTTATGATCAATAAATAATAGAGTACAAGGGTGGAAAGAGGTTGCAGGTTGTGGTAGAAATAGGGAAGGGAAGGGAATTCAGGTCATTTGTGTGCCCTTGATTGTGGTTTAACAACACACAAGTGTTCAAAGAAACAACAAAAAACATCCTCAGCAGCAAACAAGCCAATGAATTGCAAAAAGCTTCAGAAAAGACTATGGGAGTTTCTATCATGGCGCAATTATTATATATTATCTGGCCCCTTATAGGTTTGCTTAAACATAGTCTTTCTCATTCTTTTATAACTCCTTTTCTGTCTCCTAACTTTTTTTTTTCTTATCACAGCTTGCTTAACCTTTTACATGAAATGCCACTTGCTTTTTGTTTTATGTGCATTTGGGAGAAGAATGGAATATGATTTAGGTGGTGACCTGGCAAATTTTTGAAAGTATTTGCCAATAATAACTGTATCTGTAGCTTTTTTTTTTTTCATGAAAGAAAGTATATAATGCATTGGATGGGCATTTTTAAAGACCAGTTTGAGAAAACATGTAGCTAAAAGCACATAAATAATAAAGTATTGTGTATATGTTTTCCTATCTAAGGATAAATAGATTGCTCCACAGTCTACTGTGGTAAAGTTAATCTTTATTTTTATTTTATTTTAGTTTTAGTCTGTGTTGTGTTTGATTTGCCCACACAGGCCGTAGAGGATTATTTGTTTGAATGTGTGATTGTTCCTTGCTCATTGTTGTAACTGGAATGTGTTTGATGGATTCCAGTTCCTCTACCTCACACTAGAGACAAAATGAGATGCCCCATGACTTGAAGAATAATTTTTAAGAATTTATTCTCAAAATAAATTCTTTCCCTGTGAAATGCTAGGGCCTCCTTTTTTGCTTTAAAGCCTTTACATTTTGAGGAAGAATCATACAGCCTGTTAAAACCAGACTCTGAAACTACCTGATCACTGCATCAGGCCAGCATGGCACAAGGACATTCATTTCATGAAGTGCATTCCAAACTATCTTACTTATATTCTTTCACCATGGAAAAATCTGATTTTTTTTTTCAACAGGTTGTAGATCAAAATTAAACATTTGGCTACCTCCTACTCATGTTTTGTGACTGCAACATGTGATTTCAATTATGTATTTTTTCTATCTTAAAGAGTCTTCAACTGTGGATGTACAAAAAAACTTCAGACATGGAAGAGACATGGGAACCTCCTCCCTTTGGAACAGGCTGTATGATTTTTGCATTACATCTGCATGGGCAACCCAGCAATGGTGAAACTATGTAAGAAAATCAAAACTGGCAAACTGAACTATGAAGCATTAACTCCCACCAGTATTAAGACTTCTTTCACTTTAAGGAAGTGAAGCTGATGTCCAAATAAGTAAATAAATAAATAAATAAAAATAAAATTAAAAATGTATATATTAAAATAAGAAAAAGATAGCAGTTAGATTGCTGGAAAAGGGAATTCAAATGTAATGGATATTTAATTAATAACTACCCTTAAAAATACTCATGACAGATGTTACGCATTTTTCTAGTGCATACAAGATTATTGTCATCGCTTTGAAGGGGGATCTCTGTTTACTTCTTTGCTTGTACAACATCTAATACCATTAAACCTTAGTCTGGATTGTAGTCCCAGGGAATACACGGACATATTTATAATGATACTTTAAATGAGTAAGGAGCACTCAGTACCAGACAAAATCAGCTGTATCCTCCAGATTCTATTGATCTTAATAGTCATAAAGGGTTTGCTCATGATCACATGTCCTGGTTTGCATCTTCCAAGAGTATATTGGGGTAAGGGCATGATGAAAATACAGTCACTAGGCTCCCCAGCGGGACTGCAGCCAAGTGCATTGGCCTAAGTTAATATAAACGATTGGCCCACAAGCAGACATGGACCTTGATTTTTATGTTCTTAAGGGGCTTAGTTTTTCCCCCGTACAGTTTTGTTTTGGGCTGGGTAATATGTATAGGTCTCCACGCTCAGTTAAAGAAACCCCATGTTTTACTACTGGAACAGCAGTCGGAAAAACTTGTCACTTGATAATGGCTTTATTCAACCTTGCTGAAAACGTTAAATCCAGTAACAATAAAGGCTTAACTGTTCTCCTGCCAACCACTGGCTCTCTGCATGTCACAGCGAACAATTGGAAGCTTTTGGCCTTTCAATCCGTGGAAGACGGAGCTACTCAGGAATGCGGCTGGGAGCTCGCGCCCAGCGCATGCCCTGCGCCTCCTGCGCTGCCTGTGCAAGGCCAGAAATGCCCCTCTCATAGGGAATGTTAGCCTGGGGGAAAAAAAAAAGCAAGATTTTGTCGTTTAGGATCTAATATGGGGATTTTTTTTTCTGCGCTGAAGTGACAAATTGTGATTAAGACTATCCAGCTTGCTAATTCTTAGCAGGAAAAGCAGCTGTTACGTTTAATTGATAGAGTATAGGTGCTTGTAATTTCGTTGTTTATTACATCTGGTCTAATTTATTGCTGCTCTTTTCCTGCTATGCTCCTTATAAAAATAGTTTCCCCACAACATTAGCTATTCATGACTTTCATTTAAATACTTGAAGATACACTGTTTTAGATATCATACAGCCTGCTCCTCCCTGCCTTAAAAACTTTTATTATCTATTCAGTGCCTTTTTCTAACCCTTTTATCTCAACAAGTCAATATATGAACATCAGTGTTCAGGTTACTTATTTTAAATTTTTACGTTTCATGTAGGTTTTCTGGTTTTTTTTCTGTCGTTAGTGGTAATACCTCTCATTTATTTGTTATTATTCATTGTTATCCATGTAATACGTATAGTTTAGAAACACTTCAGCTGAAAAAAAAACTTTCTCAAGTTAGCAAATTATCTATTAACTTTAGCAAACTATTAACAGCAGCAATCAAAATTACTGGATTTTTCTCATTTTCTTCTTAGACTGTTACTCAAAAGTTTAAAAATAATCCTTTCAGCTCCACCAGCCAAAATTTTGCCTATTCTGCAGTGACCAGCTGCAGCAGTGGGTTTTCACGCTGAACGTGGAAGAACGCTGTGAAGGTCTTTTTACAGATATTGGCAGGCAATGATAGAGCTTTTTGAGTGAGAGAGCACCACAGGTTTCAGTACAGAAAGTGCAATGTATTTCCATAATGTTCTTCTCAGAAGTTGATGAGCTATCATCTACCTATGCTGTTCTGATGCTCACTTGTACAGTCTTCATAAACTGCGTGTGGGATAACGACCTTAGGATCTGGCCTGTTCTTCTTTCCCTAATGCCTGACTCTGGCCCCTGGTCAATGAGTGGTGCACACAGCACTTCTGAGGTGTTCAGAAGTGCTGAAGTTACCAAATTAATTCTGAAATTACTAAAATAAGTTTAGTAAGTGGCACTAGGGTGCATTATGCCAGCAAGGAGTTTGTGTGGTTGCTTCTAGAAGAAATTTTGAACATCTGGTAACAATCTCCTTTTGGAACATGATCTTTTTTCTGAGTTATACAGATTTGGTGCTGCATATTTGGGGAGTTAGTTTAGGGTCTTTGGATTTTTTTTTCTGTTTTTGATGGAAGAAAACCAATGAGGCTCTCATTACATCTTGTACCGCATCCTGATCAAAAGTTGTACATTCCATCAGAGAAAAACACAGTACTGCAGATGCCCAGGCTAGACTCATCTAATCTCCTAGGAAAAATCTTTCCATAGCTGTATCCAGAAGAGAAAAAATGCTTTGTTGAGGCCAAAATCACATACTCGGTGCTGCCAATGTGCAACTCCCAGGCAAACTGAACTGTTTCATAGCAGCCTTAAGACTCTATGATGCTTGGGGCAATGAGGCAGTAAGCCAGTGCTAGAATCGCTCTTTGTGTTAGAATAACAGCATATCCCTTTGGGAGGATTATGGCAATATTTTCAAAGATGTTCACATTGGTAATTTGATTTCTTTTTAAAAAAATGCTGTAGACTGCAAAAATACATCCACAGGTAGTATTCACTTCGTGGCTGGGATATGATCCTAAAGGGCTTGACCATCTTGTCATGTGCAGAGCCGGGAAGGCATTTGGACATCTTTTAGCCTCTGGCCTTTAACCTTCACTCTCAATAGGCAGAAAACCAAACATTCTGCACAAAACACTGAGAACACAGAGGCTGTGACTGCATCATTCCCAAACGAATTGCTATCCCTACAGAGGATTTGTTTCCCTGCTTTGAACAAGAGATGCTTTTATTTATTACTAGCAAGAACAAGGCTAAAAGAACAACTGCTCTTTGTATAGAGATGTTTTGTATAATTTGTTAGTAGATTGATCCCTTCAAAATTGCTAATTAGCTGAATTGTGATTAATATGACTCAAATAACTGAAAAAGTCTCATAGTCTTGTGATCGCAAGGCTTTACAGCTGACTGTTCCACCAGGACCACTTACTCAGCTGGTAAGTAAAAAGGGATTTGGCCCAGAAAGAAAAACAAAAACAGAAGTCCACATTGTTCAAATTGATAACTAAGGGAGTGTTCTCAGTATAACATTTTAATATCTTCCATGTTTGTAAATATTCCATTAGTAGTTTCTTTGGAAAAAATACACCTGTTGCAAAATTAATAGATTATTTTAAAGCAGGAGAGACTTTTCAGTTCTGAGTTACCCAGCACATTCTCAAGTCTATTACTTGTGATAAAAGACCCGATATACCTGCACATGTGCTTACCCGTACATATGTTTTATATCGGGTCTTTTATCACAAGTATTCCTGTTTATACCTGTTAACTTTGTATACCCGTTATTTTTGTATACCTGTTGTTTCACAAGTAAGTAAAACTTACTTACCTGGTACTTTGTATACCTGTTATTTTGCAAGTAAGTCCTACGATTACGTGGTATCAGTCAGCACACCTTTATTTTCAGTGTGTTATCTCAACATTACATATTGTTCATATCATTTAGATATAAAGAGTGACATATTTTGCTCCACTTACTATATGTCTATATGTCAAATCTTATTTTTCCTTCCAGAGACTTGTGCTCTTCCCTTCCCAGAAAACAGACCATTGACCTTACTTCATTGTTAAACTGGCCAGCTGAGGACCAGTGAATTGCTGCACATCTTTCTTACAAATCCGCCCATTTGTCATTTCATATGAGCCAGCTGAGTTCAGCCTAAATTATTCAAGTTGTAACTAGAAGTAAATGAGGTTTAGCAGATATATTTTTCCTTAAAGCTGTTAGTCCAGACCCTCTTTAGGAAAAAAAAAAAAAAAAGAATTTTTTTCTCAACCCCTACCCACTGAGAAGAGCTAGTAGACCGAAGCAGAAGGCAGTCGGAAAAAATACAAGAACATACAAGTAAAGTGTAGTTCCTGAGAGGTAAATTGTAGCTTCATAAAAAAAAAACATCTACCTCTAGGTTAAAACTTACCTGTTTAATTCAATCAGTTGACAGCAGAGCACATGTTTAAGGGGAAAAGTCACCTTTACTAGACAGATCATATGAACAATTCTGCCACAACCCTGTAAGTTATTTGCGTAGAGCTGAGGGATGCTGTATCCATATCAGATTTGCTGGTTTATGCAGCAACATTTCTGTAAGGATTCTCAGTTTTATCAACCTCATCAGCCTCTGATTCTTTCTTTTTTATTACTCTTGCAAAAAAAAATGCTGTTTTCAAGGTTACTGCAGGATTTCTTCACTGATTCTCATTTCCAATGCTGTGCCAGAATCTACCTGGAATCTACTGACATGTGACATAAGGCAACTTCTGTCATTGCAGGTAAATAAAATGATGCTTACACATAGAAGTAGGTGAGTGTTTGCTCTGCTGGTAGTCCAGAGTTAGGGCAGCTCTCTGAAAGCAGGACAGCTGTGTAAGCGAAATGCTTATGTGTCTAAGAAATACAGTGTGCCCCTCAGAGGACCTCATTAGCAGAACAACACTACTGTAATGGACAAGTTTACAAAGTGATGAACTGTCTGTGCCTATCAACAAGCCCAACTGTATTTTAAGTAAGAAATATGGCCTAAGTGATGGATATGTTGTTGCACAATCTGCTCATAGTCAGAAATAGGAATGAGATTATACCTGTCCAAATGCCAGTAAATAAAATGCTGTCAGTACAAATACTTCTAGTCTGCAAGTCTTAAACAAGTTCATACTGATAGAAGAGCCATTGAACTGAAGGCAGCAAGACATTTAAGACAGCTGTCTGTTGTACAAGTATCGCTAATAATTCATTTTGGGATGGGGAAATGATAAACTTTGAGGCAATACTCCAACATAGGCCACGTTTTCACCCTAGCTGCAGTGGGTTTTTGCTCAAAGATCTCAAACCTTGTCTAATGCTTCTTTCACAATATGCCACATTATGGCAGGACAGTTTAAATGGACGGTGCTTGCAAAAACCAAAAACCCTTGATGGTCGAAACGCAAGGGAAGTTTGTTGATGGGACTTGGTGACCTGGAGGAGAGCAGGGCAGCTGCCGTATGATAGAGGTGCCGCTCAATGAGCAAGTTAATAATTGCTTTAATGCATGTCAGTCAAGAGCTAGTCTGCAAACAGATTTTAGATAGTGAGTGAATTGCTATGTATTGGGAGAGCTAAATATTATCCTGCCCCTTACACAGCCAGTTAGGTTGTGTTTCACATTTTAAAGATAAAAGCGATGATAAAAAAGGTGCACAGTAAAGCTAGTTATTATATAGAACAAACTGTGAAAAATTATATTTTCTGTATATATTAAATTACTAGACTTTTAAACTTGTGGATATAAGAAATTAAGGATGAAATATTAAATGGCAAAAATGTTGATTTTTTTTTAGTTTCTTGATTTTTTTTTCCAAAGAGTATATAATACTCTGTATAATAATCTGTACCCCACAACGCTCAGAGTTTTAATGCAAAATTTACCAAAAGAGGTAATTGTACCACATATTTGCAATTAAACTTTCCATTACTGTAATAAATTGATATGCTCTCTTCATTGCAGGTGTCACTTTGGACACAAGAGTTTTGAATTTTAACTCGTTATTTGATAAATTTGGTTGCTAAATGAACATACTTCAGATTACAAATGAACTCAGTTTGCACCTCATTCTTGAGAGGGAAAGCTGTTTCCCAAATAACTCATTAGTGTGATTACATGAACACAGAAAGAAAAACATGAGCAGAAAATCCAGCAGGAATTTTTACAAAAAAAAACCCTTTGCATTTGCCAGAGGTCACATCTGATGCCTGCAGACTGGCCCATGCCTTGTTTAATCATCATTCCTTTTTTAAAAAATAACACAAAACAGAAAATTCCAAAGCTTCCAAAAATGTTCCTGATCATTCTATGTTCTTAAAGATGGTGAAATAAAATCATCAGTTGATTTGCTGCTGTATTCCTTAGGCCAGCAGAGACCCTGCTAAAGTCTGTTATATTTCTGTCCAATATAGACAATATATGGACACCAATATGAGCTATGGCTGAAGTTCATGGTTTTATGCTAACAAAAATACTTAAAAATCTCAAATCCCCAAAGGTCAGTTTTTGGGGGACTCTTTGCCTATAGTTTTGGAGCAAGGTAGATATTTCAAGCGCATGTAGATGCTGGATTTAGAATTGTCACATCAAAGTTGAAGTATTTTATATACTTTTTTATGCTATGTTTTTTACATGATGTCTGCAATATTGAAAAAAAGGAGATGAAATGATAAATAGCTAGCAAGCATGGGTGGGGTTGAGTGTATGAAGACTCTGAAATATAAATGAGAAGTGGAAAAAAGGTTCTTAGTGTTCACAGTAATATATGCAAAGGAGAAAGATCAAAGACAAAAGTGATTGTACCTGAAAAAAGAGGGGGGAAAAAGTCTATGGGGAGTTGGTGGGAGCTATTTTGCAAAGGAAAACTAATGTACAGAACATGATGTGAGGTTTCTCGCTGTTTGGTTCTGTGCTCTGTTCAGAACATGCTCCCTCGCTACAGCTCGCATTGTGCTAAGAAAAAAAAAATGATGTCTCAAATACATAGAGGATGAGAATGAAATATTCTTTTAAATACAATAGGTAATGCCCCCTTCCAAAGTCTTTTTTAAAACTCCATGCTTCTATGCCATTTAGCATTGATACAGGCGCACTTGATCTACTAGGCTAATGCAGAAGATGATACTTGACACAAATGCACGCTCATGCTGGAATTGAACTGTCTGCTTTTTGTGAATCTCTTAAAGCAAGCTGAAGAATGTGTGAATAAAGCTTTGACAGATCCAAGTTGAATACATGTGAATATCACTTTATATATCTCTCTAAAGTGGCAGCTTTTTTAGGAAAATAAACTCTTGGTGAACAGATCTCCATTACTCATTTAAAGCAATAAAGTAGCCAATGAAAGTTTAATGTGACACAATTTGCTTTAATTTTAGCAGATCAGCAATTTAATAAAGCAAACTAATCAGAGTATGTGAAGTAGTTATCAGGTTCAGAAACAGCTCAGGATTGTAACATCCATTTAAGCATCCAAATGTAAATGAGATGAAATCTTAACCTCCTATAAATTATGTGAAACCAGTGGTTAAAGCTCAACTTTCTTAAATTCGTGTTCTTGATCCATAATTAGTTAAGTTCTTTCTCTTTTGTTTTGCTGCAGTTTTGTTTTGCTGTCTGATCTTGGGTGGAGGTTACAATACTGCTACACAAACCTGCTTCATCTCTTGACATCAAACCACATGACATTCCTCTCTGTCTCCCGCATCAGCTTCTTTTGATCTATAGCAGATTCATCGGATGCACCAGCTTTTGCCTTTTTTATCTTCTAGTGAAAATATTTTAATGTCTTCTTTACTTTTGTTCCTATTCCCCTCCCCTGCTGTATATGTTTATTCATCCACTTCTTTCAGCTTCTTTTGTTTATGCTCCTCTTCACTTTATACTTGTATTTTGCCTCCCACCCACCCAGCTGCCCTTTTTTGGAATATGATTTTCTTCTCTTATTACAACTGATTTTTTTCTCTTCCTTGTTTCTTCTCAAGAAGTCATTCCTACCAGATGTTAGCCCTCAAAAGCAGAAGAAAAAAAAAAAAAAAAAGCCTGGAAGCCCAAGTATTAATCCTTTTATTCTCTGCATTGTTAAATGTAACATTAAATTTAACTCCACATTATAGTGAGCTTTCCACAACTAATTCTAACTTAATCTAAGAGGTTTTTTTTGACATTTAGATGTCATTGTTTGGGTATGTTTCTCTGTTCTTACCCTACTCTGTTTCTGAATTTAACTATTTTAAATTCAGTTGCTTGGGTATGTTTTCTGAAACCACCACTCCCCCTGCCCTCTTCCCTGTCCTCTCACCCCTCCATGATTAATTCTGCCTGAATTAATACTCTGCAGATTGAAGTACTATTGGGAGGGCCATCCCATCCTCTCTCTGAGCCTTCTATCCTCTGGGCCCAGTCATTGGTTTATTCTAATATTGTGTATCATATAAAGAACAAAAGAGTAGAGTACTTACTGACTATATCACATGAAGAGTAATGATGAGGGTGCTGTGGTTATGACAGCTTAAAGACACGTCCAAACAAAGTTTGTTTGTAGAGGTAATATCTTTTATTAGACCAACTTCTGTCACTGGAAAAAAAATGACAAGTTTCTGGGCATGGAAGTCATTCTTAAGACCTGAAATAGAAGCAACAGACTTGAAAGCTATATATAAATGAAGAAGACTGTCTTGTCGTTTTTACACTGGTTATGTCTATGAGCATCTCAAAGAAAAAGTAGTTGATATCTTGGACGGACAGTGATACTAAGGAGGGAACAGGAAGAGGAAGGGGAACCTGAGGAAGAGAGGTATCAGGAGGGAATTGAGATTTTAATCTGCAGGGAGAGGACCCGGGCAGGTTGGTGGCCCTATTTTAAGTTGTGTTTGCTGTGCTGGTAGACCAGAGGTATTGGTTACATTTTGTCCTCAAACAAAGCCTAAATTCACTTTACTTCACAGTTGACTTTTGGCCATGGGCAGCTTGTTCTGGATAATGAGCTTGGTGATGGTGCGATCTGTGCCAGGAGAAGGGCTCTAGACAACATTATTTCAACATAGGAATTTTTTCTAATAAATCGTTATCTTTCAACGAGTGCTCCCATGTAGGTTCTTATATATGAAATTGTGACTGAAAGTATAAGACTTTGAGGATATTCTGCTACCATGAACAGAAAGAATGTGTCCATGCTTTTCAAAGAATAGATACTAGAGGCAAGAGGAGAGGATAAATTATGCCACCGTATGCCTTTTTAGTAGCTGTTGTGACCAATCCACATGCTTGGAGTGTCTGGGAGCTGTGCAATACTGCGCGTACTCAAAGCTGGTCCAGCCTATCTTTATAACTCTCATATTTTCCTGCTTTATACACTCAGTTTGTATTTGCTGGTACATTTTGGTACACCAAAAAAATTGTTTTTTTATGCTGCTTTCCATGCCCCACTCATTCCTCTAGGACTTGTCTGACTGAAACACAAAGCCATGGCCTTCACAGGGCTTCCCAGCATTGACATAACCGATCTTTCAACCTTGCTGTTGCTATTAAATTGTTAAGCCCTGAAATATAAATAACACAAGCAAATATAAATAGTGCACATACAGTTGCCAACTCTTAAAATTTTAGCACAGTCACAGCTTTTTTTTTTAAGATATCTCTGAAGCAGAAAGTCAGATGCAATAAAAATCCTTGAAGAAAAAATGCCCATATATGACCCATCAGTTCAGCAAAATAAAAGTAATAGAAAAGGATGCTATTTTTATTCTGTTTGTTATTTTAATTCTGTTTACTAGATTTGGGGAAGCTTGATTCATAATTCTGCAGTGTTTGGGGATGACAGTGCTTTATAAGGGAACTTTCCTAAAGCTGCAGGTTTCCATAGTGCAGCATGAGAGAAAAGAGCCCACGGTCATTGCACAAGCAGCAGTGAAACCAGCCTTGCCCTGTGCCATCCGGCAGCTGCTGATTCAGGAGCTTAGAATTTTCCAGTGTGTCCATAAATATGGGCAGCACTTTTTCTGAGGAGTGATGAGTTAAAAAAATTCAAGTGTTAAGAAGGGGTGAAGGTTGGATAGGCCATGGATTTGGGAAGTTGGATAAATAATTTATTTGCAGGAAAATAAAAAGGAAAGCTAGAGAAAGAAAGAGAGAAGGAAAGAAAGTCATACGATGGGAGCTGTAGCAGTTCCTAATCTTAAGTATTTCCTGGCCTTGAAACTGTATCACTCTGTTTCTTACCACCATTTCTCCAAATCTATTGAGACCATGGAACTTTCTTATCTGGGACTGGGACAATATGTTCTCTGAAATGCCTTTCCTTTTTTTCCATCTCACAATAACATGAAAAACATGAAAAATCCTGAGGAATTTAACACTGATACTGAAGCATGCAAGTGTTCTCTTAGCACTTCATTAAAGCTTATTTAATTAAGAGTAACTCGGGGCTGGGCCAGGCTGAAATTTTTTATTTTCTTCTTTCCAAGTGGAGGAAAAAAATTAGTAAAGATACTGAGGTATATTTAATGCAGCTTGTAACATGAGATGAATTCATGGTGCTCTCCTGGAGGAAAAGCAGTCCCTGGAGAGCAGTTTGTAGCTGGAGAGGCTCTCACAGAAGAAGCGGCGCTGGAGACGGTGCATCCCTGCAGGCAGCTCCCAGGTCCTGTGCCAAACCTCAGGAGACCAGGGCAACCGCTGCCCTGCACTGGGATGGACCCAGAGGAGGCATTTCTATAGCAGGCTACAGGCACAGGCTTTATCTCGAATCGCTGTAACGAGGCAGCCCGTTTGGTTACATCAGTCAGGCACCCAGCCTCTGCCAGCCCTGGCTGGGGCAGCTCTGCTGACGGCTGTTGCCTGTGGGGTGCAGATATACAGAAACTGTGCATTTTTAATGCTATTGTACTGCTTTTTACAGTTAATTTCAACATTTCTAAGTGTTGAAATATTATATAAANCACAGTTAATTTCAACAGTTAATTTCTTTTCACAGTTAATTTCTAAGTGTTGAAATATTATATAAATAAATGCAAAGATCTAGCTAAGGAAACGCTTTAATTCTTTTGCAAATGAATCGTATAGTATATAAATAAAAATTGTAATTCATCACTTAGCTGAGTGATAAAGTCTGTATTCCTTTCATTTAGGGCTTTTTTCCCCCCTCCCTGATTGGTATTTCTCTTTCAGCCTGGACTGCGTTATTGTATCTTTCCTGCGATTAGAAAAAAAGTTCAAATTTCCCAGATAGAGTTATAAAGTATTTGAATTTGTAATCTGCAAAAGAGCTTTTGCTCCATGTTAAAAAACCACAACAACAAAACAGCCAAAACGTGATGATTTATAGTTTTCTTATTAGCTGAGTACTATACAGTTCTCCTCTGGTAAAGCAATGGCTAAAAAGCTGTTTACTATGTAAGTGTAATTTACACTAGCACTTTCCCCTTATCAAAATGGTAAATTGGTAGTAATGACTACCAACTGATAGTACCATGGTACCAGTGACTACCAGACAAGCATTAGTGAGGAGTGTTTTAAGAGATGACATGCAATGTATAAGTATATAATATAAATATATATAAATATTTATACACTATATAAACATTAAAGAAAATCCAGAGCCTTCTTCACTACGCTGTTATTCAAGTCTGCAGCTGTGGACTACACATATTCAAATATGGATTGGAGAAGCAGACAAGCTGCCGAGCATCCCTGGTGACGATACAAGAAGACAAGGTTTTCACTTCAGAAACAAAATCATCAACCAGTTTTAGACTCAGTTTAAACTTGGAGAAGCAATGGAAAGGAGGTGAAAGGCATAAGCTCTAATACCATGTAAATAGCCACATTCAAGTGATTTAATGGAGATCAGCTGTTTCAGTCAGCATGTAATTTGTTTTATTTGCTAAAGTATACTCTTCTTTTTTTTCACATTCCCTAGATCTGTAGTGAGTGCTTAAAAATAGATATAACAAAATGACAAGTCCAACATTAAAAATGATCTGAGTTTAAAGCACTAATAAAAACTACTTTGAAAATATCTAGCTGGAAAAAGAAAGGAGGTAGGGGGTAGCTTTAAGCTCAGAAGGAGCCTTTTTGTTACAAGAATTGCCATTCAAAGGTTAGTTTATTCCTTTTCCAGCTCTCAGTTGCAAACAGTGGAGTCTCAGAGAGAAATTTTGATCCAAGTTGATTGAATAAATACTTATTTTTCCAAAATAAGAATCTTAATACTCAATATGCTTTGCTCAGAAAAAAAATCTTGTTAAAAGTAGAAATCTTAAAAAGACAGGCACTGCAGAAAGAGTGTAAAGTAATTACCTGGAGAAAAGAAAGGTGTGTTAAAACCTTTAAAAACATGTTTAACCAAGGGAAAATTATTTGCTCCATGCACTTTAGATGTAACTTTAGCAATTGACTTTTAACAATATTAATGCTACATCTGTTTTATACACAAGTGTGCGAGTCCTCCCAGCGGCTTTTCTTAAGCAAGTCTATGTTGCCTATACACAACAGCACTCTTGCTAAATACCTCACAAACAGGCTTTAAAAGAGCTTTTATGACTGTGCATGTACAGCTCGAAATCTATTGCAATGTAAAGTCTTCCGGATTCTTATCCAGTAACCCCACAAATGCTCACAGATTGTTCAAGCAGAGCAGTGTCAGGGCTAAATAAATAAATCTAATACCCATTTCTCTGGCACCTTATTTTTCAAATTCTAGTAAAATAGCTTCTGCATTTCTGACAAGGATGAAATTCTTATCTCCCAATACAATGTGGAAAAGAAAGTCATGTGGATTAAGTCATTTGTCAAGGTCGCCACAGAAGACGGTGAGATAGCTCAAATAGTTATTTTCTGCAGCAGAGTCCCTGCGCTTTAACCCTGGGATTATACAAATGAACGCAGACAGACGCCTGACCTGAAAATAGCAGATTTCCAGTTAAGATCACTAATGAGAATTTTAATTAGTTGAGTAAGCCAGAGTCAATATGATCAGTAAACCAAACTCAATGACCTAGCAGCCTACTTCTTTCTGAAGGAAACTGCACTCTAGACATACGAATATCAGATTTTTTTCTGAGCCTTTTTTTACCACTTATTAACACAAATCTTTCATCACTGATGTGTTCTTAATTCATTTTAAGTAATGTTGCCACTCTGAGGGTATAGACCATTTCTGAGCGCTATTGTCTAGACTAATGGACTAGGGCTGGAATGTGACATGCTGGTGGCTCCCCCAGCTCCAGTCCCATCCATGCTGGTGGATTTGCTGGTCCAGAGTCTCTCGTGCTTTGCTCATCATTAGCAACTCGGCTTTTCCTAGCCGGACCTCTGCAGCCTGGCAGCATTTGCCTTTCATCCTGTCCCACCAATGAATCTCTCTGTGCTGCAAAGGGAACTTCCAGCACTTTGCCAGCTCTTTTCCCCAGAATCGCACGAGCTTTCCTGTTCGCAGGACCTGGCTGCCACTTAGGTAACACCCACCAAAATAAACTTGTCAGCAGGCCTCACATCCCAGTCTCTAAATTTTATTATTTTAGCACACTGTCCATTGTGAAAGGTTTGGCAATGACTATACTGTTACAGCTTTATATTTATCCAGACTATGTAGATATATCCTGTGATGCAACAGAGTTTCTCTACTCTTTAAAGAGCAATCAAGGATGCTTTCTGGCTGCACGTTTATCAATATATGTAATAAACAAATACAAATGTCTTGCTTGACTCTGCGTGTTGCAGCTACCACTGGTGAGCAGCAGTGTGACACAGGAGATGTCCCTGCCCAGGAGCGTGCGGACATGGGGGTGCGAGGAGGCGGCTGCAATGTGCTAGCCCAGGGAGCAGCAGGATAGCTGGCAATCCTCTGGACAGCAGCAAGCAGGAATGAGCACAGCAGGAAGGGAACAGAAAGAAAACCTTGCCTGAGGTCAGAGTGACTGAAAGAAAGAGCCTTAATTCCTCACCAATTAAACTTTAACCGAGTTTTGGGAAGATTACTAGATTATCTGTCATATCTAAAACTTTCTGCAGTAACATGATTTTTTTCTGCAAAAGAGGTGCCACATTTTAATGGTATTTGTGAAGCAACCTTGCAGGGTCAAAAATACATATCCAGAATTTTTTGCACTTTTCCAGACAGAACCCACAAACTTTTTTAGCCTATTTTGTCTATTCTAGAGCCTCCTTTCACTTTGTTATTCAACCCTTTCTCCTAAAGCAATCTCAGTTCAGTTGGTTTTTAATTATATCTGTATTGATGGAAGGTCTTGCCAACTTTGGTTATTAAATAGCTCTCTTCAAGGAAGTTAAGTTAGTATAAGAAAAGCTATAACATTCATCACTAATCCTTTCAGTAAAGAAGACTAGATTAATTAATGCAGGGGAAAATCTTAAAAATAACTTTGTCTAAAGACATCAGCTCAGATTTTCTGCTAGAATAACTCATTCTGGTTCCACAAATATTAGACTGAGTTCTCTCAGCCTGCCTTATGATTTGTGCACCGCTTACACTCTGGAAAGCACTGAATTTGTTTCAAAACATGGTCTGATCCTTATGACACTCATCCAGCTATTAATCAATAGCTTCTCTTTTTAAAAGTTATATGAAAGATTATGTGCAAGTAATACTCCTTTAGAAGAGAAAAATCATTCTTCAGGTGGCCTATTAGGACTGTGGATTTCATTTATTCCTAAAACAGAACTGGCTTAGCTTCCTTGGTAGTTCAAGTGATAATGAAAACTGGAAGGGAGTTAGCAGGTACCAATTAAAATGATCAGTCTACATGGGTGCCAAACCTGCAGTTAGAATTTACAGGTTAAGTGATCATGGCACAGGGTGTCTAGGCACTTAATAAAAAAAATAAGAAAGTGTTCAGGGTTAATTAGGAAATATCATTACAGAAATTGTGAGGGGAAGGAGGAAGGGAAAGAAGCAGCAATGAAAATAAATTGTTGCCCTTATTATCATTGTGTAAAATAAAATCAATCTATCGGGAGTGTATCTAACCATGGTAGTGAAATAATTAGAAGGAAACATTAGAAAAAACGCAGTGAAGCAAAAAGTTGAAAACAATAAGTAAGCTGCTGGAGAAAAATCAATGTATTATGGCTTTCTTAATCCCCGTGTATGTTCTGTCCAGCTGTTCTGTTGCTGCAGAAAGGCTGGTGCTGTCCTTGCATGCCCACTGCCCTTATTCCATTCTTGGTTCCCCAGCAGCTACGTCACTGCTGCCTCTCTGAGCACTTCTGTGATGGTTGAAAGGACTTTAATGAAGCAGGTGGAGGACAGTGCTGAGAAGATACGGCCAGGAGTGACACATCAGCCAGACTTGGAAAGTGCAGAACAATTACAGCCCCCTCCTTGTTGCCCTCCTTCTCAACTATCAAAACTAATGTAATTGTTAAAAGCTTGTAATTTTGTGTCTGGCTTCAAACTATTTCATGCTTTTTTCTTTTTTTTTTTGGTTAAATCCTCATTTGAATCTTTCAATTCAATGATAATCTCCCATCTCAAAAACAAAACCCAACAAAAAATAGAAAAATATCCTGTGCATTCAACAGATTGGATTTCCGCTTTCTTTGGCCCTTCGCAGAGGGCTGTGCTGCCCTCCAAAGGGACTGGGGCAGACTGGACAACTGGGCGGTGAGAAATCTTATGAAATTCAACAAGGTCAAGCACACAGTCCTCCATGCAGGGAGGAGTAACTGCAGACACCAGTACAGGCTGGGGACCGACCTACTGGAGAGCAGCTCTGCAGAGAGAGAGATGGGCATCATGGTGGATGACAAGTTGACCATGAGGCAGCAGTGTGTCCTTGTGGCCAAGAAGGCCAATGGGGTGCATTAAGAGGAACGTCTCCAGCAGGTCGAGGGAGGTGATCCTGCCCCTCTACTCAGCCCTGGTGAGGCCACATCTGGAGTACTGTGTCCAGTTCTGGGCCCCCCAGTACAAGAGGGATGTGGAGCTGCTGGAGAGAGTCCAGCGCAGGGCAACTAGGATGATCAGGGGCCTGGAACATCTGCCCTGTGAGGAGAGGCTGAGGGAGCTGGGCCTGTTCAGCCTGGAGAAGAGAAGGCTGAGAGGGGACCTGATCAGTACCTCAAGGGAGGCAGTGAGGAGGATGGGGCTGGCCTCTTTTCAGTGGTGGCCACTCATAGAACTAGAGGAAATGGCCAGAAACTGAAGCATCAAAAGTTCCACAGGGACTTAAGGAAAAAATTCTTAACAGTGAGGATGACAGAGCACTGGAACAGGCTGCCCAGAGAGGTTGTGGAATCTCCTTCTCTGGAGATCTTCAAAATCCGCTTGGATGCAGTCCTTTTCCCGCGTCTCTGTCTGACTCTGCATGTACAGGGGGGTTGGATGACCTCTAGAGGTCCCTTCCAACCTTAAGCATTCTATGATTCTATGATTTCTTTAGGTTTCTTTCTTGGATTTCTCATGTTGAGCTGTGACAAGCATAGCCGCAAAGGCCGCGCTCGCTCTGGCAGGTCTCTGTTGTGGCTGCTCAGTGTTCCTGGCTTGCAACCATCAAACGATGGTTTGATGAGTAAAGGATAATCGATCAGGGCTAAGGTAAACCAGCACTGCACATCTTGTCACAACTGAAGGATTGTTGCCGTCCACCTGTGTTATTCTGTTACCACTCCTGCACATAATTCACATTCTCCTCGTTGACAGAAGACGCAAAAGTTTCTATACCAGTCAGGAGCAACCTTTCTAAGTAACCCAAACCTCATCTTGTTCTCGAAAACCTCAGTACAGTTGAATAAGCCTGATTTTGTTCTGATAACTTGAGGAAGTAAGTTTGAATTAACAGTCTTCTTATAAAGCAATTGACAAGATGAAAATTTAATGCAAACTCATATCCTTAGAAAGCTTAGAAGTCTGCCTGTGTTCTGCACTGCAACACTCCTAAGAAAGTACACATTAAGGACTTATTGAAGTATCTAAGCATCTTCCTATCTTTAACATGTGCATTTGAACAAGGCTGCCGTGGAGCATGGCATTAAGGATACACCTGCATAAAAGTCAATACCTGGAGCTGCACCCTCACCCTTTCTCAATGCCATTTGCTGTCTATGTATAATATAAACAACATAAAGATACAAACAGGGAGTTGAAGAGAAAGGAAAGTTAAAAAATACCTGAAAGCTAGGAATGATTTCTCTGTAGTGGTCTGTATCTCTAAGAAAACAGTAATAGCGCTCATCAGAGAGCTTAATGTACTGGGTTTGTTTTTTATGCAAACTGTCATAAAACTATTTGGTGAATTCCAGCATCCCATCAGTGTTGTTTCTTTTTTTCTGCTTCATGGCTCATTACTCTGTGAAAACAACTGTATTATATTTCTTTCTGTCTCTGTTATGCAAGACAGTTTTACCAGTGAAGATCATATCTAAATTCTGATCTGCATTTGGAAGTGGAAGTCTAGCCACAAAAATGGAAATTAAACAAGTTGGCTCCTTTACCTGACCTTTAAAAAATGTGTTTTTGTGTAGCTTCCTGAGGCAGACATTCATTGCTAGCTCAGATACCATAATCTTCCAGTTGCCCTTGTCTGGGCTGATCCTCACACCGATATCCTGGTGCTCAGGCATCTGCCTCCTGGTGAGGAGCACTCAGGACATCCAAAGCAAATAGATACAGCATAGTGCAAGTGAAGAGATTCCTTGGAATAGTTTCTAGAATATTTTGAGGAACTTAACATGGGCTATGCTTGAGGAGCTTGAGGAGCTTTGATAGTCATTCAAAGCCCCGGGGTGTAGCTGTGCTCATGCAGCTAATGAACTCCTCTCTTTAGGATTCACTTGAGCTAAAATAATGTTACTGAGAGAGTATTTGTGACTGAAAGTGTTCCACTGGAACAGTTCCAGTAATTTTTTTTAGCAAGCTGATCCAGTTTAAACCTGTTTCATTTGTGGAAGAAAGTGTTCCTATTAGTTCTGCCAGATTTTCTGGTTGAGTCAGACACATGCAGTGCTATGAGAAAAAGGCAAGGCTGGATGGCCATCTTCCTGTCTGTATATAGAGGAGGATCTTGCTCGTGCTTTTGGCAGTTGTCTTTCTATTCCTAGGCCAACAGGCAACAACTAGATCACTTGTGAAAACAACAACAAAAATTGTACAAGTAAATGTTTTCTGCACTCAAAGTCAAAATATTTACCTAGGTTGTCTTGATAAATTGTATGAGCACAAGTCAGTGTAACAGAGGTGCAGGGACAAAAACAGAGTCACATTTCTCCTTATGGTCTTATCGGGTTTCCAACTTGCCCCTGTTTTGCAGAACTAAGCCTATGCTTAGTGTGGAGAAGGTACTCTGTTGATTGCTTGCTTTAGTATTTGATTGTGGAAGAAAATAATTGCCTTTTGCTGAATAGGATTATTAATATTTTCTTTTTTTTTTTACCCCAGTGGGATTTTTATCTCCTTACTTCTCCTTCCTTGCTGCCTATCCTGATCACAGAAAGAGGATGCTGGCAGCAACATCCAGGGATGGACAGGCTGGCAGTTGTCTGAAAGCCTCCAACAGTTGCTCATCCAGTATCTTACCTGGAGTGAGGATGAACTCCTGATTTTTTTCTCCCATTCATAGTCTCCTGAAGCTATGAGGTTGTATGAAAGTTTGAACCTGTTTTTTTTACTGTTACAATTACAGATTTCTGCATAAACCCTTCTCTCAAAAAAGTATTAAAATCTTTAGAAAGATAGATTGCTGTTCTCGTACCAAAACACACATTTCTCCCTCTATGGTGAGGCTGCACCTCGAATACGATGTTCAGTTTTGGCCCGAGTCCCTTACCCCAAGAAGGACATTGAGGTGCTGGAGTGTGTCCAAAGGAGGGCAACAAAGCTGTGAAGGGGCTGGAGCCCAGACCTTATGAGGAGCTGCTGAAGGAGCCGAGGTTATTTAGTCTGGAGAAGAAGAGGGTCAAGGGAGATCTTATCACTCTCTACAACTACCTGAAAGGAAACTATAGGGATGCGGAGTCGGTCTCTTCTCCAGAATAACTACTGATAGAACAGGAGGAAATGGACTCAAATTGCATCTGGGAGGTTCAGGTTAGACATTAGGAAGAATTTCTACACAGGAAGAGTAGTCAACCATTGGAACAGGCTGCCCAGGGAAGTGGTGGAGTCACCGTCCCTGGCAGTGTTCATGAAACGTGTAGGTGAGTCCCGTAGGGGCATGGTTTAGAAAATATGGGGTTGAATGGCTTATGGTTGGACTTGATGATATTGAAGGTCTTTTCCAACCATAATGATTCTATGATTCTGTGTTTCTAAATCTGCAGTGTCCCACAAAGCAGAAATATCTTAGTGATTCTTAAGAGTCAGTTCAATATTTAGTATATTAATTCTGAGATTCAATCTATTAGCTACAGTGAATATTAGGAATAACTGGAATGTGCAACTAAATAGGAGCCTGTGTGATATCTGAAGTGCTGATGTGCTCATGGAGGCTAGGGAGAAGGCAAGGAACTACATCTGGAATTGCTCCAGCAGCAGTAATTTCCTCTTCAGATGCAGCGAGTGCAAATATGTCCCCCTAAACGTGTCTCCCACTGAAGGAGTCAAAGTTCTTGTGTAAGCAAAGCAGGAGGATGAATGTATCATAAAGGACATCGTAAGTGGCATGCAGGCATAAATGGAAAACAGGAGCAGTCAAGTGTGCTACTACTTAGACTTAGTAGCACTTAAGTAGTGCTACTACTAGGAGCTTTGTTTTGAAATGAATAGCTGAGGAGCAGCAAGCAGCACAGCTAAATGCTCAGCTTCAGAGGAAAATAAATAAAATTGAAGAAGGGAAGAGGAAACATCCATACCCTTCTCTACTTGCCACCTTTTGCTGGCAATGACTTGCTCGCTACTGTCATGTTTTTCACTTGCAGCTATTATTGGCAGGAGTTAATTCAGGGTACTTCAGTGTTTTGATAGAATTACCAGCAGCAGATGGTAACAGAGTTGGCAGCTGAGATGAAAGGCAAGGATGGCTTGATACCCAGCTAAGTGGGCAGAGCTACTGCATTACTCTAGAAGGCAGTTGAAGCAGAAGTTTATTCAAGAGAGTGTTATGGAAAAATAATAAATATATATATAGAACAAAGGCCATAGCTGCTCATGAACTGACATCATATTGGCAGGAGTGCAACATGCAACTGATTTGAATTAAGTGCTGTGTTTATCAAAGACAGAGTCTTTATAAATAGCTTTTCACTACTTAGGGAGATTTGACAGATTTTATCTAAAAAAAAGGGTGAGGAGTAAGAAAGTAAAGTCTGACGCTCGAGAGCTGCTCAGATATTAAAAGAGATTTTTTTAAAAAAATATTTCCATGAAGAGGCTATTATTTGTTATTTATACTTAGTTTTTGAGGTTCTCAAAAGGTGTTCATTGTCCCTTTGAATTAGATATTCATATATACTACCGTACATAGAGAATAACCAATAGGAAAAAAAAATCTGTCTTCTGATACAGACACAAAGACAGTTCTATAAGGGAGGAGGAATGTTTTAATTTTCATTTAAATTTGCAGCAAACTGCTATACTGCGTTATTCAGGCTGTGTAGCTGACACGCAGCATTGGAGTTTTTTGCCTCTTGAAAGCATGACGCAAAGTTGTTCTCCCTCTTGTGGAATAAAATGTAACTCCAGGGGAAATTTTAAACTGCTTTATATTATACACAAGTCCTGAAATTCTTCCTTTATGCGATTGTAGAAATGCATCTAAATGGGCCGGGCCCCTTGTTCAGAAACTCAGCCTTGGGTAATGCTCATGACAGTCAAGTCTTTCTGTGGATGATTTATTACAGTCCCAAACCAGTATGCGTTTCTGCCTTGACTCTCTTTTTTCAAAACTAAATAAATATATTGCTGAATGAAACTTTGCTATGTTTGCACTGTTATGTACTCAGTTCAGACACTTGACACAAGCAGGTTATGGGTGACCAGCTCTTTAAAACCTGCCAGCTTCTGCTCTGTGTTTTGCTGGATTATATCACGCACCAACTAATGCTCCTTTGTTCTGTTAGGACAGGATCATTTGTCAGTTTAAGCACCATGGCTGTTAAAACTCCTTTTAGTCTAATACTGTCTTTTGTAGGCAGGTAATAAATAGACATTTTGATAACCTACTCATCTTTTATGTGCTTCAGTGATATCTATTAGATTAAATGTGTGTTTCTAAATAAGCACTTCCAAATCCTTCTGGTTATGACCAGTTCAAGACTTGTAATTGATACATAAAATGACTGCAAAAGTTATTCTCCTCTTATTGTCCAGCATCTTACTTTCGCATTTTGATATATTTCATTTATTCTCTCACTTCTTGAACTTTATTTATTCTCTCTCCTTTAATTTTAGAGCCTTTGTGAACCTTGCAAGATTATAACATTTCACATAGATGTTTGGAGGCCACTCTCTTAATGCTTGAAAAATCAATTCCACAGACAGATTTGCAAAACCTCACAGCTTATCAGCTGCATAACAGGGACTAGGCAGATCTAGCCTTACAAATACAGAGACTGTGGGCGAGAACTTGGAAAACTGCTGTTGCACATGAATGTAAATTTCAAGATATATTCAGCAACATCAAGTTACCTAAACTGGGACCAGTGCAGGTCACATGTATGCCCAGTTGTTTCCCACTTTAATACCCATTTTTTCATTCACACCAACAGCCCTCCCAGGTCCTCAAGTTCGTGCAAAGCCCAGACAGTTTCTTCAGGTGTTTTTCTTTGCTGATACAGAAGTGGAATCTGATACCAATACCTCTTCTCCAATACTTTCTTCTTATTCAAAGAACTGTGAATGTTTATGAAAAGCAGGAATGGCATATCTTTTTGATTCCTAAAGAAGAGCTAGCACTACTCCCTAGCAGTCTCCAGCTTTTGCCTCCTGAAACCAGCTTCTCGCATGGACTGTTCTCCTTGGCAGTGCTGGCACCAGGCTGCCCTGGTCTGTACCCCCTGTGCATTGCAGCTCACTACAGAGGGCCTCAACAAGCCACATCTTCCAGAGACTAAACTTTATTCTACAAACCATTTAGCATCACAGTGTAGGACTTTGCCTTTAACTGTCAGACTCCTATAAAGAGGTTGAAAACTGTTTTAAGAGATGTTTCTTGAAATGACCAATGTTTTCCACATCATCTTTCTCCCATGCTGCTCCTCTGATCAGCGTTATCTGTACTGCCCTTCTCCCATGGACATGCCAGCTGACACACTGGATGGCCAACAAGCTGCTTCTAATAAATCACCATGTAATGAACAGTTACTGTCTTGGATACTAAGACCTTTGCTGAAAACAAGGTGTATGGCTGTATAGTCTGGAAACCGCAAATAATGAATATGCTAAGTCTTAGTACAAGAAAGTGCTTGGCTAAACTACTGCTCATAATTCTACTGAGAAAGTGTCCCACCTGAAGCAAGCAGCAGTTTTTCCTCCCAGAAACACTTTTTTTGTTATGTTAGAGAAAACACAAAGAAGGATAGTGTCTTATTGCTCTCTTGATATTATTAAAACTAAACCATCAGATATATTATAAGGCAAATTTGACTTGCAATACTGATTTTACTTTAAAACCACAAAACTGCAGCATTCTCCAGGGATCAGATGTTTATTTATGTAGATACTTTAGCACCTATAACTTGCTTTAGATAGTTAATAATAATTTACACATATTATCTGGAAGGAGTGAAAAAATCAATGAAACACATATTAATATGAACAGAACTGATAGGTCCATACAGAACTTCAATAGCTTCATCCACATTTTTAAGCTTTACTTAATGCTTTGCTTTTTAAGCTTTGAAGGTGTAATTTCCCTCCGTCTCCTGTCCAGAAGGAATGAAAATGAAGGTTTGTGCATCATAACCAGGAATTCAACAGGTTTAGACACTTGGTATAAAAGGAATAAACAAAAAAAGCCACTATTCAGCCCAGAATTCCCAATACAAGCAGTCTCGGAATACAATCTTTGTTACACCACCTTTAGTTACTGCCATATGCTACCCCCTCAGGTGTTGTCTCAGTTGTGTCAAACCACATAGTCACTTTGGCCCTGGAAAGGAGTCCTCAGAGGCTGTCACAGAGCTGCCTGGTGTAAGCAGCTCTGACACACAGCTCAGCACCACACAGGACTTTGAACTCTGCAGAGACAGCGACTGTCATGTTTAGTTTCATGCTGGCTTATAGGGCTGGTATCACACCAGAGAGAGAGGATTTTGACTCCATAAATGACCATAACCATAATACATAAATAACCAGTGACTTGTAAAAGATGGGCAAAAGTTCAGTTCCTCTTTACAGTTGTAGAGCTGAAGCTAAATGGTGCTAGACTTCAGCAGAGACATTTGTTATACGAAGATTACATGAGGGCATCCTTGGCAAACTAAATGCTAAGGCTTCTTCCCTCTCAGCATTTTGCTATTGAGATACTTAAGTCATTTTAGTAGTTGAAAGCCGAGGCTTCCACAAAGCAAATTATGCAACTCTACTATCTTTGTGCTTTACTTAATTTAGTGCATTTTATTACCATATACTGCATGAAAAGAAGGCCCACCTGGAAGAGAAACAGCCACAGTAGATGGCATTGAAATGCAAATATCACTTTACATGGGAGCCCTGTCAACAGCATTGGGCTGGAGATGCACAAAAACACCATCCTGAAAATAACCATAAAATGTGGGAAAATAAAAAGAAAGGTTTTGTGTCAACAGCCACCTTCTTCCCCTTTCCTTCCCAGATTCTTCATTCTGTGGGCAGACATCAACAAAAAGCTAAAGAAATTTGTATTGGATTAAAATTACCCTAACTATGGTTAATTGAATAGGAATGATTACATTAAAACTACAAACCTTATATGATATAGTCTAGTATAGTTGCAGAAAGAAACTGGTTGGAGCCAACAAGGATAATGAAGGGTTGTACATATTAGAGAAGCATATCAGAGCTGGGCAGATTTTTTTTAAGTTTATGTTGCATTCCTTTTATATAAATATATACATATATATATAGTTACTGTCTTCCATTTCAGGAGACTGGGTATTAGGAATGGGTGGCTTGGCATCGTAATGTACCAAACTAAAAAATTTAGTGTTCAAAAGATCAGATCTAGTCTTTAATACCCTTTTATTTCATGAAGTTCATTGACAGCTGAGAAGTGCTCACAGGAGCCTGTCAGTGAGCAGTAAGCTCTTTACGCTATCCAGTAGGCAAGGCTGAGGTCCAGCACCCATCTCTAGAGGATAATTATGGCATGGTAGAGTAACAGTCTCTTAGCGGAGCTGGATAGGTCAAAATGGTCATTTGGTAACCCTTCTGGCATTAAAGACTGTTAATCCTAATATCTGACATATGACTGACATCACTGCTATGGTCAAAAATAATAAAAAATAATAAAAAGCTCTCTTTGTATTGCATTTTTTATTAAAAAGTAGACCAAGCAGAGATATGGAGGAGTCTTGAGTAGAATAAGACAGAAGTGACAAAGAGAATGGCACACTATGAGAAGGAAAGAATCAATGAAGAAAAGCGAAGGTACCTGGGCCATCACTTTCAGGAAGGTAGAAATGTAATTTGGGGTCAGAAGAAAGTATCTGTTTTTTTTTAGCCCTTTCTATTTTCTGACTTCAGGCATTTAAACAGGATGATGAAACCTAGATCTGTTTCTAGGAAAGAGAGTAACTATTATGCTATTCTGGCTCAACCATTTCACCCCTGCATTTCTTTCTCAGATTTTCAATCTTGAAATATCTGGTCTCGCTTTTGTTATATTTATCAATTGATTTCTCAGTATTTTGACCAGCCTTAATAATTTTATCAAGCTTTTGGAATTAACTTAGTAATTATGTACCAACAAATGTTTGTTCACACAGTGCTTCTTAAGTTTCAAAGTGTTATTCGATAAGCTATTTAATCACTATTAATAAACATGAAATTTTTAAAAAATTCAAGCAGGAACTGGCAAGTGCCTTCAGCAGTGACAGGTTTTCAAAACAAGCACAAATTAACAGACATCAAACTGATGCATAGTACAATAGATAGTGCTTTAGTGCAAGCAAACAAATGGGGAGAACTTCAGATTACAGAAATTGCTCCAGAGAAGAAATGTTCAGACAACTCTATTTGCTCTTAGTTTCTGTAGGTTCCTTATCTATGTCCAGGTCCGTCAGAGCACAGTAGAAGAGCATCTGCATGTATTTTGTTGTTGTAGCTGTAATATGGAGCAAAAATGTGTGGTTGAGACAAAGCTATAACCTCTCTTGGGCATATAAACAGATATTGATGGATTTTAAAGCACTACACAGATATTAGGAAAATTTTAAAACACTTTAAAGAATTGCATTAAACACACATTATAGACAGATGGATATAAGCTAAAAACAGATTAAAAATTATAAAGTCTTTCTTTAATTGGATATTTATCAACACACAGATTGATAAGTGAATTCAAACTGAATAATAATAATTTTACTCTTCAAAATTTGCCTGAATTTGAGGGGTGAAAACAGCTCTTCAAATCAGCAACTCACTATTTTGTTACTCAGAAAGATGCACACAGTCCTCTGACTCAGCTATCCTATTATGCAGGCAGAAAGTGAGAAAATGGTCTCATGGTATCTCTGTCTTTCCAGCTACCAAATTGCATCCTTATATATAATAAAGTCTGCAGAATCCTGCAGAGCTTTTACTGACCTAACACACAGAAATGGCTCAACACCACAAATATTAGATGACACAGAACACCAATTATGTCCACATAGTGGAATATTTTCTATCAGTATGCGTGGTTTGGTTTTCAAGAACATGAGATGGATCACATGGTCTCAGCCACGCTGCATACAGCATAGCAAACATTGTGAGAATCACAGAATCACAGACTGGTTGAGGTTGGAAGGGACCTCTAGAGATCATCTGGTCCAACCCCCCTGCTCCAGGAGGGACACGCAGAGTACGGGGCACCGGGCGGCATCCAGATGGGTCTGAAGATCTCCAGAGGAGAGTCCACAACCTCTCTGGGCAGCCTGTGCCAGGGCTCTGTCGCCCTCACAGAAAAGAAGTTCTTTCTCACATGGAGGTTGAACTTTCTGTGGTTCTACTTACACCCATTACTCCTCGTCCTGTCACTGGCCACCACAGAGAAGAGCCTGGCCCCATCCTCCCTATAATCCCCCCTCAGCTATTTGAACATGTTGATCCAATCTCCTCTCAGCCTTCTTTTCTCCATACTAAACAGGCCCAGCTCGCTTAGTCTTTCCTCATAAGACAGATGCTCCAGTCCCTTAATCATCTTCGTGGCTCTACGCTGGACCCTCTCTAGAAGCTCCACGTCCCTCTTATCTTGGGCAGCCCAGAACTGCACCCAATACTCCAGGTGCGGCCTCACCAGAGCTGAGCAGAGGGGCAGGATCCCCTCCCTCGACCTGCTGGCAACGCTCCTCCTCATGCAGCCAGGATCCCATTGGCCTTCTTGGCCACGAGGGCACATTGCTGCCTCATGGTTAACCTGTTGTCAACCAGGACTCCCAGATCCCTCTCTGTGGAGCTCCTTTCCAGCAGGTTGGCCCCTAATCTGTACTGGGGCCTGGGGTTATTCCTCCCCAGGTGCAGGATCCTGCTTCCTCTCTGCCCAACTCTCCATCCTGTCTACGTCTCTCTGAATGGCAGCAGAGCCATCGGGAGTGTCGGCCCTCCTCCCAGTTTGGTATCATCTGCAAACTTGCTGAGGTGCACTCTGTGCCCTGGCCCAAGTCATTAATGAACAAGTTGAAGAGCACCGGGCCCAGTACTGACCCTTGTGGGACATCGGTGGCCACAGGCCTCCAACTGAACTCGGCCCCATTTATCACCACCCTTTGGGCTCTGCCATGCAGCCAGTAAAGGAAAAAGAATTTTAAGAGAAACATATTTTTTCTATCATGTGATCAAATATCAAAAAGACTTTGATACAATAAGACAAGATTATATTGCTTACCAGAGAGCCACTGTAGACATTTAGGTCTTTTTTCAATTGGCAGATAGACTCCCAAGTAATAAGCAGGAATGCCCGAGAGGGCAATACCAACCCCAATAAGCGAATTAACTGTGTCACTGTAGAGAGGGACTATGACCAGGAAAAGGGAACATAGGCAGTACACTATAGGGAAAATGAGGTTAAGCTGTGGAAAAAACAAGCAATCAAAGATCAGTATTTATCAAAAGAAGCAGTTATATATTCTATGTGAAAACTGACAGGCTCTACAGATTAAAATTAGACAAGTCGATAATAAAAGTAACTACTGACTATTTGACTATTATATACCAGTCTTACAAGTGGTCACAGTCAGTAGAACTGTACAGAACTCTCTTATACTTCGATATCTGACCACCTGGGTGTTTTCAGTTCTGTAAAAACTGAGTTCCTTTCCACAATAGTTAGAGATCAATCTTTTAAAGAAAAACTTTAACAGTATTTTTTCACTCCAACTTCAATTGCATTTGTAATTGACATCTGACTAGGAACTAACTCTGCTAGACTTTCAAGTAATAGCTTAATCTTACAGAACTAATGGACTGCTTTAAAACCATTTTGTTTGAAAAAAAAGAAAAAGTGTATGCAAAGTATAGCTAAAAGTTGACAAATGGTCATAGGAAATGAACAATCAATACCTATTATCTATTATGACTGCAATCTTTATTCTAGTAGTCAATAGCAAAAATGCTATTTGTATGTAAGAATCCCAAGCACTTGTTTATTCCTTATTTATTTTGAAATAAACAGGTTTTAAAGCTGAGTGACAGCAAAACAAAAAACCCACACAATTTATTTCAACCTTATAGCAAAAGTGTCAGGAAATATGTTCTTGTGAAAACACAAATACATTTTACTCCTTCATTTCTTATCTTGGATATTAAAAGGATTTTTATGGTTGAAGTAAATAGCATATAGCGTAACTAATAATGTATCCCTAGTTACATGTGCATTATCTGGGTATTATGGCTTGTTTCCTTTGTTCTTTTACTTACTTTAACAGGCCGTGGTCTATGAGGCTGCGAATATCTCAAATATATTAGTCCTGCAATAGACAGACCCACAAAGAGCCAGTAGTTGAAGCAGTAGTAATTAATGAGAAGGAAAACATCTTCCACAAGGAGATAAAGCAAAGTCGTTAAGCCCTAGAGGAAATAATGGGAATTTTTTAATGGGAAAATAAGTACTTGTCTAATAAAATAAAGAGGTAATAAAGTTATGTTAAGGGCATGTTTCACAGATATTTGATGGGACCTGGAACATCATGTCCTTGAAGAAGCAAATATTTAAGGCCTCTAATACCCAAATACATTGGCACAAAACCCACTTGGATCTATTCCTCGAATGTACTAGCAGCAACTCTATTCTTGGCTGAATGTAGCTAAGGTTTGTGAAGCTGTTCTCCCGCTAGCAGAAAATGCCCTTGAGAAAGCCAGATGTGGTGGCCCCAGCCTCTGCTCCCTACAGACAAGACTGCTGAGGAGCATCCTGTAGACAGCAGCTTACTTGAAACTTGTGACTGGCTTCAGATGGAAAAAATATTATTTTTAAAATTTCATTTCACTTTTTGAAATTCTCACAGTATATTGGTACTTGGTACCATTACCTTGGTACCATTACAGTAAATTCTGTAGTTTGCTACACTGTCTGCAAGGAAAGGGTGAAACTAGACCTAAAATACCTGGAATGTAATGGTTGCTCTATGAAACAGGACAAAAGAAGAATATAGTATTTTGATGAGCAGAAAATAATCTACTATGATAAATGGAAATTATGGTGTGTAAAGGAGTAGCTCATCTTAGTAGATAGAATTACCCTAAGAAGACTATTCATAATTAAATAATAACTATAATTAAACTATTACATTAATATGTAGCGGGATCATTAGGCTTACCTACTTGTACAGCTTATATAGCACAGGTCAAGAGGAGACACCAAACACAAAACATGTTCAGAAAAACAACAGTGTAATGCTTTTGAATGACTTCTTTATTTGTGCATAATCTCCCCCTTATTTTAATCCGCTAGATTTAGGGTTTATCTGTTAAAGGCATTAAAGTTAGCTGCACTAATTTTGTACCTTGTGGCTTCTTGCTCTTGTATCCCAAGGTTCATTTCTGCAGCAACAGCAGGACAAAGTAAATATGGCTATGAGAGTCCAACTGTAGGAACTTAATTTTAAATGCTTTAGGACTCATGTTCTGACTACAGAGTTCTAGAAAATCGGCCTAGAGGACCGTCTGAGGTCTCTTCTTGTCACATGCTTCCCAGTGGATACGCGGAACTCATAGAAAAAACTTAAAAATGACTCCTGTCTACACCGTTACATATTTGCTATTTTTCAATTTATTTTATCACTCTTAATACTGACTAATCTTTATTTACCTTGAATAAATATGGATCAGGCCAATCTCTGAGCACTGAACCCCTATCTCTCCCACACAAAAAACCCCTGAACACCTCCCTTCCTCCCAAATCTCAACTACTTTTACAAATTTTAGCCATGTGAAGATTTCTCCAGGGCAGGTGAGGCCAAGGATAAATCCGGGGAGAGGCCAAGGGAGGCTGAGTGCTCCAGGGTTTGAATCCCAGGCTGCCCAGGCTGAGCACCAGGTGAAGCTGTCACTTACATTGAAGAGAAGAGCAGGCACTGGTGTGAAACACTTGACATGAATCAAGCTCAGACTTTTAGGGAGGTGTCCTTCTCTGGCTCCAACATAAAAAAGCCTAGTTAAAAAAAAAAACTAGTTAATTGTATGTAATATATAAGTAAATAAATAAATACATGTATAAGCTTTAGTTTATCAGGTGGTGCTGATCTTTGATGGCTGGCACTGAAAGATGTTTCAGATCATAGCAATTCTTCCATGATAAATGAATATAAATGAAAGAAAGTTGTTACTATTAGAGTGTACTAATGCAGATTAATATTAAATGATTTCTTTTCAGTTACTTTAAATAAATTTTATGTTTCATACCTAGAAGCTGCAATTATTGATGAGTTTAATCCGCTATAGCAAGACATGGCCACTGCTATTGGAATAATCCACTTAGCATAACTAAGGGTTTCATTGCCAAATGTCTGCAACAGAAAAAGAAATACAGTGAGGCTCATTATATTAAATATATGGACTATCCTGAGAAACTCACATCTAAATATAGTGTTATAGCACATGTCTTCTTATGACATAATAAAATCAGAATTTGGAAAAGCTGATCAATATCAAAGTCAATATTAAAAATGACAGATGTATTTTTTTCTTATTTTTTTTAAGTTGACATCAAGAAGAGAGTAGATAACATGTATTGGTTTTAATGTGTTTTTACAAATCTTGACTGTAGCATGGCATGCATTATTGTATAAAATATTGAAGTATTTAAAAAAAATCACTGCATATCTTTGTTTTGAAAATATTACTGGCAGTCTGCAGCATTAAAAACCTGATATGCTGTACATACGAATACTGTACATGAGTGATAGCCAAGGAGTGTTTCTTAAAACAGCTGCTGGTTTCTATAGCTCTTTCTCTGTTTGCCCTTAGTGAAAGTACCCTCTGCTGGGGAGGGATTCTTGCAGTGTATAGGAGAATTTAACAAGAACAGATCTACTGGATATGCACTTCACATGTTCCTTGTATTATACTGGAACTGTTACACAAAAACAAAACAAAGTTTAAAACAAAGTAAAAGCTTTCAGCATGGAAATATATCAATTGGTTTGACAAGAAATGTGCTATATGAGATTCTTCCACAGTGATACACACGGTACCTTTTGATTTAATCATTATGTAACTTACCACAGCTACTGCATCACTCGTGAGGAGGTCGGACATGTCCAGCACTACATAGTATGCTATATTAGTCAGCAAGTAAATAACAGTCACAATAGGCATCGAAATTGCAATAGAAATAGGAAGATTCCTACAAAATGAAAGGGGCCAAATTATTTCATATTGTTTAAACAAAAAATACCTACA
This sequence comes from Crypturellus undulatus, assembly GCA_013389825.1. Classification (NCBI taxonomy): domain Eukaryota; kingdom Metazoa; phylum Chordata; class Aves; order Tinamiformes; family Tinamidae; genus Crypturellus; species Crypturellus undulatus. The sequence goes on from VWPW01016612.1 coordinate 54,133, forward strand.
TGGGAGAGTGTGCCAAGTTCAAACATTTGTAAATGGATGTCTCCACAACCTCCTGTTCCATGATTTTGTAATCATAGAGTTATAAAATAAGATCTGAGATTCCTAAGAAGCTTTGTTGGCTGTCACAACTTTTGGAGAAAAACTGTGCATTTGTACCTGTAAATTTTATATGTCTTTTATAGGAATCAAATGAAAGAGAATACTTCAACAACGAGATTTAAAAGCAGACTTAAATGTTTTCTTGATCACAGCTTTTCTTCTGACTCCTGCTGTATGCATGTCCCAGGACAAAGTGCACCGTGTCATTCTGAATAGGTGAGGCCAACCTTCCCCAGGAACTGTACATCCCACCAGGGAGGAGATGGTATTTCCAGTGTTACTGTGGACTTGTTTTATTTTTATTTTTTTTTATTTCTCAGTTTTTCATGCTTAGCACAATGAAACATCTTATCCACAAAAAGAAAGGCTGAAGATCACAAGATAGAAGAATCATAACCTTAATGCAATCTTACTTCATCGGTGACAAAATGATTTCTGGAAAATATAACAACTGTTCTGTCTGAGTGAAAATAAGTGGGCAATTTAGTGGGCTACATGCACCTATGCGTTCCTTGCTTTCAGAAAGGGCTTGTTCTTTCATTAAAATTTCTGGTCTGAAGTGTAGGGTGTAAAATATATGTATAGAGAACAGTGACATTTTAGCATGATACCACCGGTGAGCGAGAGAGTGGAAAATAATTAGAACAGTTCTCATATATAACATTTCTTTTGAAAAGAGAGGGTTTTTTTAATAAATAGAATAGTTTGGCTAATTACCAATCAATCATCAGAGGCAAACCCAGAGGAGCTTGCTCTACCATTAGCTGCCTTTCCAGGGCAGTTTTCACAGCCTTGCAAACAAAACATGCGTTTACCTCTGGGGATTCTGCATTTCCTCAGTGACGTAATTCAGCGTGTCCCATCCCGAGTAGGAGAAGAGGGCGGAATACAGAGCCAACGCGATCATCCCGGGGTTTGTTGCTGAACCATCAAATGGAGCTCTAAGGTTTTCTGTTTTTCCTGTATAAATGGCAGGTATCAACTGTCATTATTTGAAGAGCGTAATGGAGAAGCTGACTACATCAAAATCTCAGCTATACAAAAAGAAATAAGACTTATGGCATCCAAGTTACACTGCAATACTCAGAATGTGTACAGGTTATATTTTCACTTAGCAAATACAAAGAGTTCAGAGAACAGATATTCAGATAGGAACATTCAGGCAAGGACAGAACACATTTTTTCCAGGTTAGTTTTTTGAATATGATGTGTAATTTTACCAGAATTCACAGGTTTTCTGCTGGCATCTTTGCCTAGCCTGCTGAAGGAGAGTGCTGTGCTCAGGTCATGCTGTGCCCCAACCATCAGGAAGAGGGAGCTGAGGCACCCAAACCTATTCCTTAACCTGTCCTTCCTTTCTTAATTTTCACCAGATGAATTAGCACTGAATGAGGGGAAAACTCCTAGAGACACTGTTCTCAGTCTCAAAATTCTCTTTTAGGATGGTTCAGTCAATTGAGGTGATCATCTGAAGAATTCTGCAAAATGTAAGAAATGTTAGTGAAACTGTACAAATCTTCACTGCTGTGCTGGAGACAGGAAGAAGCCCTGACTAAATCTGCAGAAGAAAAGTAAACTATCTAATATCAATGGAAGTGAGTTTAAGTATTCAGGCTGACGTAAACATAACAAAACCTCTACTACAAAGGTCTTTGTTACAAAATTAAGCAACTTCACCCTCTGTGTTAAACTGAGGAATTTATGGATACCCCCACAGCAATCCAGTCCTGGAAGAGTAACCTAGAATCTGTCCCTACCATTCTTTCTCAATCATAATAAGGTTACTTTCCCAGGGGACTGTTAGAATAGAGGAAGGTGAAGCTGAGATCTACAAACGCTCTGGGGACATGGCTGAAGAAAACTGCAAGAAGAAAAGAAAAGAAAAGAAGAGAAAAGAAAAGAAAAGAAAAAAGAAAAGAAGAGAAGAGAAGAGAAGAGAAGAGAAGAGAAGAGAAGAGAAGAGAAGAGAAGAGAAAAGAAAAGAAAAGAAAAGAAAAGAAAAGAAAAGAAAAGAAAAGAAAAGAAAAGAAAAGAAAAGAAAAGAAAAGAAAAGAAAAGAAAAGAAAAGAAAAGAAAAGGAGGAAAAAGGAAAAAAAAGGAAAGATCAGATACATTCACAGTGTTTTAAAAAAGGATTCATATCTCAGCATACCGGAAGAAACTGTGTCATAACTGTTCTTTTCATTAAAACAGTTGCTGAGTTTGAGTGCATTGACCTGATCACAACTTCTTCCAGAAGTCTAGTCGTTCCTCCTTAGTCATTTGTCCTTTGTTCTTTCCTTAAGTGCTCAGTATTTTTCAAAAAGATGAGACTTAGACACTGCTAAAAGCCCTTTTCATTTTTCATTCATAGTAATAACACTTCCTCTCCACCTCTTTCCTCCTGACCACATGCAAAAACGTAAAGGAACCGACCTGGGTTACAGAGACGCATGAGCAGAGGAAATGCTCCCCGTGCCAAGCTGTGCCACGGCAGCTGCACACAAATGAATAAGTCAGGAATTTCAAAGGTAGCAGTTTGAAAGCACAGATTACTTTATGACAGTAGGGACAGGGCAAAGCTGCTATGAGAATGCCATCACGGATTCACACAATTTCAAAACTGCAGTAGTTTAATTTACCAGGAAAAATTAATCATTCACATCTCCTGCAACTTCTCATTCCTTTCTTTAGGGTTGGATGCAGTTCGGTTTTATTGAGACTTGGGAAAAAAAAATCAGTTACAACTGACATATGCTGATAATGACTAAATGGAAATTCTCTATAAATCTGCTGTGACTTCTTCAATATGTTGATGCATTACTAGAGCTGCAGCCAAAGAAGGAGGTCAGCAAACATGGAAATGCAATCACTTCTATTAGGTTTTATAAGATAGTTTTAGCAGGAGAAAGAGATAATTCTGTTATTGAATAGGGAAGGTCTTTATTTTAATGAAAGATGCAATGGCTTTTTAGGGCTTTTACAGGAAAAGAAAGAGAAACCTCAGGAACTAAGCAACACAGCTAGAGATGGAAGACTAATTTAGCTTATTATGTACCAGAGGCCCAAATTAATAAATACTGTATCGCCTCTTGCATGCAAGGAACAGAGGTAGCTCTGGAATAAACTCATCTCTAGCGCGCCAGGGTGTTCACCAGCGCTGCTACTGCTGGCACCAGGTGCCTCATCTGTCCTGTGATGTCTTGTGATAGTCACAGCGATTCAAGGGAGTAGACAGTATCGTCCACCAGTAGGCACTGTTCTCCCTTGTTCGGGACAATAAATGCACCCTCTCAGCAAAAGCCACTGGTTTCTTCACGTAGCTGAAGAATAATTTCCTCCTTGCTGGATTTCCCTCTGCTTGTAGAGCATTACTGCAGCTCACTGTGTGCCCCTTCATAGCAATAGTGTCCTTATTCATATAGGGACGAGTCATGTTTAAACCAGTTAACACTAAATTGACATCAATTTGGCTAGTATCTGCTATTTAGTGGGAGCAATGGAGAACTTAGGTGTCTTGGCTTGCCATACTCTCAGCGTACCCTAAAATTTCTTTCTCAGATACCTTTTTCGATGAATAAGTATTATTTCATATGTAAGTATTTTGGAGTTTGATTTGCCTGTACAGATTTTGAACCCCATATAGGGTTCAAATTTTTTTAGGAATTTAAGTAAATAAAATATAATCTTACCTTGACCCATTTTATAAAGACCAACAGCTATCACCAAGATAAGAGCCATAACTTTTGCATATGTGAAGATATCTTGTACCCGGGTTCCCCACTTCACATTAACACAATTAATAAATGTTAGGGAACCTGTTGAGAAAAAGAATCTGCATTAGAGGAGAACTATATCTTTTACATGACATAAAGCACATTTTAAACATCCCCTTCCAGATACCATCCCTCTTTTCAAGAAAGAAAAAAAAAGAGATCCAAATTTGAACAGTTCAAGACTATCTTTTTTTTTGAGATTAATGAAATTCATGATTCCTGATTAATGAAATTCCTGATTTAAAAGCTACATGACATTTTTTCCTAAAGGGAAAAAAAGACACTTATTTGATTGAGGGTGCTATTTTCCATCAATAAGTGGGAAGAAAACACATCAGATTTTGAATTTTAGAACTACTCCCACTCCTTTAAATCTTTAAATCTTAACAAAGTCAGCAGAGTTGCTCAAATGCAGAAGGTGAGATTTTTTTATATCCCTACATTGCAGTTTTTCCTAAAAAAAAAATGGTGCAAATTCAAACTTTATTCTCTGTACATCAAAATACTTGGATGTCATTTTCAGGAAGCTGATGGAGCCAGGTCAGCACGCTGTTACCTGGCACCCAGGGACAGGAATGGTGTCATTCATGCTCTGATCCCAAATCTGAAGATTATAAAAGTACTCACAAGTTCTCTCAAGCCTCTATTCCAGCAGAATATATTGGGAAACAAAACTAAGCCCTTCGGCTGTAGAGATTCTATTCAATCAACTCCTTCCCCAATCCCTCCTTCTCCCTATTTGCATTCGAATCCCTGACAAGCTGATAACACACACACACACACACACACACACACACACACACACACACTGCCATGGAAACTTACCTCCTTTACATCCCTATAATTCAGAATAGGGACATTTGTACCAAGTACAGCCCCTGATGGCTGGAGCAGACATCAGGCCCGATGTGGTATGGGCCATTAGTGTGCTCTGAAGCACATATCAGAATGGGCTATTTTTTTCTCTGTCAAACAACTCTCTTTTCTCTGCCAAAGCCACATGTATATATTACATCTCTTTCTTTGCTCTGTCTATAACCTAGACTTCAGTTTTAATGGAAATAAAAAGGATTTTGTAAGTGCTTAAAATGAAAACCATCCAAAAGCCTTTCCTTACAGTAATGAAATTATAACCCAACTGCAGATGCTCAGAGACCTTCCTGTCTTCATTACCACTAGTCAACTCTGCACTTTTTAGCTGACAGTGTAGTCAGCTGTCAAGTTAATGATGCACTTACTTAACTATTTTCAGAATTTGGACCAGATTTGCCCCCAGTATTTCCTATTAATATACCAACATAGTGCAGCGAGGACAGTTTTTTATATAAAATTTCAGATAATATATTGAATTGTTCCTGTTTAGTGTTAGGCTAGCAAATAATTTGGAACTCTTTCTAAATAAAGGATTGCTGTAAATCTTGATGTTGTGTATGTGGCATACATATTGAATAAGATTTTACACGGTATAATTTAAAAAATCTCCTTAGAATATTTACAGTATAGCTCATCCTTAGAAGTACTGTAGTATAAAAGAGTAACCATTAAATAAATGACTATTTCTTAAAAACAATGAAATAAAGAAAGTGTTAAAGACTTCAGTCAACATTTGAGCATTTCAGTCATCAGATGATGTATAGAAGTGCTACTTAAAACACTGTGGAGGATAAGTTTCCTGCACGTGTCATGATTGTGCTGCAGAGTGTCATTAAATTCAAAGCAATGAGATCTTGGCATGGAAATGCCAGTAAATTCTACTAAATATTTGCCCCATATAGATTCTAACGAGTTCTCTCTACTATAGTGGTGAAGTGACAATTAGATCCGCTGTTCGTGAGCCCTTGCAAAAATGGTAGTGACTAGTAATGATTTTGCTGACACTCCTACATTGCCTATCACAGTTAATATAATAAACTGTAATTTTACCAGTAATGTGGACTGTTACTCAAGATGTTAGTTATAAGTGTGGTTGGGCTGGTGCACAGATCTGTGGCATGTGAAACCAGACAGCAGCTGCCAGCCACACGCGGGGCTTCAGCACCCGGAGAAGAGAGGGGCTAGAGGACAGAGCTGCGGGTCCGCAAGGAGAACACAGCAAAACAGCTGTGAAAAGGAAGGCTAAAGAAATCTTTGAAGACCATTTCTATTCAATGTTAGGATTTCATGAGATGCCATTAAAACACTGTATATTAGGCCTGTGATCCAAAGAGACTCTATATTTTTAATCAGCAAACATGGTTTTCCTCAGCCAAATTGTTGGAATCCTCTTCCCTCCTCTAATATCTCAGTACCAAACAAAGTCCATTTGAAGAAAAGCATCTGAACATGTTCTTCAGAGGCACTGATTATTATCACAGCAGGTTAAGGAATAAGATCTCAGAAAAATCTCCCTGGGCACCTCCAAATATAATCATTAATTTCTAGCAGTCACAAATTTACTCACAAATACAAGCAGCTGCAATCAACCTGACTGCGACATATGGTGGCTCACAGTGTGGAAAAATTGGTTGAACAATATAGTTAGCAAACGTGATGGCTATCACTGCCTGAGTTGTTGGTTCGATAATCAGCAAGGAAGACCACAGTCTGATGAAGGCCACAAAGGCACCAAAGGCTTCCAGGATATAGGCATAACTGGCTCCAGATTTAACAATGGATGTTCCCAATTCAGCATAACATAAAGCTCCAAAGAGTGAAAAGATCCCACCAAGAGCCCAGATGACTAGAGAGAGTCCATAGGAAGTGCTATACATTAAAACGCCTCTAGGGGACACAAATATTCCAGAGCCAATCATGTTCCCTACAATTAAAGAAATTCCATTTAGTAAAGTAATTTCTTTTTTCATCTGCATTTTTTCTTTCGAGTCTGCCATATCGTCCACTTCAGTTTCGCCATTCCTGGGTATGGATTTTTTATTGCAGCATATTTGCCAGGGGGCTGTCATCCTCAATTACCATTACCTGAAAGCAAGGGGAAAGAACATCTTTTGTAATGCATGTAGTATCAGAAACATGAATACGACATTTAGCATGCAAGCATGGATAGTATACAGAGCAATCACCTTCCTGCGTTTGCCTTGTAGTCTGGGAAACACTAGTGAATCCAATTACCTTTCACTGGAGCTTTTTTTATGGATAAATATGTGAAGCCATTGTAAATTATGTTAGGAAAGAAAGACACTGTATCTCTGGAGACACCCTATTTCAGCTGGAGAACCGCACACAGAACCTCACTAAATCTTGCTCCCATCCCAGAAAGAACTTTGTTCTGCTATTCAATCAAACCACATCCATCAAAAAATTAGGTACTGAGGAACACAAGAGAAAAATACTCAATGGAGGAATACAGAAAAGTATTCAGAAGCTCTAGATTCAGAATGTTAATGTGAAGATGAACAAAAATCCACCATCTGAGAGCTTCAGATACTCCCAGAGGTAAGAGTACTGCTGTAGTGAATAATGCACCTTGTATAGTTATTAACCTTGCTTGACTTCTGGGCAAAAGCCACTAACATGCATAGGATTGAGTTTTGGACACCCTGTTCTTGGAACGCTTTTTTTTATCTGTAAAGGCTTCTAACCCCAGTGCACACAGGGCAAGATCCAAGTATGCTGGTGGCTGGAAAACTGCGTAAACGCCACCACATACACTAGTCGTGTATGCGTCACATCCATCTGGTGCTGGCGTGGTGAAAGATGGGCCAGATGAAACACCCTGCATTGTGTCCTCTGAAAACACTCACTCCTGCCACAGGGTCACGCGCGCTCATAACGCTTTCTTGGAACAGTGACTTTTCTTGTGTCTGGAGCAATACATTTCTACTTCTCTTGCTCCATCCTCCAACCCAGACACGGCAGGAGAAGACCTCATCAAAATGAGCTACGGCAAAGTTTTTCAAGCAAAACAAAAGTTATTCCAGCAGATACTCGTCAAAAGCATCTGATCATAAATTTATGTTGTTATGTGGTTAATTGCCACTTTAAAAACAAAAATAAACCCCAAACTTCCCGGAAGGTTCATTTTCCTTTGTAAAGTATATCTGTTTTAGCAGCCCTGATGAATTTATATGTTTTCTTTTCCAATTTTTGGTGGGACTCAGTTTTCTAGTTGATCAGGTAACTAATGAAGCCAGATGAGGTTTAAAGATTAAAAGGTGCCAAACTCTTTTTAAAAATTAAATGCTTTACTCATCCCAAAATTATCTTCTAACTGCAGAAGCACTATGAGAGCAATGAAGTACAGTTAAATATTAGTTTCTCTATAGATGTTTAAGCATGACCGCTGAATGGCACAGCTTTTAGGTGACATCCTCTTCACACACAAGTAGATCTTCTTATTTTTCGTTTTGTCCCTTTCAGAATCAGAATCTATCTTGGGCTGGGCAAGGAATGTCAGGCATCCAATATACCAACCATTTACCTTCCTTACAATTTCTACTGCACCTTTCAATTTTATTGTGGCTGACCCTATAGCTAGAAGGGATTTGAGCAGTTACATTGCCCTTACTATTCAAGTCCCACACAATTTACAATCTGCAGCTTTTATGAGAGCTTGTAGTTACAGGTTAGCACTATTTTTCAGTAAAACTCCGTTCTTCAGATTTTGCTTCTTTTCACTTTTGCTAGTGAAGTGTTCCTTCAGATCTCTAAAAAATGTGTAATCAGAGTGTAGGAAAATATTTGTGTATAAATAAGTGGGTGTGAATAAAATAATTTTGAAAAGAAAAAAAATGAGCAAGAAATAGTTCAAATTTCTGCACTTTGAGAGATGCCACTTTACCAAAACTTTTAACCAAACACTGAATTAAATGCATGAACAGGCATAACATCTTATCTGAGAGTCAAAGGATAAGGATAAGTCAGAGGATTCAGTTTCCTAAGTAAGAAATGTTCACTGATTTCCCTGACTGGAGCTGAGTTATCCAATTCATATCAACTGAAAATCTACAAGAAAGCAGCAATTTGAGGAGAAGAGCCTTTCGGCAGTTTCTGTTGCTTCTGAAGTAAACAGCAATGTTTCCACTAACAGTAGACAGTGAACTGATTTCACTCAGTGAGGTCACAGTCCTGAAGTTGTTACTCATTTCTTTATTTAGGACTATCTCTTCCTTAAATAAAAGAGGTGTTCCTGAATCAGGATCAGGTCATCTCCACTTGGAAAATCTTGAATTATAGCAGATAACAAATCCTTACAGTGAATCCTGTAGCAGAGAGGATGTCAGACCAGCTTCCTGAGCATGCGAGAATTAACTTATCTGGTAGTTTAAGAAAAAGGAAGTTCTTCACATTCTGGTATTCTTGTCTTACCAGAATGGTTAAGAGTAACCCTATAGCAATAAGAAAATTTTATGGCATCAAAAATATATGTACAGGTACTTTAGTACTTCTAGCAATTGTGTATAAAACTTGAAGAACAAGACATAAAAGCTTCCTGACATTCCCCACTGCATAGGTCCCCATACACTATTACGAGTGAAAAGAACTGCTGCTCTCTGAGGGCCAAAGGTTCAGACAGGCTTGAACATCCTGATGTGCCTCTGGGGCTTGAGAATGAGCTGTGGACTCCTGCTTGTGCCTTGATTTCCTCCACAGAACTTCAGTATCCTCTTATCATACAGGTCCCACTCTTTCTTAGGTGCTCCCCAACAAAAGGAAGAAATTTTCCTTTCAGAGGAAAAACAGAGTGCACTAAGTGAACTGATACGCATAATGTCCCCAAGTTATTTGCAGTCTCTTATTTAATTCACAGCTATATATACAAAGAGCAACAGAAAGGAGGGAAGATGCTTGAGAAGTGTAAGACAACTAGCTCTGTTGCTACAGATGCTACTCAAAATATTTTTTTAGTTAAGTCACTACCGCCGGTCATATGCAAAAGTGAAGGAAGAAGTGCCAGTTTACTAGTAGCTGAAAACCAAAAATGAAACCAAAGCTAGTTCCTCAATATGTTAGTGCAGGACTAGTTTGGCAAGACAAATTTTCCCCAACACTTCCAATCCCTCAGGTATCTACAGCCTGATGAGTGATTGCCTCCTCGAGGAGTTAATTAGCCTTTGCCAAATGATTAGGTAAGGCCGGGTCAGAAATTATGGAAGGGTGATGACTTGAGAGCTGCTCGCACACAGACTGTCTCTTTTCATTAGGCTGTGTAAAATTCCCAGCTTTTAATAATAAGTAAGTAAATAAATAAATAAATAAGATATTCTTTCTCAGGAATCAAATATATTTTGTTTCAAGGGATTCCCTTGGAAATTGAGGACACTTAGAAAGTTGCACTGTACAAAAGATGTCAGAATATGCTGGACATCAGATTTACTCCTGCATTTAACGCTATTTCACAAGATTTTACTGAGGTGACTGCTACCATATAGTTTCTTAATCATGTAATTTAGTTTCTCAATCACTAAATTCTGCTACACCATCAAACACAAATCAGGCAAAAAAACTGATTTAAAAAACGTCTTCTATTTTTAGTTAGAAAATGTGTGATGTCAAAGAAAACACTTACATTCTAAATATTTCAATTATGTTTACAGTAGAAACATATATATATGTATGTAGAAAGCTATTTTAAAAGCTGTGAGCAAACTCAGTATCTTCTCAAAGTAGGCACTGGTTAATTTTTTTTTCTGTGTGTAGTAGACAATGTTCCAAAATAAAACAATAAAAATGAAAAAATACATGACCAAAGCCACATGTATATTGAACTTCAAAACAGTGTTGCTGAACATGAGCTTCAGCAGATCCTCAAGGGAGTATTTATGGCAGCTTACACCACTGAACACTTTCCAGCGTGAGACGAGATCACGCCAACAAAACAACATTATGCATTATGAAGGAACAGCAAAACATTTTGCCAGAAAACTTGCCACTCCTGCCAGAAAAAAAAAAGAACAAACAAAAAGTTTGATCTCCACTGAAAAAGTATAGATCCCACTCAGGAGAAAACAACCAGCTTTTGCTGGTGGTGTTTCTTAGGTTTTCTCAGTTCTATATTCAGTGAAACAACGCTGCTCACAATCCCATAACGTTGCTGCCCTCAGGGGCTGGTTTTCTCCTATGAAGGACTTGCTCCACCCCCAAGTGCTCCATTCCCACCCAAAGCAATCATGGAAGTTATTTTAAAGAGGAGCCGCTCTATTCCAAGCCTAAGAAAAGCAGTAAAAGGAGAACATAGAAGCTTACCAGTGGGTAGTTGATACATCTGATGCTTTAGCAGAAAGACGGCTCTAACTGAGCAGTGACTCCCTAGATGTGGCTCTAAATATCTACACATCTGCTTCCCCAGGAGGGCTAAGTCACACTAGTATGAATAGCCTCTTCTCTCACTCGCTGCTTAGCATTGCTATTTTTATTGCACCAGCAGTAATACCAAAATCAAGGAGAGCTTTCAGGAACGAATATCCCAGACTCTTCTGGAATGTGGTTTCTCCAAACAACCTTAACTGAGGTCATTAGCCTGCAGACACGGGCTGAAAAACCAGCTGATGCGCTGCCGAAAGTAGTGACAGAAATGAGGAGGACAAAAGGAGGGCTTAAAGAAATCCATATTCCTTCATGTTAAATCACTGAAATCAACAACATTTTCCTAGACATTAACTTGGAATGAATGTGGTCCAATTCCTTGTTAATTTAGAAAGACACAGTGAGACTTTTCATTCATCCTGTACACACAGAACACATTTATTCTCACAGCGTGACTGGGCCAAGCAGAAAATGTCTGAGAGTGGAATGACTGTGAGTTATTTCCTGTGGAAACTAGCAAAGAAACAGCTAAATGAAAAATACAGATATTATTTCATCTCAAGCATCTTAGTATTTATCTCCTTATTTTTTTCATATGTTTTCAGTGTAATCTATTCTTTACCAAATAATTAACAATTCAGTTGTTGTTCTTAATCAGAAAATTCTCTATATATGACTTGTCTAATAATTTCTGACATGAGATATGATACACAAAACAGGCTGATCTGCTAAAAAGATCCATTAAATAAGCTTTTCTAAAACATAACATAAAAAAGAAAAAAATAAAGAAAGGTCTTACCCGAAGTACTCAGCTTTGTCTTCTACAATAATATAGTATCCTCTCTATGGAGTACTTTTGGAAAACACAGGCCAGTACGGTATACAGCAAGATATCTAGCCAAACAGGCAAACATCCAGAAAATAAAGACTTGCGGGCAGCTCAGAAAGTTAATGAGTGCAAAGCACTAACCTGGAATTTTTGTTTTCCATAAAGTATGAGGCCAATAGGCAGGCAAAAATCTGTACTCACGTGTCAAAGTGCATCTGGAAGGAGCTGATCCAGCAGACCAAGACTCTTCAATGACTGGACTGAGTTGAGGCAGTAGATAACAAGATTCAGATGAAAAGCAGTAATCCTTATTGGAAAATGAAATAATTCAGTTAAAGTGCCCCTGCCTTTCAGCCCCAGTCATCCAAGGGGAAAGCAGGAGAGTTGCATCATGTTGCATGATCCATACTGTAACCCATAGTGACGCAAAGGAAGAATAAAAACAACCCCAAACTTTCTATTAGATCCATGCTCCTCCTATTTTTGCCTTTTAAAGTAACATCTTGTGAAAACACGTTTTCTTGGAGGCAGGTTTATACTTCATATTTACATGAAGATCCGTGTTTTAAAAACCCTCAGAAGCAGGCATGAGACAAGTATTTTAAATAAAAATAAAATATCTCAGAAGCTGTTTTTCTACAAAGAAGAGTTTTTTATCCCTGAAAACACACTTAAGTCTGCCCAAAAGGATTGCACAATTTCAGCTGTCTGCACGTCTGTGGTTACGTACACTACAATATATCAAGCAACATTTTGGCAAGAGAATTGTTTTGCAGGCACGTTAGTCTCTGCTAGAAGAGCACAGAGGCTCCGTCCCACATTCTTTAGGCAGGGACTCTGCTGCCTCACGATTTTTTTTTTCTTCTGTTAAGGCAGTGTTAATAGACTATAGAGTGACAAACAGGCTTATGATCTTATTTTCAAGCCTGCATAATTACTTTAAAAAATTGAACTGTGTAGAATTTGTCACGTTTAAGATCTCGGACAAAGGCTGTTGTTTTGACTGTGTACTCTGCCCTATGTGGAGCCAGCCTGTTCCTGGACGTGTCCCTCCTCTTAGGGCTCGAGGGCACCTTGCTGTTGCCTCTGCTTTGTGCATCCTGCAACAGCTCTGCTCCGTTGTTTGAACTGTGCAGAGGCTCCGTATTGGAGCACGAAACAAGCCTTTTCTTCATTAACACTTGCCATATACTATTGGTCTGACTCTGGGGGTTTTGTACTACTTGCCGTTTCCCACAGCTTTACCATAATAGCACATAAATCAGCATTACGCAATCATGTGGCAGGCAGCATGTATGAAGATAGATATATATATATTCTTCCTTTAACATTTCTTCTGTGAGAACAAAAGCTACTTCCAGGGGCTGTGCCAGCAGCACAGAACTCAGTTCTTGGTCAGCGCGCCAACGTGGCAACAGCAGCAGCAATGAGCTGTGGCTGCTCCTTCTCTCCACTCTATGGGCACACCAGTCTAGGCTGGCACTAGCACACAGTATTTTATACCTGTATTTTATACTTTTGAAGAGTAGTAGCCTATCATGGATACCAGATGGCTTCCAGCTTCTGTAGAGGAACACAGGTATAGTGAAGGAGGTAAATAATAATAACCCGACAAGATATTCAGTGAAATTAAAATTAAGGCTGCTTTCAGATACAAAAATTGCAGTTCTAAGTGACTGAGTTCTAGAATGCGTTATGAAATCCAGTGGCAGCAAGTCACATGCTTTTATTTACCTCAATGTATATGCAAAAACGTTCTCAGTGAAGTATTACAGCTCAGAGAAGAGTTCCTACTGTTGGCAAGGACATTGCTCTGAAGCTGTGGTAGCTGTCTTCCCTAGGAGTGAAATAGGTGGAAAAC